>CM032389.1:5009778-5439160 GCA_019049475.1 Eueides isabella | reverse complement strand
TAAATAATAATTATTATCAAAATCACACAATGGTATGAGATTTAATTCTACAATTTATAGTATACACAATTTTGAAAGATGAAAAGCAAACAAAGTTAACGAATACTTTCTTTGAGAAAAAATATTGTAGGGACCAAGTTAAAGTCAACAACATACACACAAATTCAATCAAAGACTAACCTTCATAATTAAGAATATATACCAAAATCCATATCAAAGAGAAAAACGATAATGAGAAGTAATTTTCTACTTGCCCGATTTTGTAAGTCGACATATCACTCGACGGGTCGGCGGACTAGTCAACTTTGGAAAGGAACGTATCCGGTAACAGGGGGTGAATTATTGCGACTTCATTTACTATGACGCGGGTGTGTTTTGCTATGAATGTAGAACAAGCTTTTGTGCTCTTATTCTCGTAGGTACGTGGCGCGAGAATTTTCTTGTGTTCTTTATCTACGAACGGTGTGTCTGGATATTTCTTAGCATTGATGTCACTATATAAATTATATAGAGCCCATAAGTATAAATCCAACGTTCGTCGGTTCGATTTCCAATCTGGGGAACGAAATAATAAAAGATGTATTTTTTATTACAATGTGGATTGTAAAAGTTGTAAATATGTCTACTACAATGTTATAAAATATATGAATACCGATGTTTGACATAAATGAGCTAAATAACTGAATTGAAATCATTCGAAATTATTGTTTTTATGAAGACTAGTAGAATATGAGGCGTGAGGTACAGTAATGTGTTTGTAAACGGGGCAGGGGTCGATTGTAGCCTCATCCTTACTCAAGGAAATGAAATTGTAATATTTCCATTTTTTCGCTATGGCCACAAGGCAAAGTGCGGCGTTGAGTTCCGCCACTTAAAACACAATGCGTTAAAATCTGCGGAAAATGTGGAACCAAATGGAGTCTTAACACTACTCAGCTTCACGCTGTATCCTGCACAAGGCAGAGTAGGCAGAGGGAACCCGGGAACCTAGTGTAAAGATGCTCCGTTCCACTTCTGTTCCACACTTTCCACCGAATTTTCAATAAGAGTTTAATTATTGAGGCCTGTCGTGGCGCAGCGGCACAAGAGTTTGACTGTAACCGTCAGGTTCTGAGTTCGATCCCCAGTCAAAGAAATGAGATATTTAATATTTTCAATTTTAACATTTAATGTTTCATTTTTTCGCTCTGGCAATAAGGCAAAGCGCGGCGTTGAGTTCCGCCACTCAACACGCAATGACTCTAATTCAGCGGAAAGTGGGGAACGGAAGTGTCTTAACAGTAGATTCTCTGCCTCGTGCGGGATACAGCGTGAAGCTGAAAAAAAAAGTTTAATTATTTTAATTTTGTAATAATCATTAAATCATTAAATAGTATTATTTTCAAAAATCCACAGAAAAATCTATGTATATTCATTTAGTGCTTTAATTTATTGCTTATTAATTAGTGGTAGTCCCACCGTCGTAATTGTCAATAGGCTTCTATTTTAGCTAACAGTCACGTGAAATTTGGTTACTAAGGCATAATTCTATGAAGTATCTTCTGCGAAAACTGCCTATATAGAAGCTTTTACCAATCTTATTTAAGATTCAAAGAAAGACAGAAATATAACGAAAAATGTCTCAGTTTCATGAGTTCAGAAAAGGGACTAATTTGATAGTACTGCAGCAGCACTTTGTTGCAAAATTCGCGTATAGCGTGGCAAAAATCAAGCGCTTTATTTGTAAAATAAAACGCTTGATTTTTTCAAAGGAATAAGTTGATAACGTTTTGATCAAAGGTGTGGATTAAAAGTAACAAATTAAATTGTTTATTTTTTTTAGTTGGGCAAAAAAGCTCATTTGGCTCTCTTACTTCTCCTCTTGTAAAGGACAACTTTTCATTTGTTTTCAGTTTATTTATAGTTTCTACGACTATTTATTACTTTTTTCACATAAAAGTAACATGCATGCATTGACAAAATATTAATACTAATGCACCATTTGAGAAACATTTCAAAACTAATTCATATTTCTAACGATAAATCTATGAAGCGTAATAATGTGGCCGGTTATTCTACACGTAGTGTTTATGACTAAGAATACATAACGTTTGTAATATCGTTGAAAATATTGCATGGAAATTCTCTAGTAATCTGCTTTATTTGGGCGGAGGAGGGGTGTGGGGGCAGCCAGGGGTGGAATAGAGTGTTGTTCCCTGTAAACGTCACGAGTGATCATCGTTTCAAAACTTTGGTTTCAAAGTAAAGAAAAAAATATATAATTCAAATAACCAGTTATATTTTTCATAAAAAATATGATATTTTTACTATTTTTATAGTGTTATTTCACATTTTGGAAAGAAAAATACTATATTTAAAAACATATAAAAATTTTAACGTAGCAGTATCTAAACCCGTGCCTCTTAGATACCGACCAAGCGTTCTGACCAATAAAGCCATACATTCTAATCAAGCTACGTCGAAATTCTCTTATACGCATGTTACAACTTATTTATTGTTCGCATCTCTTTAGGAAGATGTTTACAAATTTCCGGTACTCAATGACAATTCGTTAGAATTGTCATTTGGCAAAAGAGAATACTATTTAATAAATACATTTTTTTATTTTTTATTTTTATTTAATAAATACATTTTTTTATTTTATATTCCACACTTAGGAAAGAAAAAAAATAAATTGGAGCATCTTGAAAGGTTTCCAAGAGGCGTGGGTTCAAATCCCGCTGCGTTCAAATTTGTATACGTTTTTTAAATAAATATATATTTTTTTCTATGTTTAGATTAACACTTTACAATTAGTAATAACAATATGATACACAATGATATCAAATATTATTTATATAAGTAAAGTTTTGTTTAGAGATTGTAGTATTTTCAGTCTCTACACGAGACAATAAACTGTATGAATACCGTCTAGTTCCACTTCTCTTTGCACGGTTTCTCCAACAATTCGAACAGAAAGTGACGAAGAAAGTGACATGACACTGTTTTGCAAGTATTACTTTGCTAAAACATATTATTCTATAGGATACATGTATTTTCTAATATTGTACATATTTGAGTACATCAAATTACATTTTGCACTGTATCCAAGCGAATAGTATCTTCTTTAATCAATATATGCTGTTGTTGACTAGGGAATCCAATGAAACACGTGGAACTAGTTGTTTTAGGCATTATTGACTCACGCCTTCGATGTTCAGTTTCAATTGATATTTGAGTTTTGTAAATTACCTTATACTTGATACTTGGAATTGTGTTTTAGTATTGTTTTTCAGTTCCACGTTGTATCCCGCATACGATGGTGTAGGCAGAAAGAACTTGAAAACCTAGTGTTAAGACACTCCCTTCCGTTCCCCACTATTAGTTGATATTGTATTTCAATATATAGATATATATATGTACCTGAAATTTGTGATATATTGTAACGGTGGTAGCTTCCTGTAAGGACTGACACTACAGTCACTTGTATGTAACTTGACGATTCAAAAGTGCTTAAAATTGAATAAAGAATATTTTGATTTTGATTTTGATTTTTATTTACAATCTCCGTCATGCAAAACGGAAATATTGTCCAATACAAAATAATAAATAAAAAAAATGTAAAATATTGATGGTGTGCATAAAAGTATTCTTATACAATAAAGTAATTAATTTTAAATGTATTATTATTATATATGTCTACTTTAAATACTTAGAAGTCATTGTAATTAGTATTTTTAAGGGTTTGAAAACAAACTACAAGTAGCAAAAATCATCCACTTCTTTAAACAAAATATATTATATATACATATACATTTATATATACATGCGAATATAAAATACAATTTATTTTGTTACATATAATGTAGCATAAATAGTAAAGAGGCATTGGAAACGAAGAGTGTAACTTCGAACAAGTTGACGCCACGAGTTACTGGAGCTTGAACACTTTCAAGTTTTCTTGATTTTTTATCACTTCTTTACTTTGGTTTGACCTACAAAGAGCTTTTAGAGGTGTTATAAAATGTTAAGCAATTATTAAATAACATATATTTATTTTCAGTAACTTTAGAGTAAGGATAAGTTTTGGATTCGAGTTACAACCAGTAGTATTATAGAAATGATTTTTTAGAATTTACAAAGTTTGAAGAAAGTTTACATAAAATTCTTTGAACTATAAAAATTGTTGTATTACAAGACCTCGTATTAATAAAACATTTTTTGAAAAGTTGAATATTATTTTTCGTTAAAAATTAAAAAAAAAAAAACATATATTATGTCCTTATTACTTATTTATATTTTATGATATTATTTCCCGAACATGACAGGGATTCTGTTTAACCGTGGGACATTCCGTTTCATTCCCATCACCACTTTCCGCCAAATATTTATTTTAGCTTCATGCTGTATTCCACATATGGCAGGATTTGTTATATTGAAAATAATATTTATATTATAAAGACATTAAATATTTATATAAAAATACAACATTAAATATTTATATTGAAAGTAATATTTATGTTATATATTAAATATTTCATTTATCACACGCTTGTGCCGCTGCGCCATTACAAGCCGCAAACTTATTATTTTCTTTAGTTAAAAAAAAACTATTAATCATTTTATTTACTTAGATTTGAGGTAGTAATTTTCTGTGACTTGTTAATAATTAGATTATAACTAAAACGCTTGTGATGTGACTAAATATTTACAAATATAATTGTGAATACTGCTACATGCTTCAGCATTCACTTGAAATTTATTATTAACTATGCATGATTACTTGGTATAACATACAAAATCCTTAATATTTCTAACTAGGGAAAAGTATTAAAAAAATAGTACGGAGAGATGTGACACTATATTATTTAAATGCATCTAGCAAAATACACATTTATAGTAAAGAAAATATGACAATAATTTAACTCAATCAAGATTAATGTTGCCATATCACGAAGCATTTTGCATAGCGAAAAACTATCCAAAGCACTTAATCAATTACTGATATTTCCCTAGAGACCAGACTTTCACCAAGGCCTATTTGTACGAGGGTACTTATTTTGTGATGTACTAACTCGTGGTGGACTTAAGTTTACGGTGGACTTAACTTTAGTTCATTCGTTTTTGCGTTCCGTTGGTGCCAATTGGTTTTCTAATGTTGTATGAAGAGCACGTGAAGGATGGACAAGGAAAGAAAGAGATAATATAAAGCAAAGAAAGCATATTAAAGTATTGTTTAGAGCTTATACATTTAGAAAGGTCGTGATGTTATGACTTCTAATGGGTCGCCGCTAAGCTTTACAGTATGTAACGTACATCACATACAAACCACAAGGTATTGCAAAAAAAAATTAGAAACTGTAATGGAACATTATATGTTCAAGTTCAGGTTTCTCCTGGTTAACGTCTTAATTAAATTTGTAGTTTCCTCACATCAGACAAAAGAGAGATTTTCTCTCCAGAGAAGAATCTGTATTCTTCTCCTCTTCAACAAGGATGTCAGTCTTCATGTTACATAATCTACATATTCATATAATTAAACTAAATATAATTAGACTACATAGAATCGAACCGTTAAATATATTTTAAAAAGTCCTTTAAACTACACTAGCACTTCATTTATAATAACAACATTAGCATACTTATTTTCTTAAGCATAAAATAAATTAGCCTTATATATGTGTATCATATACATATGAGTCTACGTTTGGAGGCCATCGACGAAGGCCGAAACCATCCCTTTTGAGTTCAAGCCAGGGTTTTGAAATAATGTTTTCTTTTAATTATTCTAGATTTATATTAACGCTATTTAGTTTCTTACACTTTAAGGTATGTACAGTGATTTAGTATAAATATTATTAACACTTATGAATCATTAAGTCGATTAAAGCTCTATTTATGATGTTCTATATTTTTCGTGAACTAATGAAATAAATGTCTAAATAGAAAACTTGGAAATCAAAAGATGTAAGCTAGAAGGCAGAAGATAGTTAAATACGGGGTACGGGGTGCAGGTAAATATATTTTACGTATTATTCGCCGACCCAAAACTTATTTACAAAATGTGTTCCTGCCCTAAAAAATATTTACTTACAAGTAATCTAACAAAAAAGTTCATTATTTATTGCCAAACGCGGGAATTAATATTACAAACGAATTTTAATTTCTACAAACGTCCATTTTTTTATATCGCTCTTTATATTTTATAAGGGCAGCTGGCGCCTCTTATAGATTTTCTTTATAACAATTACGTTGATTTCCAAAACACGCTTAATATCGCGGCTAACTTCGAGCAGACTTCGGGTGAATTTATGTCGTTATCACATTATTATTCATCGCGTTCAAAGGAACTATATTTTATTATAATATTTTTTGGTAAACATTATTATAATTTTATTGAAAAAAAAATAATCTTTTAATAATTTTAGTCCTTGTATATTATTTGTACATGACTTAATTGAATGTATTGATCTACCTTATTAGAGAGATCCGTTACTTCTTGTTTCGTCTTTCTTTTCTCGGGTTCATGACGAATCCTGTTACATTTTTTAATATCATTTATGAACTAAAATATAGAGGCCTGTCGTGGTGCAGCGGCACAAGCGTGTGACTGTAACCGACAGGTTCTGTTCGATCCCCAGTCGAGGAAATGAAATATTTAATATTTTCAATTTAAATATTTAATATTTCATTTCTTCGCTCTAGTAATAAGGCAAAGCGCGGCGTTCAGTTCCGCCACTCAACGCGCAATGCCTCAAATTCGGCGGAAAGTGGGGAATGCAAGTGGAACGGAGTGTCTTAACACTGGGTTCCCGGATTCCCTCTGCCTACCCTGCCTCGTGCGGGATACAGCGTGAAGCTAAGAAAGAAAGAAACTAAAATATAATGTGACTCCTCACTGTTTACATCTCCTTAAGTGCAGATAGAGTGAAAATTTATTTAGAGATATTACAATGTATCCCGCACATGGCAGGGTAAGCAGAGGGAACTGGGGAACCTAGTGTTCAGACAATCCGTTTCGTTTTACACTTTCTACTGAATTAGAAGCATTACATATTGAGTGGCGGAACTCAACGCCGCGCTTCGCCGTTTTATCAGAGCGAAGAATATAAAAACATAAAAAAAAAACATTTTCTCGAGTCTGTTCAAAGCCCACAACCTGTAGGGTGTACAATCGCACGCTTCTACGTTTCTCCTCAATATAGAGACATTATGCTACTACACAATCTAGTTCATATATGTTTTCTATCAGTTTTCAAACCTCGCTAAAGTTAATAAGCTTTCTATGTTTTCTTTAACATTATTTGAATAAAGTAGATAATTTGATATTGACAATAGTTCGTAAAAATTCATTTGGAATAAAAAATAAACATATTCAGCCTACAATTGTAACTTTTCTTTTCTGCCGTTCAATTCACATAAACAAACAGCGGCGATATCAAACTTGAAATCAAATCATTACAAACATAAAGTAATGAAAATCCTTTTTTAAGGAGGATTTGTTAAGCCCTATCACATTATACCACGCAAATGGAATCACCTGAGACAGGAACATCTTGTATTCTTTCCGATTACGTTGAATAGTAAATTTTCTTGTATCCCTCAAGGCTTTGAGCAAAGATCTATCTAGCATATTTCAGTACAAAAAGTCTGTTCGCTCGCTGCATATAATTATTCAGGGCGAACAAAGAAGCTACTTCACGGCATCGTTTTTGGTGAAACGCCGAGATGGTTTTGGAGACGTTCAGAATAAGAAATAAAAATTACTTCCACTTAGAAGAATGTACATGAGTACTAAGACCGCATTATTTGTTTGCTAGACGATTTGTGTCTTATCGACTTATATAATACAAATTAAATACTGTGTATTTAATAGTTTACGAGTAGATCGTATAGCTACAAAGCTAGCTAGACTGATGATTTTTTACGTTTGGAATCAAACTGCCGTAGATTCATAGATACAGATCGTAATACAAATGAGAAAGTAGAGTACTTTTGATATTTTTTCTTCGATTTTATATATAAGGACACAAGTTTAAATAAGAGAGAATAATGTTATTTTTTAATAAAAACTCACTTACTCAGCTTCACGCTTTATCTCGCACATGGCAGGGTAGACAGAGGGAACTTGGGAACCTAGTGTTAAGACACTCCGGCGGAAAGTGGGGAACATAAGTGTTCCCCACTTTCCGCCGAATTTGAGGCATTGCGTGTTGAGTGGCGGAACTCAACGCCGCGCTTCGCCTTATTACCAGAAAGTATAATATTATACTTTTTTTAGAGATTTATTGTTCTATCTTTATTCCCGAACAAAGGAGTCTATATATAGGATTAGCCGTTCTATTATTATTCTTGTCATCGATGCCGAAATGGTTATAAGATAATTATTATTATTAAACAACAGAATTATTTTTGAATTATTTTTTTAGCGTTTGTTCGGTGTATTTAGCTTATATTTATTCTTATTTAGTTATTTCTTTATCTTATAGTTACTCGGTTAAAGTGAAAACTCAAATTTCTCAATAATCCTTCGTATCTTTTATCATGTAAGACATTTTTTAAACATTACTTAATACTAGACCTACATATCCTTAATCTCCATTTATAGATATACTTCTTTCCATATTTTTGCTTTTCAATACTTATATAACATAAAATTATAATTAACTTATTTAATCATTATTAAAATTCTCAGACAACATTTGGAAGTGTTTGTTTTCTTAGTTTTATTTTAATATTGCACAAATATATACCATTTATATTAACACTATGTATATTTATTTACGTTTTTTTATTATTGAAAAAGCGTTGAGAACTAACATTTTGAAGTCAGTTCAAAATGACAATTACTGATATTATTTTTTTTATTTTCATAACCCTTCAGTTTCAGGGTAAAGATTGGTATACTCAAATAGAACTATAACCTTTATACTCAAATAGAAATATAATATATTTGAATTTGAGAAATTATATTATTTAATTTATATATATTAAATTTATATTATTTAATTTATATGTCTCACTGAAATACTGTTATATCATCATCTATATTTATCATCTATATTTTGTCTATTTTAATATATAAATATATATATATTTATATATATATATATATATATATATATATATATATATATATATATATATATATATATATATATATATATATATATATATTGAATTGATAAGCCTTTTTCATTCTTAGTCTACTTTAATTTATAAATTATAATAACAATAAAAATTAAATTAATGATAAGAAAAAAAACTTTATATACGTAATATACTACTAGCTGCTTTTTGATTATTTTTTATTAAGATAACCAGAATACCTTAAATAATAATATCATACGTAATACATGAACACTGATGTTGGGTTTATGATATTTATGGTTATCTTGATAAAAAATAAATAAATAATTATAATTTAGCAGTAATGGCAAAACCTGGAAAAAGCAAATACATATTCAATTTATTTCAGACCAACTGTTTGTTTCCTTAGTTTTATAACACGTGTCACCCCTCCGCCTTTTAGCTACAAATTTCGATAGCATCGAAACTATTAAAGGGGATTCGGTGCGTTTGTAACGGAGACATGTGGCGGAGTCGACCGCACGGACTTAATGCGCGACTGGTTGATAGATTTATTTAAATAAATACAATGTAGTAAGTTAACTTTTAATACATTAGTAACCTTGGGTTATTTTTAATTAACTAACAAATGTTGTATATTACAGCCGTCATAACGTAAAATCTAACTTTTAACTTCTTTAAATAATTAAAGTTGAAATTTTTGAATTGAACTTTAAGGTGAGATCTAATCAGTAACATGTGATTATAAAACTATTAAAAAAATCTACTTTAGTTTGTAATTAAAATATTTTTATATATTTGTTTCATTAAAAAATAATTTAAACGCCTGTCGTGGCTCAGTGGCACAAGCGTGTGTTGTAAACGATACATTGTGGGTTCGATCCCCACTCGAGGAAATGAAATATTTTCATATTAAATATTTAATGTTTTCGTTTCTTCGCTCTGCAGGCGCTCTACAGACAAGGCAAAGCGAGTCGTTAAGTGTCGCTACTCAACACTCAATGCCTCAAATTTGGTGGAAAGTGGTAAACAGAAGTGGAACAGAGTGACTTAACACTAGGTTCCCAAGTTCCCTCTGTCTACCCTGCCATGTGCGAGATACAGCGTGAAGCTGAGTAAGTGAGTTTTTATTAAAAAATAACATTATTCTCTCTTATTTAAACTTGTGTCCTTATATATAAAATCGAAGAAAAAATAACCAAAAAGTTAAAAAGTACTCTACTTACTCATTTGTATTACGATCTGTATCGATGAATCTACAGCAGTTTCATTCCAAACGTAACAAATCATCAGTCTAGCTAGCTTTGTAGCTATACGATCTACTCGTACACTACAGTATACACATACTGCGGCGCGTGATCCTGCATACTTACTACGATGCGATCAACGTGTAACGCGATCATAAGAAACTCAGAATACGTCTATGCTCCACAAATATGATGGTAACAGGCAGATGTCAAATATAAACGGATGTGCCTTTTTGTTTTGTATATATATCTTTATTACTGAACACGGTATGAATAAAGTCAAAAAGATGCTAATAATTTTTGAAAAGTGTTACATTGTAATTTCTTCTTATTCAAGAGTATTTTGTGTTCGAATATTAAACTGTATTATAGCTATTTTTATATGGAGATAATTAATAATATTTGTACTCTCTCTCTTTCTCTCTCTCAACTTCACGCTGTATCCCGCACATGGCAGGGTAGGCAGTGGGAACTTGGAAACCTAGTGTTAAGACACTCCGTTACACTTCCATTTCTCACTTTAACATATTAAATAATTTTTACGAAAATATTTGTAAAAATATTTAATATTTTTATGGATATGTAGCTATGCACCTAACTGTTGTTTTCTGTTTTTCGTAAAGTATAAGTGCCTAATAAAGAAGTACGTTATTATTTTCACATAACATTATATTTATATATGTATTAATACATTTAAAATAGTATTATGGCTTAATGGTTTTTGTTATTTATTAAAATATTAAGTTACATAATTTTGTGACTTAGGTGATTCCAGCAACTAACCGATAGATGGCATTGCCCACCGCGCATTGTAAGCTGTTGAGTATTTAGCCCACTTAACATTTAAAAATACATGTATATGTTCATATAAAAAGTAAATCGTTTAAAATATAAGTAAATTAATATTATACTACTTTACTTATTAGATTGTAGAGGTCGTTGTGGCACAGCGTGTCACTGTAAACTCGAAGCGTGTGAATTCGATTTCTGCTTGAAGAAATAAGTCATTTTCATTTTATTGTTTCCGTAACTGTCACTCAACACGCAATGAAACACACAAAATTTGGGGAAAATGTGAGAAAACGGAGTGCCTTAACATCATGTTTCCTCTGTTATTTCCGTTATACGAAAAATAACACCTGAGCTGAAAAAAAGTTCAGGTAAAAAAAACAATATAATATTTGGAAATTAGGCTTACATCTTATTCTATTTAGATACACTGTAAATGTCATTTTATCAAGTAGTTGTAATAGGTAGGGACATGTTTTTATGACATTTTGAATTACAACTTTATTATTTATTGTCAAATATCAATTTAGTGAGAATGGAAAGAGAGGTACGTGAAGACCTCAATTGACCTTCCAAAAAATTGTATTATATATATATATATATATATATATATATATATATATATATATATATATATATATATATATATATATATATATATATATATATATATATATATATATATATATATATATATATATATATATATATATATATATATATATATATATATATATATATGACTATTTTTTAATATCTGACGTGCCGCTAGGCATAAGCGTTTATAAACGTGACAGGTTGTGGGTTTAATTTCGACTTGCAGAAAAGAAATATTTAATGTTTCAGTTTTTGTCTCTACGCACGAAGTTGAATTGCACCACTCAGCAATGCCTCTCGGAGGCGGGGAATGAAAACGAGTGTCTTAACACTAGGTTTCCAACTTCCCTGTACATGCCCTGCCATATGAGGGATACAGCGTAGAGTTAAAATAGTTCTTCTGTAGAGCACTATATTTTATAAATAATTTAGCTACTACAAAATATTTTTAAAAAAGTAAACGTGCCAAGAGTTTTAACGAGCGATGGTTAAGGAACAAAAATCACATAATTTAGGCAAGTCTAAAAGATAAAATTCGTCGCTTCATAAAGGCTATATTTTCACCTTTTTGCGGAGACGTGGAGGTTTTGAGAGGCAAAAAGAATCGTTCAACGGCGACATCGCACTGAGAACCGACTGATATAAGATTGAAATCCATCTGTATAATATTATGTAAGTAACGACTTATTACGAGGAATTTATATATATATGTATATATATATATATATATATATATATATATATATATATATATATATATATATATATATATATATATATATATATATATATATATATAAAGCAACTTAATAATCCATCCTATACATTATATGATATTGCATGTTGGAATTCAGCGTTAACAAACCATATAAGGGCATTTTGATGTAAATGTCATAACATTTTTATTTTTGATTATCACCAGGAATTAAAAATAACGAAATAATTTGTTCAATATAAATACACAATAACCGTTTATATTTTGTTTTGACTTGTTTATAAGTATAGCATGTGATACGCGGTGTGGCTCAGGCTTAATAAGCAGCTATAGACGTCTGCTTGTTATTTTATCCTTTTTCTCCAAATAACGTAATAGCCTAGTGCAATTTGTCAAATTGAGAGAACTAGAACTTTATCTTATATTTTGATCTACTTAGATGAGAGCTTGCATTGAGTGAGATATTTTGATCATATTTTGGCATAATTACTGAGAAACTATTTAGTTTCTCAGTAATTATGCCAAAATCAAAATGTAAAGGAAAAGCTTTGGCTTTGTCTTTTTGAAAGCTTTTACATACTCAAAGAATATAATTCTATACGAAATGACGTTTAGTTTTGTTACCCACACGTATATTTGTACTGTAATTGTGTTAATCATCTACAATACTATTAGTATTATGTATAGTTATTTTATAATAATATTCTAAAAGGTTTATTAGGTTTTTTATAGTTATATAAAATTATTTTCACTTTACCGTTTTGGTAGTAGGTCTACAAAGACAATTACTAGAATACTATAGAATACCCCTACGATTACTAGAGTTAGTACGAAAAGTCGAGAACGGAGTATTTTAAAGCTAGGTTGTCTCAATCTAATCTGATATATGCGAGATAAAGAGATAATTCAACAAAAAAATAAACATGAGTAGTACACTGAATATATATTTTTAAAAAATATGTACTTTTTAATCTGTTTACATATAACAATTTAAATCTAAGATAGCTCAAAATGAAAAATCTTTTGCAATGATCATTTATAACTTTTAATAGTTTTGAGTATACAATGCTTCAACATTTACATATTACTTTTATAATGGCATTTTTTATTTCGAACTAGCTATAAAAACAACATTTAACTATCTTAAATTAAATAAAAATATAATTGAATTAAAGAAAAACACAAAAAAATATGTATAACATTAGATAGGTTTGACGTTACAAAACTATATAGCCATATGTAAATTTAAGCATAGCGCTTACCAAGTTTGGGCAGAGAACTCGGTACGTACGATATTACTTTATTCAAAATGGGCGATGCATTTAATGCTTTGTCGCAGTATTCCTGTAGTTTGATTATGTCACAACTCACAAGGCAGTTGGGTAAATAAATCTTAGAAACGATAGAAGGAGTAGTGTTCATTGTTAATACATTGGTAAGTTTGGTTTTTAGCCACGTTTATAATAAAAATGAAAGCAGCTCGTCAACCTTAAAAGCCGGCAGCGCTCCTGTAGCTCCTCTGGTGCTACACGGGGTCGTGGGCGACGGTGATCACTTACCATCAGGTAACCCGTACGCTCGTTTGCCGTGTCTCGTCTATAAACAAAATTATATAGTGTGGCGCTTAATTTGCTATGGTGCAACAGATGGTGAATGTGATGGTGAAGCAGAATGTCGAAGGAAGAAGAAAAATCGTTTTCGAAGGGTAGGGGGACCCCGGTTTTTTTACCAGTTTTCTTTGTATATCTTTTTTGTCATTCTTTCACAACTCATTCTTGCGACTTGCCAAAACCATCTGATCACATTTTTCTTCATTCTTACTGTGATATCCACGCCAATACCTACACTCTCACTCAGCTTCACGTTGTATCCCGCACATGGCAGGGTGGGCAGATGGTGCTTGGGAACCTAGTGTTAAGATACTCCGTTCCACTTCCGTTCTCTATTGTCCGCCGAATTTGAGGCGTTGCATGTTGAGTAGCGGAACTCGCCACGTTTTGCCTCATACCAAAGCGAAGAAATGAAATGGGGATCGAACCCACAACCTGTTGGTTACAGTCACACGCTTGTGCCGCTGCGCCACGACAGACCTCAATTGAGTATTCTGTAGTACCTACAATTTTGTGTATCTCTTCTTTAGGTATGCGAAACTGACTCCTCCGCATATCCCACGAAGAGATTATATCTCCACAGTATTCATTTTTCATAAATTCTTCTTCTGTAATACCCGTATGTATAACAGCGTATGTACACCAATACTGCATTGTGTACGGCCAAAGGTACAGCTGTGCTGACGTTTCGCCGTCTCATTAATGCAGCTAAGGCACCGCTCACTCTGTAAGCGGCAGCAATACGTCTGTCCACATCCATTTTATATCTTCATTCTCTTCTAAACATAAATAAAAAACGTATACAATATTAATTGTCTATCAATATTTGTGTAAAAGATTAAAGGTGAATGTACGTGAGTGGAGTGCCGCGAGCGCTTGCCGGGTAAGCATTCACCAAGCTTTTCTATCTCGTATTAACTTCCAGTTATACAAAAGATCTGCACAATGCGTGCAAATATAAAGCTCTTGTTTTAAGGACAAAGTCGCCGTTTTTCACTATACTGCTCTTGTACTATTACTGCGGACCACACTTCTGTAATCCAATGACTACAGTAAATTATACACTTTATACATACGTGTTAAGGTTTAATTTTGTGAAAACAAGACCCCAGGCCCTTTCAACTCAGGTAATAATAAAGTAAGAGATTACATCTTTGCGTAAGCAACAATAGGGCTCCCACTTATTTTATTAGGGTCGACTTAGTATTCGAAATTAAAGTTTGTTAGTCTACGCTTAGAGTTCATTTTGTTGAAGAATATTTTGATTTGATAATAACTAAGTTGAATTGTTGTGATAGGTAATCGGTTGTTCTAGTGTTTTGTACCACCTGTTTGAACTTTATGCATATGGTACTTGAATACTTTGTTAATAGCTTGTCAAATTGTCAGTTATTGTATCAAGTAACAGTTAATTTTGTTTAGTATATCATTGATCTGTTTAATAATCAATTAACTTCTCTAATAATTTAAAAAGAAATATATTATAAAAGAAGTTCTATTGAGTTTAAGATATTAGCTCTTAAATGGTGGAACATACCGCCATCCAAGATTTAAAAATGGAAAGAGTAATATCAGAAAAAGTATAAATCTGCTTTTTTAATATGACCACAATAGAAAACGTTTCATATGTCATCAGTTGTGACACATAATATTCAATGTTTCATTACATAATATATTTCTTCACCAGGTTTTTTTTTTTTAAAAAGCTTAGGATGTCTTTTTTGTTTTGTTTAACGTCTTCAGCCCCCACGCATCGTTATTAGTATCTAGACCACTGTGGCTACTAAGTCATATTGCCATATTGCGGTCAAGGATGCCACGTCGAAACAGTTTTATTTTGCCTATGTCATATTATGTAGTCCGAATATTTTCATTTAATCGTTGAAAGAAAAGAAATTTATATTATAATTTAAATAAATCATCATTTACTTACACTTTGTATAGAATGTAAATTATTGATGTCATTTAATATCTAAAACAGTTCATAATTGAATACAATTCATTTTGTAGATCAAGTGCATATAAAAAATATAATTTAATTTTAAGCCAGAAGCCATATTAAGATAACATTTTGTTACATAGAAAGATTTTTAAAACTTACAAGCTTCTATTCACTATCGACAGATGGCGTTAGACGTTCCCAATAGCGTACTAACTTAACTTTCATTTTTCATTGAATATAAAAGTCATACCATATCAGAAATGTGCCTCACAAAACTCAGTGTATTTAGATAAAACGTAAGAATTCATAGTTCGCGATTGTTACGTTTTCTAGGTCAGTGAAACTGAAGTTAAGTCAGGGACATGAAGGAATGATTTATGTTTATTTTTATCATAGACAACACGCCATGTGGATATATAATTTAAAAATATATTCATTTCTTTTTTAATAAGAATTCTGCCATAAGAGAATATGTGTGCCGAAGATTGGAATTTCTATTAAAATTATGTTATGTAACAATTGAAAGTTTCTTTTACATTTAGAAACTATACAATTACTTGTAATTGGGCTTATCCAATTATATTAAAAAATACGTTCATTTTGTATTGGAATGACATGATTTTTGTAGTACATATATTTGATTAATGCATGTAAACAAAATTATGCAAAGAATTTGCTTATGATACGAATCCAGAATTATAATAAAGGACGATCAAATTAATATCCCGGAAGCTTCTTGTTTCGTGTGAGTCATTTTTCCCCAATTGTACTGGAGATTGTTTCATGAATATTTATGAGACAGTTAGAAAAGTCGTTTACTAACAACCTCGTGTATTGTAAGGATTTATTTTCGGCTAATAGATATCAAATTACATCACCATATAATTTAAAATAACAATCGTTTTATAAATATTATAATTAATTAAGTTAGATACTTGGCAAAACTGAAAAAAACATAACCTATATATAGATTTTAATTATTTGATCCACTAGTGAGGATAACATTACAATATAACAAAGAACAAAAAAAAGTACCTACAAAATAAAACTTAGTGACAAAATAAATGCACTATCTATTAAAGCGAACACATACAAAAAAATGGTTTACAATTCGTTAGACTAATCGACATTAAAATTCACAATAATACAACAAAATATATAAATATTTTATTACAAAAAAAGTGGGGAATGAAAGATAAACGGAGTGTCTTAACACTAGGTTCCCGGGCTCCCTTTGCCTACCCTGCCTCGTGCGGGATACAGTGTGAAGCTAAAAAAAATATTACAAAATTTTCTTTACATATTTTACAATTTATTTTTTAAATATATTAAATTTGGAGGATATTAACTATTCAATTCAATGTGGGCAAATTTTTTTAATTTTTATTTAGATAATGTGTCACCAAATGGGTCTACGATATCTTTGTTATCGTTTAGTAATTGAGATAGCTGTGAAGCCATACGAACGAACACTTTGTTACCTGTTTGTGTGTCTGAATTTATATTGAAATATTGTTGAGATATCAAGCTGTAATTCATATTAAATGTTCAGGTCTACGTTCCCTTAGAGTGTAAAAAAATCTAATTTCTATGTAAACGTAGTACAGATCTTTTTCAGTACGAGCGATATGAGCATGTATGCATCGTTTTTACGCATTTAAAACCTATAGGGTATTTCCCGTGGACCTAAAGTTTTCAAATTTAGGCCAAAATGAAAACTGATGATAAAGGAATAAATTTGAAAAGTCAAAACTAAATTGAAAACTAAAAGGTTAAAACTAAAAGGTATTTCACAGAAAAAAAAATCAATTAAAACAAATTTTGTAGTTCATTTCATACGTCCGCAAATTTAAATTTGTCAACTTTATTCGTAGTATTTTAAAATCTATGTTATTTCTCATAGACATCCGATTCTGATATTGGTACTAAACCTTCAATGGGCGAATCAGACTCGTGCTTGACCGGTTTTATTTCTATGTATAGGTAGGTATTCCTTTTAAAATTAGTTAGTAATTAGTGTTTTCCTTTTTCGTTATTTCATATAAGTATATATTATTTCTAGCTTAAAGCTGAAAGTTTAAAACTTGTAAATTTAGTAAATTATTTGTGTCGCTTGTTAAACATTTTGTTACATTGTAGTTGACGCCGATTACAAAACGCCATTAGACATACGTCGACACAGAAGTTCGAATCATTGAAAAAAATAAAAAGACCTCTGGAAACGGATACAGGACGGGCGAAGAATGCATGGCGATAGTGATGTGAGTCATCCCATCATTGGCCACCACGAAGTTGTCATTTCCAACGTAAAATGATCTATTTCTAAACAAAAGTGACCCTTATTACTTTGTACTAAGCGATATTTAAAGTACCACGATTAATCGGTCAATGTCACGGGCTTTTACCAAATTATTTTGCGCTCACCGAAATTAATATTGATATAGCGCTATGCGACTTTAAATCCTAAATCTGACGGGTTAAGGGCTGCGGCGAAATTGATTTCATTTCGGTCCCTAAGCATGACATGTAGGCAGTATAACAGAAGTTTAGACTACATTCCGCTCGTGATAGCTGTGGTATTGTTCTTGCATTTTGAACGTTGTAAATTAAAGTTTAAGTAATCAAGTTATGACAAGGCCGTTAAATTGAACCTTGGAAAAATAAAAGTTGAAAAGAATAGCAATGGTTTAATTACAACATGGCGTTAACTAACGTATATTTTGTGTTTAAGGTAAGATATGAAAGATGAAATAAGATTTTATTAAAAAAAAAGGCAAATTAATATTTAAAGAAGTGATAATTAACAAATGGTGTTGGTTGTTTTTTTTCAACTTGGTTATTTTCAAGCTGCCTCCGAGATTTGGCAGAGCGGAACTTGTGAACCTAGTGTTAAGACACTGAGTTCCGTTCCCCATTATCAGAAAAACTTTCAGTAATATTATGCTTTATTTCTCATATTCCATTACACCCGACGTTTCGGCAATCAATGCCTCGGTCACGAGCTTGAAATACTGCTGAATATAGCTCACCCTTTTTCCTTTAATTAAACATTTCATATAAAAGTATACACTATTACGTATAATGTAGCTTTATAAAAATATAAATTATGGCGATTGTTTTATATCTGTATAATAGTTTATAGAATAAAAGTAATAATGATTTTATTTCTTGTTGACGACGTGGCTTTATTTAGACGACGACGATTATTATGTATTCGAATCCATAAATATATTTTTTCTTTTTTAGCAGTCTTATTGTTTTTAGTTACTCAGTATACAATTATGTTACTAAAATGCAGAGGGTAGAGAGTTAAGTTTAGTATCATTACTTACTTCACGCGCTAGTAAATTTAAAATAATGACTTCATTTCTTCACTCTGGTCACAAGGCAAACGCCACGCTATACAATGACTCTCAATTTGACGTGTAAAGTGGAGAACGGAACGGAGTGTCTTAACACTTACTTCCCAAATTCCCTCTGCCTACAGTGTCATGTGAGGGTGTATCCCTCTCTCCCTCCCTCGTGAAGCTGTAAAAAGTAACTTTTAAACAAACGTAAACAAAATTAACACTATCCAGTACGTATATAGTATATTATAATTACAGCAACATTAACTTCTATTCATCAGAAAACCATTGAATAGAATAAATCATTAATGAAATAGAAATTCATATTTTAATATTAGCCGAGTAAGAATTACAAAAGTATGCAAGCGGATATTTTAAATGGGAAATGCAGCTTCAAACGGGCACTGTGCAGTGTGCAGGGTGCTGGGTGCATGAGGGTGCACTGTGTAGCGTATATGTAATATGTGATCCTTTATGATTTGCACTAATTGGCTGCAGGTATTTCGTAGGATTCGTTAGAAATATTTCCACAGCATCTGAAAATAATGTTTGGAATTTTATATTAAATTTTATGTTGAAAAACGAATTGTTCGATTGATTGTAGAGCTTTTGATCGGTGTGTGTTTCAAATATAATATACAATGTAATAGCTGCAAGCTTTTTTATTGCGCTTAGGTAACCGTTAAGTTCAATGATGCAATTTTTTTATTTAACAATATATTTTAAAACTTTTAGTTAATTTGTGTTATATTTGTAATTGTAAATAATTTTAGTATAATATTTCCATGAAGTTATATTTGTAATTGTAAATAATTTTAGTATAATATTTCCATGAAAAATTTGTATACAAATAAATACAGCCAAATAAGTATGTTATCTATAAGAAGATTAAAAATTCCTATAGACCAGAACGTAACCATTAGAATTATTAATGTAAATTTTTTAGTAGTTTAAAATAGCTATACATCATAATTTAGCGACTAAAAATATACAATGGTCCTCATGGTACAGTGGAATAATTTCTTACTGTAGATATAAGCCACACTTGAATGAATTATATATTACTTAATTATTTTTCAGTCTCCCACTTTTGTGTAAAAGCCCGGTTTTAAGCTCCATCACTGTATAAGTAATATCTTGATTATGGGTTGATCACGAAGGACGGAGCTTATCTGTCTGTCTTCATTCCTATACGCGAAGCTTAGCGTGACGCTTAAAAATGTCAAATTATAAATATTTGTCAAAATGCAAGCTGAATCCTTACAGTACGTGTGCATGTATCTACAATACGTATGTATGTGCGTGGTGACACGTTTTCCCGTCCCCCTTTATTGTTCTCGATTTAGCCGTAAGGAAGGGATTTCTCTTCGTATTTGTTTTTATCTATTCCACAGTAACTCAGCGTTGATATCTTACTTATATTCCAGAGGGATTTATGAATAGTTAGAAAAATAATTGTAATTATTTACCATTTTCTTGATGCCTGAAATGTTTGTTTTCAGTAATTAGGCATTATTAAAGTTTTAGTTTGTAAATAATTAACAAGTTTATTTTGAATCTCAGCCTATATAGGTTACATTTATAAATTATTTATAGAATATTCTGATCTTTTAAGGTTTGAAAATACTTTTGAACTTGAACTACTAGAAGCTTACGTGTTTATTATAACACCAACCCCACCTACACATTCAAAGTATTTACCATGTATTCATTATATTACAACGTAACGATATAATCCAAGTAACTGTAACAAAATAAATAGAAAATGAGCTACATTACAATATTTAAAAACATTTTTCGCGATATTAAGCATCATGCAAAATAAAACGGTTGTGATTTCCACCCAGATCGTTAAGTGGCGTACAGGAGAGTACTATTTCTGAATAAAATGAAAGTTTTATATAGGACATTACACTCGATCCAGTGGCTGGATGTATATCGATGACTTTCATGTAATGACGGAAACCGTATAACGCGTATAATGCTCATAAGGCATCTTTATATTATAAAAAACATAGAATAGAAATGTGCAGTAGGATTTGAAAGCACGCCCCTTGAAAACTGAGCTAGTTAAAGATTGTCTTGGATGCTTTAAAAGGGGCATAAGTTCTAACCCTACCACGTTAAAAATATATACGTTTTTTTATAATAAATAAATAAAACTCATTTATTTCGACCTCAAAGATCATATTTTGTTAGTAATACAATATATAAGAAATCAAAATTTATAATTAACTAAATCGATAAATACTCAACTATAAATATTTTCTCTCTCTCTCTCAGCTTCACTCTGTATCCCGTACGAGGCAGGGTAGGTAGAGGGAACTCGGGAATCTAGTGTTAAGACACTCCGTTCCACTTCCGTTCCTCACTTTCCGCCAAATTTGAGGCAGGCATTTGTGTTGAGGGGCGGAACTCAACGCTGCGCTTTGCCTTATTACCAAGAAATGAAACATTAAATTTTAAATTGAAAATATTAAAATCTAAAAAATAAAATTTTTAATTGAAAATATTAAAAAGAATCCAACCCAGAACCTATCGGTGTACAGTAACACTCTTGTGCCGCTGCGCCACGACAGGCCTCAATAAATATTTTCACTTTATTAATTTGTTCAATCAACTACGCTATGATAACGTCACATTTTATATAACATATATTTTATACTTTTTTGTATAAATACCAGTCCCGCTTTGGTACAGTAGTTGCTTTGGTCCTAAACCAGTCGAACTGATACAATAAAGTTGGCGTACGTGACCATAATATCTTAGCGTTACATATAAGATTTTTAACAAAATGTACATATGTTCATGGGAGCTAGAAGCTAAAGACTAAAATTCTTTTGTATTCTTAATCTATTATAGTAATTAGATGTTCTTTATTGACAAGAGTGCGTGCATCATCCCTCAAACAAAGGGTCAGTAACCCGCGGCACAGCATCCGTCGATGCGTATTGAGATATATGTATATACTTACTGAACGCTGGGTAAATTCTCAATGTTAGAAACGTTTACGTCTATTTTTGTATGTAGCACACTATTAAACAAAGTGCTCTCTAAATGTTGTACTTGATCGGTCGGATACTTACCGAGTAGGTATATCGATTTAGCGGGGCATGCATGCGTTTTGATGAACTTTGCTTTAGATTTAATTTTGGTGCAAAGTCAGAAAATAATACGGAAAGTAAATTGAGTATTTACGCTCAATCATTTATAAAATTTGAAATATTGTAAATAATTTTTTTGTATTTCGAATATATAAATAACAGGAAAAAAAATTAATATTGAAATATTTTCTTTTTCAATTCAAGTCTTTAAACAATACGATAAGCAAACTAATATTTTTATAAATATGTAAATAGACTCTAACACTCATTACAAGATTTATTAGAAAATGTAAGTAGGTAATTCATCAAATTATCAAAGATTGACATTTTTGCCTAAAAAAAAAGAGATATATCTAAAATTCACAGTTCTACATGACTTATAACAAGAGGCGCCCTATCCCTCTAAGCTGAGATCAGTCAACCCATAGCGCACCGACGCATTCCGTGCACCGAATACTTTGAGGCTGAATAGTTATTATGATGAAGTTGGTCATTGCAGTTTAATCAAATATAATTTATGTTTTTAGATTATGTACATATTTATAATGTTTTCTTATTGATTTTTGTATGTAAAATTTGATTTTATTATCGTACACTATTACTCCAACCCTTATTTAATGAAATATATTTATTTTAAATGTCTCACTAAATGTGAGGGTTAGTCGAATATTATTTTGTGTCTGGTCAGATAAAAAAATCCATTTATTTTTACCGTATAGAAATCGATCAGCGGAGACTGGAGTATAGAGTGACTAATGGTGATATGGTTCTCTCTATTTAAGTGACTTACGTTCAAATTTGAAGAAACAAAGCGCGGCGTTGAGTTCCGCCACTACGGTACAAGAAGTACAAGTAGAAAAGGTAGTGTTTTTAACTATACTCCTTATATATGTATTAAAGCGTGAATTAACAAAATAAACACAAATAGTTTTTTTTTTATCTATTGTATTATACTAAAAAAATCAAAAATGGACAAAATATGATTTGTTATTTTAAGCGAGAAATCATTTCCAACTAGTTAATTCATTACTTACCTTATAAAATGTCCTATCACATGTGTTCACATCGAGGATGTTATCGAGGAAGTTTGAATTGTTACAGTATAAAACAGGGTTCACAGGTCATTGCCGCTAGTTTTTATACACTATGTGGAGAAATAATACTTTACTCATTTAAAGCGATGAAGAAGATACTAAGTATAAATACTACATTTAATATTTGAGGCTTGTCGTGGCGCAGCGGCACAAACGTGTGACTGTAACCTACAGGTTGTGGGTTCGATCTCCACTCGATGAAATGAAATATTTAATATTTTCAATATAAATATTCAATGTTTTCATTTCTTCGCTCTGGCATAAGACAAAACGCGTCGTTGAGTCCCACCACTCAACACGCTATGCCCCAAAATTCGGCGGAAAGTGGGGAACGGAAGTGGAACGGAGTGTCTTAACACTAGGTTTCCAAGTTCACTCTGTCTAACCTGCCATGTACGGGAAACAGCTTGAAGCTGAGTATAGAATACATTTAATACATACTAAGGAAAGAAAAATACTTACTTTTAGAAAACGTTATAACGTAACGAAACGTATAAGTATAATAAATTTCAATTTTAATAAAACTCAGTCTTAGCTATATCTAATATGATATATTCTATCATTATTATAAAATGTTAATGTATATATATATATATAAATTACTTAAGCTATTGATATTGATATTAGATATGTGACATAGATCATCCCCTAAACTGGGGTCAGTCAACCCGCGGTGCACCGCTGCATCCGTGTAGGGGTATAGCAAGGAACTTTAGGGCTTACTTACGTGGGGTGACAACAGACACATTTAAGAGGGCAGTTTCTAAATTCACTTTCATTTACTCTTAGTTTTTGTAGATATTTATTATGTTTTACTTTAAATATATTTAAATAGCTATAAAAATTACTTTGTTATTATTGGTTGAATTCATAAATCATAACAAACTAGCGACCGCGGCTTATCTCGCTTGATCATATTATGTATATAACCAATTTATATAAAGTTTTTACATAAATTATACCCTTAATTGGTATGTGTTAGTTATTATGAGGACAAAAAATATTGCAAAGTTTCATTAAGTTCATAGACACATTTAATAGTTTTTGCTTGAAAATGGAGCAAAAAATCCATCCTCACAAACTTCATATTACAATATCAGATTAAGAAAATACCATAATCGAGTAACGATGAACAAACAAAAAAAAAACACGAGTAACTTAACCTCAAGGTAAGTTTCCACGGTTTAATAAGAAATAACACTATTTACTCGATTGTTTGTCCGCTTTTATATCCGAAGCCATCTTAAATGTATCCTCAATTTAAGTTTCGCGCCAAAACGCCATAATCCGTCCCGTATGTCCACCCTACTTAGTTCTATGGGGTATCGATTATTCTCTACCGCGCCGCCGCACCGCGTCCCCTCCATCTCTGCCTAGCGATTTTGGACTACCCATATACTGAATGGCAGAGCTATAGCTTTGATTTATTTGTTTTTTTTTATTTATATATATATATATATATATATATATATATATATATATATATATATATATATATATATATATATATATATATATATATATATATATATATATATATTTATATATATATATATATATATATATATATATATATATATATATATATATATATATATTGTTTAAAACAAATAAATGTAGATAATAAAATATTATTATATAGTTTAAGATAAGAATGTTATGTAAAATTGTTATTATGTATTTATAATAATAGGTGTTTAATTAGATATAAAATAATAAGTAACAATTATAGATATGTAATATGGCTTTTGAATTAAAAACGCAGTTTTTTTAATAACAAGAAAATGTAAATGATATCTATAAAATAGAAATAAAATACTTTTCAGTATTTAAAACGAAATAATATAATTTCTTACAACTGAAATTTGCAATTATATCGAACACTTAAGCGTTTGAATGTAGACTACCTGTTAGTATAAAAACCATTGTGATGTACATACATAATTATTCATGCTAATATAAGAACATATGCATATAATATTACTATGCTTATGTTATAGTACTCGCGGTATTCGTGCAGTGGAAATGGCCCTAACTTCCTTACCAAGTATAAATAATTTCGCGCCTTACCGCTTCTCAATTGACGTGTTTACTTTTTAAATTCGCCTCTCATGACGGTCATTAATATATTTTTTAATTTATCTTCAATAAAAGACGTAATACTTTGCATTAAATGAATTTTAATTTTTTTCAACAATTTCCTGTATATTTTTTAATCAGACAGAAATATACATTTATTGTTGAAATAAATAATTTACATGATACAAAAGTATAAAGGTGATTAACTACTGTGATATGTAAGCCTTAATAAATATAGTAACTATTAAACTTTATTTTATTTTTTTTTGTCTAATAATGACGTTTATATAAGTGTAAAGAAACAGAATATTATACATAAGCGAACATTGACTAATTAATTATTATTGTCGTCTATAAGTTATAAAAAACGTAGAATTTGTCGAAAATATTCATAAAAAATATCGTTTAATGCTATAGTATTGATCCTGTTGTGCATTCTGTTAATCTCTAACTGTATAGCATTGTGTCGGGATAGAAAATATATAGTTATATTATATAACTTACAAGTTTTTCTACTAACTTAATAAATGCAAGAAATATGTGCAAATGGAAATTTTTACTGTAGGTACGTAAATAAGCGCTAGGTAATGTAAAACTAAATATTTCATTCGTTTCAGTTTCACAGTTTATACATTCGTATGTCTTGCCGCCTTTGCGACTTAATATCCTGCCGATATCGCGCTTTGATTTTGTTCCATAAAACTGTAAGCTTTAGTTTCTAATATGAATGTTGAGGGTGATATATAAATTTCTATATTAAATATATTAAAATTTGTTATGATTTTTTAGAAAATATTCGATTTATTAGTAGTAAAAATAGTTTCATTTCATTTATTTAGATATTGTATAAAAGAACGCAAAATTCAAGGAATCTGTAGCTTCCAGTAAACCCAGGTAATTTCAACTTTTTAATTTTCTTTTTATTTCTTCATATAGAGTATATGTTACTTATTAAAACATTGAATAATATTATTTTATTTTTGACTTCATGCTTTAGCCCGATTGGTAGTGTAAAACTTGGGGTAAGATACCCCTACCCCTTTTCGTACATATCGCGGGATTTTCGAAAATTTGTGTGTTCAGTGGTAAAAATCAACGCCTGCCAGAAAATAATATTTATAAAGATAATAATATTTAAAAACTTACATAACTCGCACTATCTTTCTCTTTTTTAAGAACATAAAGAGCAATATTTGAATAAATGTATATTAGGTTTACACAAATTTTTTGATTGCATTAAAAATTATTCTATGACGCACTACGGCCACCGTATATTCAATATTAGTAATTATTTACAATAACTTATGTTCTCGTTGAGGTTTTCACCTATACGTCTTATGAATTAATTGTGATGTATTGCGTTGGTAACAATAGGCTGTATTGAATGTGCCGAATCAATCGCCATTACAAATGTATCATGAAACGGATAGAGCTTGTTTTGTCTATATAACACTACAGTCGGGGCGGGTGTGGACGGCTGGCTAGTACGAAATATATATTAGACGCAGTGAAATAATTAAAAAATACATTACTATTGTATAGTATTAATTATTACAATTGTATAGTATTAATTGTATAGTATAAAGGCAAAGCGCGGCGTTGAGTTCCGCCACTCAACACGCAATGTCTCAAATTCGGTGAAAAGTGGGAAGCGGAAGTGGAACGGAGTATCTTAACACGTTCCCGGGTTCCCGGGTTCCCTCTGCCTACCCTGCCTCGTGCGGAATACAGCGTGAAGCTAAGAAGAAGAAGAAGAATAGTGTTAATTGTTTTAAAATTTGGAAAATAAATAAAAATCTATGTATTTCCTAGAGTTTAACTAACTATTAAAATACTTTATAAAACAAGTAGCGCAATGTAAAATTTAAGTAATATAGCTTACATTCAAGCTTTAACTTTAATATATCAGACTATACAGTGCTGTAGAAATGTCATCCCTTGTCACAACCATACATACCTCCCATATTTATAACAAATACGTGCGATTGGTTAATTAATTCTATTACATTATCTGAAAGGCTTAATTTAAGTTTTACGTAATATTATTTTGATTCAGTTTTAAGTAGTTTTTTGTTACGTTATTCATTTCAAGAAGCAGGCAGGTTTTATAGAAAATTATTTTTTTCCTGTTTTTTTTATGTATTTTATTTTTTATATAATATTATATGCTGATATTGATTTTTACAGGAAATATGAACCGCACTTTGTACTATGCGTATATGTAAATTGTATTCAACACGCAACGCTTTAAATTCGGCAGAAAGTGGGAATGAGAACAGAGTGTCTTAGCGTTGGGTTCCCAAGTTCCCTACACTGCCTGATATAAGTGAGATACAGCGCAATAGTATATATAAATATAGTTTACTTTTTCATCATAGACTAGTTGGGGGTGAATATCCTTAAAACAATTTCATTGATTTGTTTACTTGTAGGCTAGTTGTTTTTTCACAGTTAAAATAAGTTTGATAAGTATTTTACGACAGTTTCCATAAATATTGCTAGCATATTTATATATTAAAGATTGTTATTCAACTAAGTGTCTCATAATAATCATAGATATGTAAATAATTTTGTGATACTATGCTTAAAGGTCTAAGCTTAAGATATGTTATTAATCGCCACAGATGAAGTGAGAAAGGGACATTATAAATGATAAAAAAAAATGACTATACGAGATCTATCAGATTCTAACAACTTTAGACCTATATCGGTACTACATACACCAAAGAAAATAAAAAATTCTTCGCTCTGGTAATAAGGCAAAGCGCGGTGTTAAGTTCCGCCACTCAACACGTAATGCCTCAAATTCGGCGGAAAGTGGGGAACGGAGTGTCTTAACACTAGGTTCCCGGGTTCCCTCTGCCTACCCTGCCTCGTGCGGGATTCAGCGTGGAGCTAAAAAAAAAAGAAAAATATTATTACATATTAATTCTCATAATATCATGCATAATAAACAGTATGGTTTTACTAAGGGTCGCTCTACTACCGATGCTGGTATAGCTCTCTTAAAGAGTATTTATGAGATGTGGGAAGGAACGCAGTATACTCTTGGCATGTTCTGTGACTTGTCCAAGGTATTTGATCGCGTGCAGCATTTAACATTGCTATGAGATAGTATTAATTGCTGATGATACATCGTTAATATTTAAAATTAAAAGGAGACAAAAAGTATATGACGATATAAGCAATGCTCTCTCAAAAAAAATGCATTGGTTTAGAGTTAATAACTTAGTTTCGAATCGCAAAAAAACTAAATGGTTGATATATATTCAGAACACCCAAAATTAAACCGTAAGCCGATGTACTCTTGAACGGTGAATTCGTGGATCCCGTTGATTCTGCAGTATTTCTCGGTATCGAAACTGATTCCTAATAACAGTGTGGACCTCATACTTATGGATTGGCGAATAATCTTAGCTCAGTAGCCTTCGTGGTTAAAAAATCTTAATAATAAATTAACAGTCGTGGAAACGGCTCGCCTGGTTTACTTGAGCTACTTTAAATACTATTAAAGTAGTTTAAGTAAACCAGAGATGTCCTATGGTATTATACATTGGGGTAATACAGTCGGTATAAAGGTAATTTTTGTCTTACAGAAGTGAGCTATCTATATTTATAAATTAGGCTCTAAAGATCCTTTAAGGGAAAAAATAAAGGAATTAATACATTGACCATTGCATCTCAATAGATTTTCGAAAATGTTATGTATGTTAAAAAAATATTAATAAATTTGTCAAAATTGGTGATATATATAACATTAATACTAGAAATAAGTTTAATCTTAGTGGACCTATAACTCGATTGCATCGAGTCCGTAATTCTTTTATGGGAAAGTGGGAAACGCTTTTACAAGAGCTATCCTAGAAAATCCAAGAAATTTCTATTTCACATTTTGAAAATGTTGTTAAAAGACGTTTGTGTGTTACATTATTAACAAATTAAGTAACGTTCAATGATAACACGCCTTAGGAATGAAATGTTCGCTCCGGGCCTTTCAAAGTTATCATTGTCATGTATAATAATATAGTACGTAAACTGTTGATTTCAATAAAGTACATTCTTGCGTCGGTTCTTCTCAGGTCTGAGGCATTAATTTTAGTGAACCTGTGGTAAATTGTTCGACGTTCAAAAAATTAAGCTTTGAATTTAAATACTAGGTCCCAAGTTCCATCTGTCTACCATGCCGAGTCTAGAATTTCATATATCTATCTATCTATTTACTTTAGTTTTCAGATTTAATATATCTCGCGATCAAGAAGGTTATTTTAAATTACATAGAACAAAAAAACTATAATCGAACTGATTTGTGTTGAACAGAAACGGTTGAAGCGCCATAAGAACTTAAAAACTAAACAAACAAATAACATATAAATGTCATGTAGGTAGCAAGGTATTTGCTTATGTAATAAAAAAATTACAATATAAACATGTGAATAGAGCGATACTATATATAACTCACGTTAACCTTTACGTCAGTTCGTAGGGAAGAAAAATCTCCACGATCAATACAAAAATTGACCCCGTGCGTGAACCTGCAACCCACGCGTAGTAACAGTATTTTTTATCTGCAAATAAATATGCTTGTAACAATGACGCATTGGCATCGATTTTATGTTTTATACTAATACTTTTATATTATTTCTTAAACGGAGAGTCTAAGCACTGCTGGGGGATAAAGCGTATAACAATATACACTTTACCCCCCAGTAGAGTTTTGACTCTCCGTACTACATTTGTCATTCGAATTCAAGATATACTGGTGGAGAATTGAAATTACTATCTAAATATTATCGTATATTCCCTGAATGTGTATTGAAACTACACTGTTCACAATTTCAAACATTTTACCACAAGTATATCAACATTATCAATTATCAGATTGGTCCAGTGGCACAGCGAGTGTGTGTAAACGCATCGGTTATGAGTTCAATTCCCACACGGTAAGTAAATAATTCAATATTTTTATTATCTCACCTGAATGATCGATACAATAAAATGTTACTAAATAGACCAATCTCGGCGTTGAATTTCATCACGCAATGTCTCTAAAATTCGGCCGAAGGTAGAGAAAGCAGTGTCTAACGCCATATTCCGTCTGCCTATTTTGATGTACGCTGCATCCCGCTTAACAACGTCTTACAATTTAACAAATAATTTAACTTTTATTTCAATGGTGTATTAGTGAGATTAGAACTGTTGAATCGTAAAGTTGACTTTGTGTTATGTTAGTCTTCAGTACCACCATCATTTCATCATTATAATGGCCCTATTGAGTGTCAAAGAAATGTATGTCAAGTGAAGAGACATTGACCCCTGTTTGCAAAATCTCGTCGCAATAAACCAGTTGGTATCGATTCTCACGTCTTTTGTGTTTTTCCGATTTTTGCGAATATAAGTAACGTTTGTTATAAGGTCTGTCGTGACGCAAACGTGTGGCTGTAAACGACAGGTTGTGGGTTCGATGCTTACTGGTGGAAGTGAAATATTTAATATTTTCAAATTAAATATTTAATGTTTTCATTTCTTTGCTCTGGTAATAAGGCAAAGCGCGGCGTTGAGTTCCGCCACTCAACACAATGTCTGAAATTCGACGAAAAGTGGGGAACGGTAGTGCCTTAATGAGAACTGCGTGTTCTAAAACTAGGTTACCTCCCAGGTTCCATCTGCCTACCCTATATGCTATATGCAGCATAGAACGAGAAGCTAAAAAAAGGTATTATCTGCGATAATAAACAAAAAGCATTGTTAAGTTTATTGCGTTAAGTATTTGAATTTCAATATCAGGAAAAAAGAATACAATAAAAATGTTGTCCATAAAAATGGACGAACAGTTAAGGATTGATGTATTACTAAAATCATCACTTAGAGAATACATTTTGCGGAGATATTTATATAGGTATATATACATTGTGTCGAAATTCTGTACTCTCTCTCAGGTTTACGCTGTATCCCGCACGAGGCAGGGTAGGCAGAGGGAACCCGGGAACCTAGTGTTAAGACACTCCGTTCCACTTCTGTTCCCCACTTTCCGCAGAATTTGAGGCATTGCGTGTTGAGTGGCGGAACTCAACGCCGCGCTTTGCCTTATTATCAGAGCGAAGAAAATGAAACATTAAATATTTAAATTGAAAATATTAAATATTTCATTTCCTCGACTGGGGATCGAACCCAGAATCTATCACCCCTATCACACAAGGTTACAGTCACAAGTTTAAATGTTCTACTGAATTTCTGTTGTGGACGTTTTCGATATTTTTTTCACTCTTATAGGACTTATCGTGATGTAATATAGCTTTCCTCGATAAAAGGGCTATTCGACAAATAAAGAAAAAAAAACCAAATTAGTAGATTCTGAATTTAGCACGTTCAAACAAACCAACATACATTTTTCTTCAGTTTACTAGTACTTATGTGAACAAAGAAAAAAACAATTGTTTTGTAATAAACACATATTGCATTGGTGGTAGATCATTTCCATATTACAAAATACATGTAATATAATGTAGAAAGTCAACACGATTTCAAAATCTTACCGTATTTCAACAGAAAATGTACGACAACTAGTTGCCCCATTGAAAGATTTGAATTGTACGGGATTATATGTATGTATGTATTATATACTATCTTTACATTTATAGGTACATACGATGCGTTTGTCTATGATTTTGTAATTAACAGGTTTTCCCATGTGTATATTATAATCTACACAATAGCAAAACATAAATTAAAAATTTTAATATTTTTGTTTGTCTTGCTGTCTTTTTGTTTATTCGGACTAATCTCCGAAACAGTTAATTTAATGAGACGCATAGAAAGATATAAATTGTTGTTAATTTAGTGCATAACGGTATCGATAGCTATTCAAGATTTTTTTCTCTAAGTACACTTTAATATTATTTAATAAATATTTGTATTCAAGGGAGAAAAGCAACGCGGTCTGCTTAGTATGTTAATAGAAAACACGTTGTGGTGCAGAGGCGTTCTGACTATAAGCTCGTGGGTTCGATTCCCTCTCGATGAAATTAATTATTGTCATATTTTCTCTCTGGTATCAAGACAAAACGTGGTAATAGTTTTCGAAACACAAAATAGTTGGAAAATTTGTAACGAAGTGACTTAACACCAAATGTCTCTACCGACTGAAACTAAAAAATTGTTAAGTTAAAAAAATATACATACACCTTACATAAATAAATGAATGTTATATAAGAGTCCACGTATTTACTTACGTATACTTACAATCAACACCAGTTCCTGCTTTACAGGTCCACTTTGCTGCTCAAATACGATCGTAAACAAAGGACTCTTTTAGGCCAATTTTTAAAATGTTACTTGAAGCTATTGAGAGAATATTCTGTGCTACGTATTATTTTCTACTTTCCGTTAACATTATTCGAAGGAAAATGTGTTTATTTGCTCTGTAAGAAAAAAAAGAAAGAAAAGAAGCACCAGTGACATATTTAAAAATGCATAATATTAATTTTAGTAAATACACATTATTATTATTAGTATATTAGAATACCAACATTTGTTTTGTTGAATAATTAGTCAGTTTAACAGTGTTTTCTATATTTAAATTAAGATAAAGACAAAGCGTTGCAACGAATTCTTTCTGAAAGTAGCAGCCGAACTGTCTCTTTTGTTTATTGTTGATCTAAATAACACAACAAAGCAAGTAAGTAGTATCATAATAATACAATGAGAAATTATGTTTTAAGATAAGATAAAATATCACCAAACGGGATTACCTGATACAGTGCTTTTGGAAGTACTGAGATCATCTATATGCACACCCATCTTATACCTGACTGGAGATGTCTCCTGTCAATATCAGTATTGTAGTACAATTTTTCACTATTTGCTAAATTTCATATTTAAAAATGTATAATACTTCATAGTTTTTGATTAAACAGCGAATAAAGTTGATAAGTGAGGTTTGCGAATTAAAAATACCTATAAACATACGTATTTGTTACCGTTTTGAACACGTGGCAAGCTTTATAGAAAATGAATTTAAAACTATGCCGAAATGCTCGTACCATAGACAAATAGTCTTGACAGACGGACAGACGCATAACAACGATCATCCTATCTGGGGACCGTTTTCATCCGAACAGAACCGAAAAATAGACACATGCGTACATATAGCATAAATTATCTATCTATTATAGAAATATATAATTTTCCTTGTTCACAATATACAATACAGTCCATAATATTTTACTTTATAATTATTTGCTACTTTGATTTAAAAAAATATCAATGTTATTTAATAATTAATAATATGATTTAATTTCCGCCGAATTTGAGGCATTGGGTATTGAGTGGCGTAACTCAACGCCGCGTTTTGCCTTGTTACCAGAGCGACGAAATGAAAATATAAAATTTTTATTTGTACTAGATAGATATATTCAATAATTTAGTAGTTGCGGTTACGTTCATATCGACTATTTAACACCTCATACAGATAAAACAGCTATTTAACAATTTATATTTTGGCAAAGGCTGTGACCATGAGGTTAGTACATTTAAGCTTATCTATATTTTATATTTTCAAAACAAAAACCAAATTAAAAATGAAGTAAAGTTCCCTTTAAATGTTATATTTTTGTATTGAATATTCAAATCTGGTTATGAAATACGATAAAAATTAATAACAACAAAAATATAGTTACAATCTAACATTATAAGACAAATGTGTCTTTTCGAGGCCTGTCGTGGCGCAGCGGCACAAGAGTGTGACTGTAACCGACAGTTTCTGGGTTCGATCCCCAGTCGAGGAAATTAAATATTTAATATTTTCAATTTAAATATTTAATGTTTCATTTCTTCGCTCTGGTAATATGGCAAAGCGCGGCGTTGAGTTCCGCCACTCAACACGCAATGCCTCAAATTTGGCGGAAAGTGGGGAACGGAAGTGGAACGGAGTGTCATAACACTAGGTTTCACTTCCGTTCCCTCTGCCTACCCTGCCAAGCGCGGAATACAGCGTGAAGCTAAAAAAATGTGTCTCTTTTTATGTTTCTGTTATAAATTGATGGATGTAAAGACAATTCTTTAAAATATTTTTTTTATTGTTTACTTTCACGCTACAACTTTTTTACTTTCAACCATCACATAGCATAGTAGGCAGAGATAATTTTTAAACCTAGTGTTAAGACACACTGTTCTGTTTCCCACTTACCTCCGAATTTGAGGTATTGCGTGTTAAGTAGCAGAACCGCCTCGCTTTGTCTTATTAACAGAGCGAAAAAATTTAATATATAAATAATTTCATGATTATTTGACATTTAAAATATGTTGTATATCAATTTTCTAAAAGTCATATAAAAATATTTCAACTACATATATCATCGCATATTAATAGGTATATGGATGTTTTAAAGCATTTTTTATGTCTTTTTCCGGCTGTTATGGCGTGCGTCTGAATAAAGGTGCGACGACTGTGGGCTTGATCCCGTTGAAACGAATGCCCCGCTGCACTTTAGTAGGCAAAGCGCGGCGTTGAGTTACCTCATTCGACATACAATATCTACATAAATTTGCAGTAAATAGACAACGAAGTTTCTGAACACTTTTTTATATTTTATAAGACACAAAATAATTAAACGTTAACAATTCTGCCAATGTGGCGCTGATAAGAATAATTTCTATACTTGTATTCTAAATTATTATTGGATTGCCCTACATATCCTTTAGTAGATTTTTACGAGCTGGGCGAGGAGGAAAACAAAAAAATACTGAATGCTGTACGGGATATTGGATAAACGGTGTATGCACGTATATGGTATAGATTACATTCTCAGTAGAACGTATTAAATATTAATACTTTTGATTCGATATTATATATGTATTAGTCATAACGAATTATCGACAACGTAGCACAGTTTAATTTACGATATAACTAGATATGTAGTTACATAATATAACTATATAAAAAGCTGTAGAGAAATATGTATCTATTTAAGTTATTTGATTAACAAAGGTTATTTACATATAATTAATATTAGGATTCAATATTCATTTTTTTGTGTGTTATTCTTTGCGTGTGGTAGAGTAAGCAGGTGATCTACAAGATAATAAATACTCCGTTCCATACCTTTCGGCTACTTTCCAAGGCGTTAGGTGTTTAACGGCGGAGCCCAACACCACGCTACGTTTTTTATATCGTAAGTAACAGAAAAATACTTTGTTCCTCATTTGGGCAAATCACAACTAGACGCTGTGCTGCTGCGCCAAGACGGAAATATTAATTAATATTTTGCTTTCGAATTCTAAATGTATTAATAACATGTTTAATTCAAGTAAACTTACCAATTTTATTAGGTTCATTGTAAAAATAAAAATAATAATTATGTATATAATTTTATTGGTTGATATAACATAGATATTGTTAGTTACTATTAAATCATTCAAAATATTATAGCGTTACTCAGAGAAAGAATTTCAGTAGCGAATGTTACGTAAATCGGTTCGTGGAATATGGGCAGATAGCTATGCGATTTATTGTATCAAGTTGTCACTTTCGTCCTCTAAAGTTAATTTATTTCTTTACAAAATATTAATTTTGTTTCAAAACATCTTTTAGTTAAGAGTCCGTTATTATATACGTTAACAACTTAAGTGTATGGAAAGCGGAATATGTCATTACTTGTATCGCTTTGTATATTGTTTTAAATTGTGATAGAAAATAAATCTAAAAATACCATCCCGAGTATTATAAAGAATGTAGGTTTTTGATATGAACGAAAAAAAGGTACTAACTAAAATATTAAAAATCAGGTAATAATTATAAATTTAGAACGGTCCGACACCACTAGGGAGTCTACAGAAAGCTTATTAAGGGACACAAGCGCTGATCGATAGGCTTTCAAACACTGACAATTGTGTATCTAATTACCGTCTACTGTTAATATTTTTAGTCTCCTTTTTTCGATTTAAGACCTGATCTTGAAAAAAATAATTTCATATTAAATTTAAGGCCGTTTACAGTCAGTAAACGGCAGGTTGTGGGTTCGCTCGAGGAAATGAAATACTATTATAAATATTTTCAAATTAAATATTTAATGTTTTCATTTCTTCCATCCGATAACAAAGCAAAGCGCGGCATTGAGTACCGCCACTCAACACGCCTTATCAATGCCTCAAATTCAACGGAAAGTGGGGAAGTGAAACGAAGTGTCTTACCACTAGGTTCCCAAGTTCCCTTTGCCTACCCTGCCGTGTGCGGGATACGGCGTGAAGCAGAGTTAATATTTTTAAAGAAAATTCTGCTAATAAAAAATAACGAGTACAATGTGAATTGTTCTTATGTACTTTTTTGCTGTCCTGTTATCAACTGCAAGCAGTAAAACTGTGCGAATTTGTTATTATATTTAAATATACTTAACGCTATATACATTGATAAATACAATAGCTAATTCTTCTTAATTCATGTAATGTATAATTGCAGGCGTGTTTCCTTTTTTACTTTTATAATTTATCTTCGCTTTTATAATAACGTATCAACAAAGGCTTAATTCAATTTACACTCCGAAGCATGATTTGTTTTCATTTCCTCGCCCTGGTAATAAGACAACACACAATGGCGATTCAGCCTCTCACCACTCTCATTGTCTAGAAAATGCTTAAAAAGTGTTATACGAAAGGACACTAGCTTAAGACTAGGTTCTTTTTGCCTTCAAAAGTATACAAGTTCATATTGCGTAATTTTCATATTAAGGATTTCGGATGAATTAAATAAAATTACATAATGAGTTTTTTTTTCTTCTACTTGTTTTCATATGTTGGACTTTACAAATTTATGCCACATGATCACTATATGTACATGAAGATATATTAAAATTAAAGCTCACTGGCGAACTTTATTAAAGTCACAGGGCCTAAAACAGTTATTTTTGGTTATATTGTTTGAAACAGAACGGTTTGCGGCGCTGAGTTCCGCCACTCAACACGCAATGCCTCAAATTCAGCAATAAAAAAGAAAGTGGGGGACGGATGTGGAACGAAGTGTCTTAACTCATTACCCACATGCTATTGCGGGATACAGCGTGAAGCTGAGTGAGTGAGTGAGTGATACAGAAAAAGAAGAGGCGCTACATATCAATTCTTTTAATTAAATAAGGCACGTTACGATTGACCATTTCTATGTGTTATACATTTAATCGAAACTAATTATGTTAATTCCACACTTGCAGGGTGAAGTGAGTATGTCATAAAGTGATATAATTCTCAGAAATATGGACCCTTTTTGAGAGCTTACATTTATTGTTACGATCTCGAACCCCAGTACTACTATACGCATAAATTTGGAGGGCTCGTTTTAAGATTTATATTAATTTGCTTGTCGCTTTCGTCTACACTCGCAACTCAACTGCCGATGCTATTGTAAGCGTTTTCATTCGGAAATTGCGTTAAGAAATATCGTATAATAGTATTTTTTATACAATTTTACGGTTGTTTTGTTTAATTAATAATCAGACATTGCTATTTTATAAAGAAAAAACAATTATAAACGTTGCTTTACAGCCGTATATGTATATATTTATATATATATATATATATATATATATATATATATATATATATATATATATATATATATATATATATATATAAATATATATATATATATATATATATATATATATATATATATATATATATATATAAATATATATATATATATATATATATATATATATATATATATATATATATATATATATATATATATATATATATATTTATATATATATATATATATATATATATATATATATATATATATATATATATATATATATATATATATATATATATATATTAAGTGTTAATCTACACTTAGGAAATAAAAACACTTATTTAGAAAACCCCGACGGATTCCTAAAAGTGTGGTTTCAAATCTTGCTACTTTCAATTTTTTTTATGTTTTCTAAAAAAATTATGACCGAGCAACGTGGTACGCTCCAGGCGAGGTCTATGTTTAATAGTCCTACATAGGCTGATGATGATATGTATACATATTGTATAAAAACAAAATATAACTCAAACACTTTCCACGTTACGCGTAATACCTGTTAACTCTTATATACACAAAGTCTAAAAACATTAATTTGGATAACTAAATAAGTGTCTTAGAAATTCGCTTTACAAACTTAGCGGCGGTAACATATTTTATTTCGTGCGAAACACCCGGGATTATTTCCTCTCCCCAAATGTTCAATGAATCGAGCGACCGGTATGCAGACTAGTCGGCTATCTAGCTCGGCGGCCTCTACATAATACGTCCAGTGTAATTTGACACGCCACTCCCTTAGCGATCTTTAGAATTCCGGGCAGCGGAAGTATGGTTTATTGAAAATACGCAGCTCTTCAAATATTGGTGTTGTACACAGACTGTAAGATTTTACGAAAATTAACTTTAAGGGGTACTTCAATCTAAACCTTTAGGAGATTAGGGATATCACGTAAGCGTATACATTAAGCAGCTTTCGGTCAGTCGTGTGGTTTTGACTCTTGTTGACTTGTAATTTTGGCTTACAAATGAGAAGGCATTAAGTGTGCTCATAGTTAAAAATAATATCTTTACAAATTACTATTTTCTCATTCACTATTGGGTACTACATACATAAACATACATACGGCCTGTCTAGGCTTTTCATTTAGTTTAATTTCTAGTTTAATAAAAATTATAAAATTAAAATCGAATATATTTTTTGGATATTATTAAAAAAAATAACAATAATTATTATTAATATTAAAACAATAATCAAAGGAATGATGTTTAAAATATCATCGTTTAGCTAATTCGGTTAAACAAATACAACATTGAGTTTTGACAATCTGAATATGCCCACTGCCTATAAACTGTTTTAGAGAGTGCACTTTTCTATAGAATATGTGTTTCATGAATAAAACAATAAAATTATTTATCTCAATAAGTATAATAAATATAAGTGAGGAACGGAAGTGGAACGGAGTGTCTTAACACTAGGTTCCCGGGTTCCCTCTGCCTACCCTGCCTCGTGCGGGATACAGCGTGAAGCTTTAAGAAAAAGGTAAATAGTATATACAAAACAATGTATTAAATAAATGTTATGAACGGTGAGACAACAATCCACATTTACTTTATAGCCTGTCCTTACACAGGGGGACAAGCTTGTTATTGTAAACGAGATAGATTGTAAGAGAAAATGAGAAAATTAAATATTTAATGTTCTCACTCTGGTAATAAGGCAAAACGCGGCGTTGATTTCCGCCACCAGGTCCGCCACCAGAAAGTGGGGAATGGAACGGAGCTTTCCCAACACTAGGTTCCCAAGTCTCTGCTTACCCTGCCAAGACTTTATGGCTATAAGCTTAATGAAGCTAAGCTTTGTGGTATGTACACAACAATGTATTAAATAAATATTTTGAACGATGAGATCATAAAGTACAGTGGCTGTATAGAAAGATGAACTGAACATAAATTTCTAATTACATATAGCATAATAATTTTTTTGCAAATATTCTACAACTCTGGCATAAGAACCAGTATCTATTACACTTGTGATCGATACAAATCGGTATTTATTAGAAACGGAAATTGAATTTGTAATATACAGCATAGAAGGAAGCTGCATGCTTTTTCTATACGCCAATAAAGGTGCTAAATACATTTCATAAAAGACATTCTTGAATTAACATTTTTCTATGAAAAGCTTAACTCGTTCAAATGCAATTTTGGTGATTTCGTGTACTGGAAAAGGGTATGAAATTTATTGAATCCGGCGTTACTTAATATTGTAATATTTAAAATTAAAAGATACGCTTGCCTTGAGAATTCACAGGAAAGTTTTATGCATGGTAAGTACTTATTTTACTTTACTTTAAACAACTTTATAAATGTTTGATGATATAATAATTTGTCTTAACACTAGGTTCCCAAGTTCCCTCTGCCTACCCTGCCATGTGCGGGATACAGCGTGAAGCTGAGTGAGTGAGTGTGAGTAACTTTATAAATATATTGAGATGTATTAAAGAAAATCTTTGACATCCTAGTTTAGTGAAATTGGAATTAACATTCATGTGTAAGTCGCACAAGTTCTATACAAGAATTTGAGTTTTGTTTGACATGGCTCGTTGGCTGACCTAGATTATACAACTACGACACATTGTTATAAGCTTATATATTTTTTTAAGTTATTATTGCGTTATCGTAGAAGAGTAGGTAACTATCATTGATTGTCATGCTTGGATCCAGTCATAATTTGGTGATAATGTCTTCTTTTTTATTAATAAAACCTAATAGGCGTAGCGCGAACCATATCCAACTGTAAACCTGCAGTTGTGGGTTCTATCACCACTCCCAAGGACCAAATCGTCTTTAATTACTATTTTATTATTTTCTTCATTATCTTTAATTCGTAATATTCTTAATTATAAAATAGAAAGAATACAAACATGAAATTACTGAAAATATTTTTTATTTTATTTCCGCATAATATTTGAAAGTTTTATATAAAGACAAACTAACCACTGCCTTAACAAAGGAGGCTTTTTAGTAGGTACGTATTCATCGAGTTGAAATCAGGTCACGCTGGAGAAATATATAATTTTAAAAATTAGAGACAAGTTCTCCTTTAAATATTGTTTTTGGGATATATTATCAAATGTGTAATATTAAATAGTATAATATTGAGTGCTTAATAATAAAATATTTACTTATAATGACGTTCATAGTATTTTTTAGATATATTACTTAAATTGAAACTTATCGTTTAAAATATGAGTTTCTGATTTATTGTTTTTTTTTTCACGTAAATGTCTTAATTTGGACAGCATCTAATAATATTTGTTCAAGGCAATGCCTTAATCTAATGGTATAATTTAATAAACGGACTGGGCACAAACATTTCAACTCAACAACGCAAATGTCTTGGTGGATAAGATTTTTACCAGTGATTGAAGACTCACTTAGTTCTTAAAATAGAGGTTTTACACAATTAGAGGTGAAATCGAGCTTAATTTTGATTTGTATTTAACCGAGGTTATTTTATTTACATTTATCAAACTAAGTTTGGTTTTATTAATTTATTATAAAGTTCAACCCGCATTTGTAACACATTCACGATAGACAGACGATACACAGCTTTAATATTGACTATCTATATATACTAACTAGTAATTGTATCTTATTAAATGCATAATGGTAAATTTAGTTTTAATAAGAATATGTATGTAAAACATATTAACGTAGAACAAATATATAATTGCTTGTCGTGGCGCAGAGGCACAAACATGTAAATGTAAACGCAACACGTTGGGGGCTCGATCCCCACTCAAGGAAATGAAATATTTAATATTTTTATTTCTTTGTTCTAGCAACAAGGCAAAGCGTGGTGTTGAGTTCCGCCACTTAACGCGCAATGCCTTAAATTTGGCAGAAAGTAAAAAGCGTAACGGAGCGTCTTAACACTAGGTTCCTTAGTTCCCTTTGCCTACTTTACCATGTGCGGGAGGGATACAGCGTGAAATTGAGTGAGTAAGTAAAGTAGTAGTTTATTAGCTGAAGACAGATGACTTGACTACAATAGTTTTAGGTTAATACAGCGTTATACAATTTAAATTGAGATTGATTGATTGATCCGATTGAACTCAAGCCATGTTTGATTATGTATGTATGGTTAGAATAGATAAATGGACTGCAAATTAACATACAATGTAAGAAATATAAAAAAGTGGTGTATGTATGTGTATATCAAGCGCACTATAAAATGTACAAAAAAGATAAAAGATTTCAATCGTTTTCATGGGAGTTATTAATTCTATAGTATTGTAATATAAGTAAAAACACGATTAATATAATACTAAGAATATAACACACAACGGAATATGTACGAGTAGTTATTCTTATATATATTAAAATGCTCTTCTCGTCTCGTCTTTTCTATTGCCTTACCATAAAGATTTTGCTTGACAAGAATTCATTTAAGTCCTGAATATCATAATCACTCACTCACTCAGCTTCACGCTGTATCCCGCACATGGCAGGGTAGGCAGAGGGAACTTAGGAACCCCACTTTCCGCCAAATTTGAGGCATTGCATGTTGAGTTGCGGAAGTCAACGCCGCGTTATGCCTTGTACCAGAGCGAAGAAATGAAAACATTGAATATTAAAATTGAAAATATTAAACATTTCATTTCCTCGAGTTGGGATCGAACCCACAACCTGTCGGTTACAGTCACACGTTTTATTATTATATTATATTATGAATATTATATTATTATACAAAAGGTAAGTAAAGTTATAGGCAGTAGTTTTGCAGTGGTTACTATAAAGATTATCTGGTATATCATACTCGGTAAAGCGTTTCGTAAAGTGAACAAAGTAGCTAGAGGACATTTGTTTGCCGTTTTATGTTAGTTTAATATTAGGTAATCCAAAGCTTTATATATACTCCGTCCTTCTTGTTATTTGTACCAAATAATACTTATTTTTTAATTAAAATGATGTTCTTGTTCATTGTTAGCTAGTAATTATGATTTTTCTCTAATGTAATGGAAGGGTTGTCTTTATACGTGAATTTTGTATGTATGTATGTATGTATTTGATATCTCCTGAAACGCTGAAAAGAATTCCGTAATTGCAGTATCGTGCAATGGCACCTTTAGACCATGAAAAAATAAATTTTACATTTTATTGCAGCTTAGACAGACAAATTAAATGTTTGTTTTTACTATAATATATTATTTTTGCTAGTGGAGAAAAGAAGTGGAACGGAGTGTCTTAACACTAGGTTCCCAAGTTCCCTGTGCCTACTCTGTCATGTGTGGGATACAGCGGGAGAGCTGAGTAGGGAGTGCTAGTGAATATAGCTATGTTTATCCCACTAACTACTGTTAGCTTTTAGCTGTAGGTACATAATTGCACTGAGTCACAAGCTGTACATATTAGAGTGTTTGTGCAGTGTATCTATTTTTTATATTACTACAATTCTTAGCTCTTTTATATATATATATATATATATATATATATATATATATATATATATATATATATATATATATATATATATATATATATATATATATATATATATATATATAATTTAGTGTAAATAACTGTCTCAACTGTCTGTCTAAGCTTAAAATTTTAACAATTTATGCTTCAAAAATGATTTAAGGTTACCCGCGCGTGACCTGAACAGGTAAAACAAATTGTCTGAGTCAGCTAATTGTTGTAGCAAAAATTAATGGTTCAAGATCATATATATAACTGTATTCATTATACATATAATGAACTCTAAGTATACATGAAGTCATCGTGACCAATAAGGACTAGACATACTGCTTAAAGCCTTTACAAAGTATATACGTATAATATAGGCAGTTTTCAGACAAAAACATTTTGCGGCGTTAAGTTCCACTATATATAATTTACATAATTATATATTTAAAAGTGAAGATGAAAATGTAGTATCTAAAAGCTATATCGTGTATAAATACGGGGGCATGCGGAATGAAAAAGGATGAACTTTAATTCCTTTAAGCGCTTAGCTTGTTATATCTATTCTAAGTAAGCTTATTACACAAAGTTACTGTCTTTTTCAGCGCAGTTTGACTTAAGATTTTGTTTCTTTTCCTCAAAATATGATTTCATTCATGTAATAATCAGTTTCGAATTATTTTATAAATATTTATGAGGCCTGCCATGGCGCAGGGACACAAAGTGACTGTAAACGACTGGTTGTGGGTTCGATCCCCACTTGAAGAAGTTAAATATTTAATATTTGCATAAAAATATTTAATGTTTTTATTTCTGCCGTTGTGTTCCGCCTCTCAACACGCAATGCCTCAAATTCAACAGAAAGTGAGGAGCGGCACGGAGTATCTTAACACTTTGTTCTCAAGTGTCCTCTGCCTACCCTGTCACGTGCAGCGAGAGGCTGATTTTTTCTTTCTGACCAACTAACACACAAAATTACATTTTATATTTATTCTTTATATACATTGTTTTGTTTCATAATTTCTTATACTTACAGACAAAATCGTTTATAACATAACAATCAACTATACAGTATAGATAAATATAAGAGTTTACATTGAATACTCTGTATCACGATGTAATAGAAAAAACTCCCCTACATAGGGGTTAGTGACCCAGTCGGATGTTTGCTTCGTCTTGAGCTTGACATCCGGCCCTGTACCGATCTTAGACGCCTATAATGGTAATCATCAGAAACTCTTCGATACAATCTAAATCTCTCTCTCCTTTCCGATGAAAATACTTCCGGTCTTCGTACGCCAATTGTGTGCCGCTGAATTTAAATAAAGTATTATAAATAAAGTAAAGTTTAGTTGAAATAAAGTATTTTTTTTTATAATATTTAATATTAGTAGAACGTGTGAAAATGATAAATGTAGACTTAAATCTTCAGGGAGAGCTTATATATAAAGCGCGGCGTTAACATTTAATAACAAATACGGAAATAGTATAGTATTCTAATCCTGCCTTGTGGTATATAAAAATAAATATAGGTTATAAAAAACATTACCCTCATTTTATTACGCACCTGGGTACATTTATTGTATTTTTAATGTTATTCAATAATTTATATCCAATAACCCATACCAATATCCTATACTTTTTTTAAGCTTCACGCTGTATCCCGCACGAGGCAGGGTAGGCAGAGGGAACCCGGGAACCTAGTGTAAAGACACTCCGTTCCACTTCCGTTCCCCACTTTCAGCCGAATTTGAGGCATTGCGTGTTGAGTGGCAGAACTCAACGCCGCGCTTTGCATTAATACCAGAGCGAAGGAATGAAACATTAAATATTTAAATTTGAAAATATTAAATATTTCATTTCCTCGACTGGGGATCGAACCCAGAACCTGTAGGTTACAGTCACACTCTTGTGCCGCTGCGCCACGACTAATAATCTATAAAATAATGTATTTTATGTAATATTAAAGGTAACTTCTTCACGAACTTTTTTTGTCTTGTTTTTTCAAGTAGGTACATTATTTATTTAGCGATCAATTTTGGAGAGTTTGACATCTTCTAAATACTATGTTTTATTATATTTAATGGCCGAGCTTGTGATGCATTAAATTGGATTTGGCGGCATTGAGTTCCGCCACTCAACAGACAGTGCCATAAATATATGGCAGTGGGGAAAGAAACGGAGTGCATTAACATTGGGTTTCCAGGTTCCTATCCTGCCATATGCGGGACAAGCTCAACAAAAATTGAAATTGTGCTTAAAGCTTTTTACATAGTTGTGAAGTAAACAGTTTGGCACCGAAATTGAAGTACATTCAAAGCTTTTGAACTAAATATTGTATTGTATTTGTTTATTTAATTTAGCTACAGTCTGTATCTTGCTGATAGGACGGTAGGCAGAAGGAAACTATTGGTTTTTTAATTTTTTACGAATTTTTCCTTTACTACCACTTCATGGTCGGTTTACCATTTATTGTGTAATACATTTTCTTTATATGCATATTTTGAAATATTGCTGTATATATAATTTAAACTATACTTATACATATATACTAAAAGGATAGACTTTTAGGTAAAAGGTTATCCTTTTAGGTTTTTAGGTACTTGGTAGGTTAAGTAAGTAAGTAATAAATTTAATTTAGTATCCTAACCTTAACTTTACTTTAACTTAACATAATACTAAGACCCTACCGTTCCACACTTTACAGAAAAGAGATGATAATCGCGAAACTCAACGCAGCACTTTGCCTCTGTCAGAAGGTGGAAATGAAAATATTTAATATTTCATTTCCTCTAGTCGATTGGCATCGATCACGTTTATAGTCGCACGCTGGTACCCATTCACTACGACGGCCGCCCTTTGTTATCAATATAATATACATTATTTATTTAAAAAAAAACAGTTTCGTATAGCGGAACTCACCGCCGTGATTTGTCTTATATGAAGAAACAAAATCATTATTTTAAACAGTACGTTAAAACCAAACCAAACTGTTTTGTACAATTCATATTGGCATAGTATATTTGATAATTTTGTCTACCAACACATTTCTTTAACCTCTAGGTAAGAAAATGTGTTGGTCAAACAAATAATTATCTTGTTGACGATAAGGATCCCAATATTGGAACAAAGTATGCGGAAAATGGGAAACGGTCTGTTTTCTTTGTCAGTAAAGATGTACTAAAGTCTTTTCACGCCCGTATCAATCTTTATAAAATTGTGAATCGTTTCTAAAAGGCTTATTCTAATATATATTTATTAAATTAAAATTGAGAGAATATAACAGTGTGTTTGTACTTTTTTACTGTTTTAGCAAGGAACTGGCAGAGTAACTTGGTAACATAGTGTTAAGACACTCCATTCCCATTAAAACATTTCCTCACTTTCCGCCGAATTCTTGCCGCAATGCGTATTGAGTGACGGGGCACAACGCTGCGCTTTACTCTGTCACCAAAGCGAGCAAATGTAATAAGTCAATATTTAATTTCTTTAGAATTTGATTCAAACATAAAACTTGTCCTGTTTGTGCTTGTGTGCCCTTGCGCCATGACAAGCTTTTTTATCATGCATGTCTTTATTTTAGTCGCTTCACGCTAAATCCCGCATGGCAGAATAAGCAGAGGGAACTCGGGAACCTAGTGTTAAGACACTCCGTTCCACTACCATTCCCCACTTTGTCTTAGTATTTAACAGATTATAGATATATTAAATACTGAAACATCTTTTTTCTATGCAGAAATAGTTATATAACTATGTAACTATTAAATGTAATTGATATTTTATAATTAACTACTTGTATAAAAATTGTGCCATAAGGCCAAATAAAATATATAAATACAAAATAACGAAGCGACGCCAACCGACCGTCACAAAAACATAATCGCGAACAAAAGTGGTTTGAACATCATCATGATACCGAATGCAAAGCAAGTAGTAACCACCCATACACTATTAATCAAGGAACCGATTGATATTTGTATTTATCATACATTACGTATATAATATTTTATAACAAAGATAGCTTAACTAAGCCTTCAATGGAACGCGTTGCATTCGATACACTAGGTGCCACTTCGCATGCGCGGCGGTCGTCTCGAGGGCGTACGGTAATATTTGCTTGTAAAAGCTTATATGTGATAGACTGATCAGGCTAAACTGAACTTTATTGTAAGTGAATAAAGTTTTTATTAAGATGAATTGTTTTGAGATTGTATAACGTTTTTCAATTCACTATGCGTTGTCGGTTGGTAATCGTCCGCATTCGGGTGTCGCCGCCCGTCGCGCACGTGCGCTCCCTATCACAGAGAATGTATATTTGTATAGCTGTACAACCTGCAATGAAACTTGCTTATCACGTAAAAAGCTTGAGACGAAAAGATACATTATAAATAATATTTGGCAAAATTAACTTTATGTATTAAATATATAATAATTTGTTGAAGCAATTAATTATTAATATATAATATTAAATAAAAAAATATTTTTTGTTTTATTTGTTAACTATGCTTTTAATGTCAGGCATTTAACGTACTCATAGAATTTTATGAAAAAATATCTTAAGAACATCTATTTAACTTTTAACACGTGTTCTTTGTCTTGTTTGTCACATTACTTATTTAGCTTTACGATCAATCTTCAACATGCGATAGCAGGGTATGTAGGAATAACAGTTTTCTAATTTCGGCCTAATTTACGATATTTACGAGATTCTGTTAAATGGCGGAATTCAACGCTGGGCATTGCCATATAAAAAGAAAGAGGAAATGAACATAATTTATTCACCCGAGTAAGAATCGTACATACAAAGATGCCTATTGCATAATTTGTAAAGTTAATTTGGTAAAATATATATTATTGTCGTATAGGTATTGTCGTAAATATATTATATAAAACTCTAAAAGTAGATTGATTTCTTTAAAAAAAAATCAACAAAAAAAATTATTTAAATTTAAATGCTGGCAAAATCAATTTGCTGAGTTAGTGAATCGCCTACATACATAGCACATACACATTTTACCTTTTTGAATGGCTCAGGTAGAGTTGTTTTGTTATAATATCTTTGTTCGTAGAACGCTTTGTGATGCAACTGATCAATAGAAGTAGTGTTGAGTTAAAATATCTCCTCGAAAGATTTAAGAAAACAAATATATAAAATCTTCTTGAAGTGTAAAACAACCTTAAAGTTTTTTATCACGTATCTCGCTCAGCAAAAGAGGTAGGAAAAAAATAGCGAAATGTCACTGTGTTTGGCACTTCCGGCCATTTTTGGGAAACATGTTTTTATAATTTTTATAAAGGATTTAAAAATAGTTCTCGAAACATTTTTTGAGTTTCTCGAACTGCGTTTGAACCCATAGCCTATGTAACTAAAGATCCTATACTATCTTAGGCTCCGATTAAGAAAATCGCCTTTTTAATGTTTTAATATGTAACATAAGTCAAATACTATTAGCATTTATTATTTAATTGGAAAGAAGTATATATGAAACTTTATTGAAGGTAACTTGTAACTTGTTTGGCTTTAGCCTAAAAGTTTTTAAACACAAATGTCTTTGCGTCAAAGAGTTTGCAACTATACAGATATTCGATTTTTTATAGATTTCTTAAATTATTTATTAAACAAACCGCAGTTTCTTATTAATATTATATAGAAAAGCTATTTATAATACTTTATTGTTTGCATTAACAGTTATTGCGGTTTAGGAAGATGATTTCATTCGTCGTGAAAGGCATACACTGTCTCAGACATTATCATAGTGAATGACCGGATATGCAATATTAATACGTATAACCACTGTATTACGATATATTATAATATGTATAATTTTGATTACAATAGCATTTAATGATGGTTGTTCAGTGCATAATTTTTGTACGTAACCTTGGCTCCAATAAGCTCGAGGGCTTTGAAGCTTAGATAATCTCTGTTTCAAGTTTCATTGTTTCGTTCTTTTATTATTGAACTTGTATTTTTACTGCATTTTGGCACAAAGGAATACAAGTCATGTATAAAATATTGGTAAAAACGTTGATCTATTTAAATTTAACTAAATAATTAAGGAAATGCATTGTTTAAACTTTTTTTTTTCTGCTTTACACTGTCCTGCACGTAGCAGGGTAGGCAGAGGGAACTTAGGAACCTACACTTCTGTTCCAATTAGGACACTTCTTTTCCTCACTTTTAGCTGAATTTGTTGCCAGAGCAAAGAAATAAAAATTGAAAATATATCAATTGCTCGAGTTGGGATCGAACCCACAACCTGTCGCTTTTACATTACTGTGCCCCTTTGTCACGACAGGACATTTGTAGTGTTAAGAATTATGATTTAGTGAAATGTTAACTAGAGCTGATATCATAACTTGAATAAATGAGATATATAGCTTTTCATTTCGGTATGTACATTTTTAGGTTCCATTCCTAATTGGAAGAGGGCTGGTGATTTTTATATGTTTATTATTTATCATTATACAACGCTTCCGATATGGGTGTGGAGCGAACAGCGGAGTATCGTGATATACTTTATTTACACTATAAAAAATGTATTTTGTACGATTTATAGTATAAAATAATAATTTACAATAGCTGTCAACTATGCACTAATTCTGAAAATTCCAAAAAATGTTGTATTATAGGCGTGAACAGGAAAATGCGAAAAGAAAACGTAATATAATATGAGTGTGATATAAAGCAGTGTATTTGTATCTAAACGTTATTTAATCACATCTTTACCTATGTCTTCGCACCAAGGCAAGGACTCAGAGTCCGTTCCTTTTGTTACAAAACATACATTTCTTTTTATATATATATGTATATATATATATTTATATATATATATATATATATATATATATATATATATATATATATATATATATATATATATATATATATATATATATGTATATAAATATATATATATATATATATATATATATATATATATATATATATATATATATATATATATATATATATATATATATATATATATATATATATATATATATATATATATATATATATATATATATATATATATATATATATATATATATATATATATATATATATTTAATATTACTTAAAACTAGACTTATGTGGCAATATAGATTTTACATATTTAGTTAATACAGTTAATACTTTAAATAAAAAAAGATCAAAGAGACTACAACCATTGCCTTTACACTCAGACGCTATGTAACTACGTCGCGGCTGAGAAGGATAATGGAGTGTTTAACACTATGCTTTACGCGGGGCACATAAATGTAAAACATTATATGAAATTTTTAAATCAAATAGTAAGACGCATCGTTATTATTATATATAATATTTTTTTGTATGGTTATACAAAAATTTTAGTTTTCATTCACCCAAGTTACATAGAAAAAACAAATTGTAAATAAACTTTTTGATAGGTCAGTGATTTTATATAATTTTGACCAATTTCTCTTTAGGTATATAAGACCTAACATATCCTTAGGCTCCGATTAACTGTAAATTTATTTTTTTAAACAAATTTCGTGATATGGAATGTAGGTACTTGCTGATTAATTCTTGCATTAAATACAATATATTAATTTTACTAAATTATTTAAGTTCACATCTGTCACTTAAGACGCATTGTCTCTAAATTGATTGCAAAGTATACTAAAACGTCTTAACATAAGGTTTTCTCTACCTACCGTGCTTTAGGTATATGGGTTACAGCGTAAAGCTAAAAATATTATTATCATTTTTAATGTACGTAACAACAAACCATAATTTTCATTGTTGCAAAGACAAGTAAATGATTTTTCGTACTCATTAAGTTGCCTTTAAGTCTACTTCAAAAGTAGCTTTTCTGTCGACTCGATTATGACATATGGTAACTTTTGTATAAGTATCTTGTAATACTCTCCAAAACTCGAGGTCTCCCTGAGAATAGTCAATATCTACATAATGAACAGGTAAGCGAAGGTCCAAACATACGAAAACATATGAACACAAATTTTACATTACTTATTTTAATATTACGGAAAAATGTAAAACGATGCTTTAAACTGCAATAGATATATTTCTGAATTTAATTATTTGTATCACGCTGTATAATCTGCTGATGTATGTAGGCATCTAACTATAACTAGAGTAGGCAAATCACCGTTGCATAGTCACTCCGTTGTCATTTCCTCCAGAACTTGAGACAAAGAGTATTTATTGGCGTAAATCAACGTGTTTTCTTGGCTGGAACGATTAAATGGAAATAAATCATTAACCAAAACATCGAAACCATAATCACCCATCGCGTGCACAACGACTTTGTCCACCTGCGTTATGATAAAAAAATCATAGAATATTTAATTATTTGAAATTCCTTAGCTTTTTATTACAAAATAGTGTCTAGTACCTTTTGACATTAACTTAGTATATATGTATTATAAAAGACAAAAACGCTATACATACTCGCACATAAATAATTTAGAATATAAATCATAATTTTTTATTTAGAAAGATTTTGATTTTCTCAGATCATGCGGTAATACATGCCTTGAATACGTAAACAGAATTTGATAACGTGCGTAAACTTTATTGCATATTCAATATAGATTGATATTCAAGATATTGCCTGAACGTACGAATATAAAATAATTATGTTAAAATAATAAATTTTTAACTATATATATAACTAGAGACCTGCCCGATTAGCCTGCTTCGCATGAATAGATTACAATATTTTATTTACTTATTTCGATTGTCAAGATTATCGCTTTTAAAAAAAAATCTTTACATTGAAAACGAAAATTTTAGTTAATGAATACATTTTTTTAACCGATTTTGAAATAAAACGAACAATGTTGAGGGAAGGTTGCCAAAATATAATAATAAAAACTGCATTTAAATATACTTAGTCGTTAGCACGTATAAAAGCACAGACAACGTTTGTTTGTCTGTGCGTTTGTCCTCTGTTTTCTCTGGTTACTTCGGGTATAAATGGTGAAGCTATGAAACAGGATTTTTGTAATATATTTTAGCGTTTTGGTTGAACTTGGCACTGAGTATTACCATGCAGCAATAAATGTTAAATTGGCTGTCATGAGTGTGCATCATAGAGTTCTCTTACTATCACAAAAAAGAAAGATTTATAATGTAGTAAATATAAATGTGTATGTGTACTTGATTGCTTGCTTTACTTTATATCTTAAGTAATTACTAGGTATGCTAAGAAATGCCATACACTAAAGGTATTACAAACTTTATCTTTGTATTGAATTTGAATCTGTAACCTTAATAGGTGACAACTAAATAAATTCACTTCGCTAAACCATATCTATCTTTTTTTTAGAGTTACGTACCTCGAGAAGTAAAAAGGGAAATCTTATAGGTTAACTTTGTTGTCCATCTGTCAAGACCATTTATCTTGAGATTTCGTTGAGATATAAAACTGGAACAAATATCAAAAATACAGAACTACGGTATCTTGTAATCTAAAGATACAAGCACTTATGAATCGATTTTATAGCGTTTTGTACGAAAATCGCCGCGTAGTCAAAACTCAATAATACATATAAGGTACTTTCCGTGGCTGGCGGGCGAGTTAAACTGAAGTTTGACATCTAGATAGCTATCCTGGCATCCATTTAAGGTTTTTCTAAATATAACTTGAAAATTGTTAATATATAACATTATTAAAAATATAAATAAGGCCTGTCGTGGCGCAGCGGCACAAGCGTGTGAATGTAACCGACAGGTTCTGGGTTCGATCCCCACTCGAGGAAATGAAATATTTAATATTTTCAATTTAAATATTTAATGTTTCATTTCTTCGCTCTGGTAATAAGACAAAGCGCGGCGTTGAGTTCCGCCACTCAACAAGCAATGCCTCAAATTCGGCGGAAAGTGGGGAACGGAAGTGGAACTGAGTGTCATAACACTAGGTTTCACTTCCGTTCCCTCTGCCTACCCTGCCTAGTGCGGGATACAGCGTGAAGCTGAAAAAAAAAATATAAATAGTATATTTTGTATATATTTGTCTCTTATAATTAACTTTGAATAGTGGAAATTGAATATATGGGTATATAACAATGAAAAAAATTTTCACCAATTTAATATCTTTGCTTACCTAGCCAAGTCCATGATGTTTCTTCCTGTTCCTTTTGACATTAACTTAGTCCATCATAATGCGCAAACTGTACCTATGATGCCTTACAACGTGACCTAAGTACTATACATATTTTTTTTTTTATAGCTTCACGCTGTATCCCGCAAGAGGCAGGGTAGGCAGAGGGAACCCGGGAACCTAGTGTTAAAACACTCCGTTCCACTTCCGTTTCCCACTTTCCACCGAATTCGAGGCATAGTGTTGAGTGGCGGAACTCAACGCCGCGTTTTACCTTATTACCAGAACGAAGAAATGAAACATTAAATATTTAAATTGAAAATATTAAATATTTAATTTCTCTACTAGGGAATGTATATTTAACTCATTTTTATTATTTACATAGAAGCATAGCGTTGAGTGGCGGAACTCAACGCCACGTTTTACCTTATTATCAGAACGAAGAAATGAAACATTAAATATTTAAATTGAAAATATTAAATATTTCATTTCTCTACTAGGGAATATATATTTAACTCATTTTTATTATTTACATACTTAGAAAAAAATAAGTTCAATGTACAATATATTATATGAATATATAGAGTTATATTGCTTATTTTTAATTTTAAACCCATACTTTTAAAACCGGTTACCACAATGAGATCATACTTTTACCGTAACTCATTTATATGACGTCAGAGCACAGACTATCGTATCTGGCCCTGTGCGCCAACCTTAACCTAGTCAGTTCGATTTCCTACGCGTACGGGCATTTTGTTGGTTAACAGTTTATTTTTTCGCAATTATCAAAGTTTCTAAGCATTTAGTTTTTAATATTTTTTTTATTTTTTCATCATTTGGGATAACGTCTGTAATCACGATGATGATTCCCTATTTTAAATAATTCTTGCCCTAAAATACAGAATGATTGGCGTTAAATTTCGATATTGAACCCAAAATGTCTTGAATTCTAGCGAAAACTGTACAATAGCGTCAACATACCACCGCGGAGTACAACGTAAATCCGAACAATTGTTATCTTAAAAATATATTATTTTCAAGTAACCTTGTTTTTCTATTTTACAAATAAAAATATTAAAATGATTTAAATATTTTTCATTATTTATAAATTTGTTAATGTGCTTAGAAACGTTATTCATCAACTGACTCAACAGTAACGTACATACATATACTCGTATACCGCCTCGTCCCACGAGCAAGGTGAATCAATCAAACCAAGGTCTGTTTCCCAGTAAAAGGTACGACCATTTTGTGGACACGTATGGATATAACGTTTTATTTATTCGTTTAGATAAAGCTATTCTTTTTATATTATCTTGTCTTTACACGTCTTCCGTATAAGGTTAGATATAATCTAGTATGTTAAAGATACTTTTTTATGGGGAAGAAAGCATTAAAACTATTATTGTACCGCTAGTGGCGTAATGGCACGTCGTTTCACCGTAAACGTGACGGGTGTTGGTTTGGTTCCGAAAATTATTATAGTTAAATTACTTTAATTTTTCCGCTCTGATTTTGGAAGCGCAGCGTTGAGTTCCGCCACTCAATACATAATGTCTCGAGAAATATGTGGAAGGTGAGGAACGGTATGTATCAATGTTAAGGTGCTTTTGTTGAAGCTGTGGGAAAAAACGTGATTTTTTTTAATATTTTGAAAGCAACGGTCTTATCAATTCAGCCAAAATTTAGGCATCTTGTAGGTGTTGAAATTTTGTAACAGTTAAATAACAGAAATAAATAAAAATCTCGGATTTGAATCTACTAAATTTATTTCTTGAAATACTAATTCTAGTGATCAATTTCATATATATTCTTTATTGCACTTAAAAATATAAGATATACAAACTTAAAAACTAGTTAGCAAAGGTGGACTTATTTCTTAAAGAAATCTCTTCCAGCCAACCAATGGAAGTGGATGATTATCAAACAGCGGGAGGAAAGTACAGTGCCGTTAAGTAAAAATAATAATAATAAAGAAAAAGAAGAGAATACTAAGCGTATTCTAATAAATATATAAATACCTACATTTCATAGATACCTTAAATATAAATAATAAACTTATCATTTAGTTTATAATTTTGTATGTATAATATACATTGGACACACAAAGGTAATAAAATAATCCAATATTGGCCTTCATGAAGCCGCAAGTTGCAACCTTCTTAGAAGTATCTAATTGTTCTACTGAACTTTACAAAAAAATTGGAATTCATAAGTAAAGTTGTATTATTTTTAAATGGCGACTTGATTGAGGTTCATAATATGTTTTTTTATTAATGATACGACCAAACATTTTAAACCGGAATGCTATTTTTATTGAATTAAAATCACTTTATATGAGAACTGAGTATTTTTATCTTCATCAATAGAAGAATTATATTGTTCAAGATACCACATTTACCCATTTCAATATATTATACAATTATTACTGTATATGTTATACATTTATTACTGTTTATACATAATAATTGACGTATTACACGTAAAAATATTTCATAAATTGATTTTTTTACAGCTTCTACATGAGATCCATATGGAACAGATAAGACTTAGACCATGCTTATTTAACATAATTCACTAGTCCACGTCATTATTAACATTATAGATATATAGGTTGTTTTGTCGCAGTGAGCTAGCGTTTAACTGAAAAAGTGAAGGTTGTGGGTACGATACATCTGGCTATAAAGGCAAAGGTCGCACGTCGATCCTGCTGCGAATGGAGGATCTGCTGGGAGCTGGAAATGAGCTTAATGAGAAAGCGGGGTGACACGTAAAACGTAACATTTCGAAAATTAGAAGTGGAACGTAGTATCTTGACACTAGGTTCTCTTTAGTCTATACGAACAAACGTGAAGCTACCTTACCCCACTAAGCATTTGAACTCAAGCTAGCCAAGTCAATGTGCTAGGGTAGATATTTAAAATAGAACAAAGGTTTCAATTGTGGCAGAATCTTCAAATATTCCGATAACTAATAAACTATTACAATGAGACCCCGACTCGTCACAAACAATATATAGTCGTCAGATTCGGTATTGGGAATTGACAGGCTGAATCAAACATCGAAAAGCTTGATAGATTCGGACAGCAAAGCGCACAATTGATAGAATAAGCCTTCCTTTCATCACTATTTTTGTCTTTATATTTTGTTCAAATGTAATGAAAATAGTTTTTTTTCAGCTTGACACTATATCCTGCACAGTGCAGGGTAGGCAGACACTCCGTTCCGTCTCCTACTTTCTGCCAAATTTGGGACATTGAGTCTTCAGTGGCGGAACTCAAATTCGCGGTTTGGCTTGTTACAAGGGCAAAGAAATGAAAACATTAAATATTTGTTTTAAAAATATTAATTATTTTATTTTATTTCTTCGAGTAGGGATCGAACCCAGAACATCTTTACAGTCACACTCTTTTTACGTGCGTGATTAATTTGATAAGTATTTAATATATGTTTTGCTTCGGTATTTTTTATGAATTAATGAACGATAAATTAGAGAATTTTGTGTTAATATTGTAAAACGTGGGTCAAAATTTTGACTTTTCTATAAACGTAACCAATATATTGACAGCAAAATGATTAAAAAGTAATTAATAAAACAGTCAGACTGATTTGTGGTTGTGAATATGATTGTAATTCCTATCAAGCGGTTCATCGTCCAGTAAATATTAAAGGCGAAACGATGCTTCAAATGACATTGAATATTATAGTGTAATATTATAATAATCTGTGTATCTACTACTATTTGTACAGTTACAGAGGGTTTCATTAACCTAAGCATGTGTTTCTTTGATTAGGTAGAACAAATTTACGACGATTTACATTCAAATCAATTTAGCGCCGCAATTTGTCCACCAGAGCGTTCTTTTCCCTGAGTGGAGAATAACTAGAGAGTTCTTTTCCCTGAGTGGAGAATAACTAACAATTATTTCTTTTCCCTGAGTGGGGGATTGAACTGACATCCATCGCGTTTACATTCGCAGTCGTACACTACGCCACACTGGTCTCCCCCCAAAAATAGACTTAAATTGACATTAGGTAAGAAGCTGTAACGGCTCCAAAGGTAAAGAACGAAGTAACATATTTGGGTATTATTATTGGTTAAAGGACTCTCTATTTAGTGACTTCGAGTTGTATTTTTAATGAAAGCCTTTAGCGCTATATTTTATACAAGAAAAGTTCTGGCCAGGCCTGTCGCGGCGTAGAGGTACAGTGTGGGACTTTAACCATCCGAGGAAATATTTCCAGTTTAATTTTTTAATGTTTTCGTTTTTCGCTCTGGTGACAAGGCAAAGCGCGGCGTTGAGTTGCGCCACTCAACACGTCCCATGTTACCTCTGCCATGTGCGGGAAACAGTCTGGAGCTGAGTAAGTAAGTTCTAACCATATTATTTTAAAATGTAATATTAATAACCATATTACATCATTACACCACAAGTGAGACACTGTCCTCTTTTCGCAAGTGCAGTTAGTTCGTAGCTTCAGCACGCGTTGTCAGTTATTATAAGCCATAAATCGCTCATTATACAGGGGATGCGCCTAAACACGTAAATCCCTGCGAATTTGCTTTACCCTTGATGTAAAAGGATTATTGTATCGACAATATGTGAAAATATATTGATATTCTATATCAGTTCGCATTTTCATATGCTAATTGTAATTTACTAGTACACTGTAGCTGGCCGAATCTAGATATCATTATTCTGTATCTAATTATAATATATTATTTTGATATTTGAGTTAGTTGGGCCTGTCGTGTCGTGGCGCAGCGGCACAAGCGTGTGATTGTAACCGACATGTTCTGGGTTCGATCCCCAGTCGAGGAAATAAAATATTTAATATTTTCAATTTAAATATTTAATGTTTCATTTCTTCGCTCTGGTAATAAGGCAAAACGCAGCGTTGAATCCTGCCACTCAACACGTAATGCCTCAAATTCGGCGGAAAGTGAGGAACGGAAGTGGAACGGAGTGTCTTAACACTAGGTTCCCAGGTTCCCTCTGCCTACCCTGCCTCGTGCGGGATGCAGCGTGAAGCTGAAAAAAAAAGAGTTAGTTAAATTTTTATTACTGTTAAGTGTCTATTTATTTGTAGGTGCTTCTAAAATTTATAAACTGTAAATACAGGAATTGTAAATAGTACCTAATTACTCACTCAGCTTCACGCTGTATCCCGCACATGGCTGGGTAGGCAGTGGGAACTTGGAAACCTAGTGTTAAGACACTCCGTTCCACTTCCGTTTCCCAGTTTCTTATTAAATATTAATAATTATGATACTTTGAATAATATATATTTTTTTCGGCATAACAGGTTAGGTAGAGACAATCAATCTGTATTCACTTTCCGTTCAATTATTGAGATATTGCCTATTAAACAGGTCATCGGAAACCTGGGAACAAAGTCTTAAAATATGAATAATTCTCTGTTCTGTTCCCCACTTTCCGCTGAATTTTAGGCATTGCGTGTAAAATGGCGTGTCAAAATGCGTTGTACCAAACCGGACGCGTTCTAGAGTGATCAAAATAAATTAAATAATTAAAGCGAATATCGAACCCACACCAACCGCGCTTACAATAAGATGATCTTTTACGACACCTCTAAAGTCCCTATATAAATATAAAACGTAGGTGTTGAAAAATATTAAAAATAAATTTAATTTCGTATTATTATATACATATATATTTCTAATATATATCTCAACATACGACAAGTTAAGTCACAAGATGGGCTTATGCGATACAATTCGGCCATTTCAACTTTTTATCAGGGGTCCCTCACCCGGTGTTAACCTCTCTTGAATATTTATTTATATCGAGCCTCCCCTTCGAGACGATGTGTAGTAATCTGTTTGCAGTAAAAAATATTCTATACTTGCTTGCCTATTGTTCTTTTTATTCTCTTTTTTGTTGCTCATTTTTGCTTAGAAATTATGGAAATTGTTTTAGTTTAAAGTCTTACTACTGTTTAATATCCATTTGTTAGAAGCTAGGTTGCAGCTTCTTCTTTACGCTAGTTACTCTCTGACTATTGAGTGAGCTGAAATGTTTCCCTGAACGAAATTTAAATTTAGTATTATGGTGTTCAACGATCATATTTGAACAACGCCAAACATAAAATTAATTTACTTATTACCACTCCTAGCAAACCCACCGCGGCTTCACTCGCTTGAAAAATATTTTGTTTACTAATATCAATTACTCTCTTGTCCTAACTAAAATAATCACTTTAAAGACAATATCTATACATTAAATATTTAAATTTTAGCAAAATTAGTAAAAATCCTGTAGTAATTTAGTCGAAATAAATATTTTAAATTGATGTTACTTTTTTATTTATTACTTGATATAAATAAAACAAACACTTAAGTTGAGAGAAAGTTGCTATAATAGTGACAGTTGTATCTAAGCCTGGTTAGCCATTTCTGAGATTAGCGTCTACAAATGCACAGATTGTGAATAAATAAAAACAAATTAAGTCACTATTTTGATCTATTATATTCATAAACGTCTCCTATAAGATATTTTTAATATATCTTCCGTGTACAGAGATCAGTTAAAGATTTATAATTAGTATAGATAAGACCATCCAATAGCAAATGTGACGTTCGTGGTTGTGACTCCTATTCGTAGAAAATAACGCGGCGTTGAGTTCCGCCAACTCAATACGCAAAATCTGATAAATTAACACCGTAAAATTACAAATATGCTTATGTAATAGAACATATGTAGCTTGAGACAATAACTAAGCTGGCCGAACAACACCTGTCGCGAGCACCTGTCTGTGACCAGGCAAGTTTTTACGTTGTTAAATAGCTGCTAAACTTCGATTATCTTTCTTTATTGGCCCGTTGAATGTATTTAATGAGAGTCTTTATAAAAACTGCTTAAATGTAGTATTGGTTTAAATTATTAATTGATTTCAGCTTTCTCCATTCTCCTTAAAGTTTCATTTTATTTTACGTCGACATTTTTTTAAGCATAGAGCTCTAGTCATATTTCTTTCTGTAATAAAAAGATTGTGTATGAGATTAATAATAGGAATTAATTAAACGACACACTTTGTATATCCAAATCGAAAATATACCTATTGTAATCTATTCTTTTAATCAATCTATAATTCATCAATGTCCTTATATGGAAGATGTAGTAAAAAATCTTATATTGGATTTATTTATGTAATAGGTATTTAGTCTGTTTGTCTGTACGTGTGTACCCCCGATTTTTAGAAACGGTTAATTAGATTTAAATATAGCGTTTTCATTATGTATTATGGCAACTTCTTGTTTTATTTAAATCACTTAAAAAATAAAAAACGTTACGTTTATTTAAAATATTAAGGTCCACAAAATTGCTTTATTTTTTGAAATTTTAGTTTTTATTCTGTAGATTTTTAATGTTGTCTTAAAATTATACATTATAACAAGAAACCAGTTGAAATATGTAAATAAAACAGTATAATTCAAGCGGGCGAATCTGCGTGCAGGGCACTAGTATTATATTATATTTTTGCCGAAATTCCCAATAATTCTACAACGGCCTTCACGTTTTGTGCCTATCTGAATAAAAAAATATACAAGTACTGTTAAAGTAAGACTGTGCAAGATTTCGCTTAGGTCTGGTTACCAGGTGCTTGAAGACCACAAAAAAATTATAAAGAGAATGTGTAAGCAATAGAAGCCCACAAAGGTTTCACCATCTGTTCGATATTAAGATTCGCATAACGCACAGAATGTTGTTGGTTTAACTTTATTTATTATTTTAGTTATATCTTTCTATTATTGTTATTTTTTTCATTTTATAAATTAGAAAATAATTTAGGATTTATTTAATATATTAATTCAGGAGGCCGTTATGTCGCAGAGTTTGACGCATAGGCTGTGGTGTCGATTTCTACTAGGATATTCCATTTCTATGGAACAAATGGAAAAAATACATCGGAAATCTATTGTAAAAATATATACATTTTTCAAGTTAAAAATAATATTGCTAAAGTGAAGTAGATTATTAGGCGGATAAAGTTTTTAACATAGAATAGATTACGATGCAAATATTCATGTATTGGTGTTGACTGTTGACGTACAAAAGCGGCCTCACTAATTCACTATGCGACAAGAAAATGAAACAGAACATGATTATCAACGCGGTAGAACAGCTGCTTGCTCGCGCTCTACAAAAACGTGTTACGTAAATTTTTAAACAACGCTGTCCATTGACGATTTTGTACATCATTTTTCACATAATATGTTAATATCTAAGAAATGGATCGTGAAAATAATTTGATATGATTTTTTGGCATTAAAACATGTAGTGGTATAAGCGTCACACATATAAAGTACGGCATCACGTACACATATAAAGTAGCCCTCCTTTGAGACAGACAGAATGAAAGAAGCTATTTCCACTGGGCACCTATTCATGTGGATGATAAATTATCCTTTATTGTTATATAGCTAAGGTGTAGATTAGGAGAAAATGGTTTGGGTGCTAAATAGGGACAAATGAACGAGGCGAACTGGGCGTATCTTTGACATCGATGTTAAATTGTGATTCCCTTAACTTGATTACTGTTTGAAAAATAATTATATTTGAAAGCTCTGTATCTCTCCTCATATATTTTATGACAGCACTTATGTGTTAAGTTTTGTGAAGTTCAAAGTTCGCACAGCATAAGCTGTATCATGAACATATTGCTTAGAAGTTTATTATTGTTAATAATACAATATGTATAGTGAATTACGATAATGCACCTAGTTATATTTTTTATACAAAGAGTAATCTGTCATAGAGGCCTATCGTGGCGTAGGACATCAGCGTGTAAATGTAGATGCGACGGGTTGTGGCTTCGATCCCCGTTCGAGGAAAAGAAATATTTAATGTTTTAATTTTAAATATTTAATGTTTTAATTTCTCGCTCTATTAACAAGACATAGGGCTGCGTTGAATTTCACCACTCAACACACAATGCCTACAATTCTGTGGAAAGGGGGAAACAGAACTGAGTGTCCTATCATTAGATTCCCAAGTTCCCTCTACCTTGCTTGCTTATACCTTTTTTCTCACAATGCAAGCTTTATCCCGCATAAATATCAGAAGAAAATACTCCACTTTCCGTCCGAATATGAGACATTGCATGTTGACTATTTGTCTTTCCATGAGAAGAAAATTAAAATAATTGCATGTTCCAAGTAAAGAAGTTTTGCCCGTTTAGTTAATAAATTGAGCTAATGTATTAAATATCATTTAACATTTGTTCAAGTAACATAAAAAGTTTAAAAGATTATGATCTGCCATCGTTTCTTTTATTACTTTAGTTTATGTCGTATCCCACTAATTATGTATTCTGTCCTTATGTTAACTTGGTTTAAACGTTTTTATACGTTTCAAATTCAATAGGTTGATTTGATTCAGGTAAAACATCCGGCGTCCTAATCGTCACCATTATATTTGTGACATATTTAAATAGGTGGCGCCATGACATCCGGTTTTTATATTATATTTTTAGTGTCGTCTAAGTCATGTAACCTTTTATATATATATATATATAAATATATATATATATATATATATATATATATATATATATATATATATATATATATATATATATATATATATATATATATATATATATATATATATATATATATATATATATATATATATATATATATATATATATATATATATATATATATATATATATATATATATATATATATATTGTTTGACAAAATTGCTACAACTTTTTTCATTTTTATTAGCAAAGCTAATATTTCATTTTTAAAGTTAGTCAAGATATTGTCTTAAGAGTGATAATGTAATTATAACACGAAGGTAATAAAGATTACTAAATTAACTATTGTAATTCTAGCAGACAAAGCTGCTAGATTTTTAATATAAAATTTAAGAAAGTTATTTAATGTGTACCAACTTAAATAAGTATCTGAAAATGTAAATATGAGTAGCGCTCTTTTTTTGTACTCAATATTATCTCACATCAATAAAATATATGTTTTAAATCGTCAATGTTTAGTTTGTTGTAAGAATTGTTATATCTATTCTAAATGATATTTCGAAGATAATAACAATTGCAAAAATTCGTTTTGATATAAATTTTACTAAATACTCAAACTTCCACATTCTATTCCCATTCAAGAAAATGCCGTCGGGATACGTACTATGCAGGTGATGCTGCCCTTAGGAGCTAGTCGATTATATTTACCCACATATATAAAATTTGTTTAAATTGTCACTTAGAAGACGTACTTACGTATTTAATAGACGTTAGTTTTAAAAAATATATATTTATGATTTTATCTATTTATCATTTTAACACATTTTGATACTTTTTTTTGTACTCAATATTATCTCACATCAAAAAAATATATGCTTTAAATCGTCAATGTTTAGTTTGTTGTAAGAATTGTTATATCTATTTCAAATAACATTTCCAATTTAATAACAATTGCAAAAATTCGTTTAGATATAAATTTTACTAAATACTCAAACATCCACATCCTATTCCCATTCAGGAAAATGCCGTCGGGATACGTACTATGCAGATGATGCTGCCCTTAGGAGTTAGTCGATTATATTAACCCACATATATAAAATTTGTTTAAATTGTCACTTAGAAGACGTACTTACGTATTTAAAACGTAATAGACGTTAACTTTAAAAAATATATATTTATGATTTTTTCTGTTTATCATTTTAACGCATTTTGATGCTGGATTTGAAATGTTTGATTATGTAGATGTTGGTTGTTGTTTCAATTCTAACAAGGTTTTAACTTTGTAATAAATAATTTTACAACGTTCACATTGTTATAAATAAGCAACTACATACTATATGAAATTAATAGATGAAATCAGTCAAGTGTGAGTTGGACTCATGAAATTTGTAAGGAACTGTTGATGGATGCATCGAGAGTTCTTTACTTTAAGTAAGTATACTACGAGTACTCTGGAGGTACAACTAATAAAAGTTGATAAAGTTAAGTTTACGTATGTATACATACTGTATAACGTTTATAACGTTATTTTTTCGTGCGGATTGCATACAAAATGCAGCTAAATGAGGACGTGTTTGATAATAATTTTAGTTTGATACCTCCACGCAATGATTAGTTTAATAGACGAATACATGGACAAAAAATGTATTTTATAAGGGTTTCGGATTTCTTTTGCTTTTGATGTCCTGGACCCTAAAACAACAGTAATAATATTGTAATGTACAGCACAAGCGAAAATCGCATATGTTTTATAAAATATAATTATTTTCCTTTATAACGATTTCAAAGGCAGTGCGAAATCATTAACTCTAAGTATAAGGTAATTTTTTGGGAAAATCTTAGTTTGAGTCATAGTACATTAATTTGAGTAAATATTTGTGAGTGTCTTGTCGAGTTTTTTGAGAGCAATAACGACATGTTTATGCATATTTCGTTTTATTTATTTTATAAGGACAAAGCTAGTATAATTTGAGGTCGTATGACATATACTGTACGAAAGGTTGCTTACAGATTCTATCGATGTAACAAGGTAACCGTTAAATTGCTACTTAAATATAACATCCTACGTATATATATATATATATATATATATATATATATATATATATATATATATATATATATATATATATATATATATATATATATATATATATATATATATATATATAACAGCAGGGTTTTCTCCGCATAGCATGGTAGGCCTGGGCTGAGAGAACTTAGTGTTAGAACTTATCATTCTTCATTTTATGTTTTGTAAGTGGTTAAACTCTCTCAGCAACACGCTTTATCGACTCGAGCAGGCCAAAAAACTTAAAAATATACGTAAAAACGTAAACTTGTGTTTTTTTGATATTTATTGATTAATCAATTTTTATACGTTATGTTTTCCCTATGTATAAAGTATGCTTGTACCGTTACAATATAATGGACGACAGTGTCGGTCACGCTGTGTGATATTTGTGTTGAGGGTGACACCTTCTTTCCTTGCCCTATTATTGATTGCAAGTGTTTTTCAACTTCAAAAAAATAATTAATTTAAAATATTTAATATTTAAATTTAATTAGAAATATTTTATAAACGAATTTAACTCTTAATTTTACTTAATAATATTGCTCTTCACCTCTTGAAACTGAAATATATAATAATATAAGATACTATTCGTCTTTTCTTTCTAGGTAAAGGAAATTAACGTGACCACTTAAAAGATACAATTCTATAACGGTTTAAAACAAATGATCTTTATAAGGCCTTCTTTACTATAAACTTCTTTTACCACAGTCAATTTTAGCGCAATTTAACGGTAAAGTGATTGATTGAATTGACTGGCACTTCTATTTGCCAAAACATTTCATACTACTACTACGTCTTATTAATTAATAAGTAACTAGATATTTCATAATCATGAAACGAATTACAAAAAGATAACATTTTGTGTCCATTTTTATAAAAGTCAGTTTATTTGTAATATTTAGTTCATGTTTTATAAATTAGGTTCATTTTGTTTTGGTTGTTGGTTGGTTATCAATGTTGTTACAATAAATCCAAAAATAATGTGATACCTGATTAAAATGTTACATTATGTCGTTCAATATTTTTTTATTGGCATCACGTTTTTTTTTAAGGTAGACCATATAGACAATATTCTTTGATTTCATAACAATTTTGAAATACTGGATGATGGAATCATTTTACATTTATTCTAAAACAGTTTATTTACTACGCTGCTATTTTAAATTATAGCATATATTTCTAAAAAGTGACTTGAATTTATAATATAATTTGTACATCTGTTAGTAAGCCTAAGTCGTTATACATAAGTTAAAGATAAAAAAAATAATATTAATTATATTTATTAATTATGAGTATTTTATTTAAACTAACTGTAACATCGATATTATTACACAAAGAGTTATATTTTCACTGTCTTTATTTTATCTTGTGTTCTTTCCTTCCATACTATATAATTTTTGGTATTACTAAAAATAATTAGTCACTTAAAGTTTTAAACACATTATTATAAAATTAATGTATGTTGTTTTATAAAAGCTTTTAAGTTTTATCTTTTATTTTCATTGAATTTAGCTGCAAAGACCAACTCAAGCTAAAATACTGTTAAAGCAAAAATTTTGATGTACACGACGGGAGAAACCTGTAAATGCATATACATATGTATGTAGACGTTTCAATTTAAGCACAAGATTATTATATAATAAAAATATAATTAGTGTGACACGGTAATGTAACTTTTAAGTAAATAATAAAATCACTTTTTTGAAGTAATTTCTATACATAAATTGTCATTATATTCAGTAGACATATTGTGAAAAACAAATTTATTGTTTCACTATAAGTGAAGTAAAGCACAAATTAAGTATGGTATGTATTTTCCTTAATCAACCAAAGAACTAAATTACTTTAAAAACGTTTTACAAGTATTTGCGTATATCCAATGAACACGTATCACCCACCTAAATTAAACCCGAGTTCATACAGATTAATATGTCATTAATACGTTATCAAAATACGAAGTGAACATACTAAACAGAACTTAAAAGCCATATAAATAAAGTTCATTTTAGTAGTTGAAATAAAATTCACCAAAACCTTCAAAACCGATACAACAAATAAAGGACTCTCAGCCATGGTGTGAGGGTCAAATTTCGAATGGCACATCATAGAGGCCATTGCCACAAACACACAGGTCAATGCCACAAACACATGTTGGAGCTGCTCAGCCAACTTACCTGACCTGCCATACCCTGTCCCTCTCAGCCGAATGTTTGAAATACAGGGTAGAATTGGCTGAAGAGGGGGTCTAGGTGGCTGGTTTGCGTTATATGAGCCAGGCCGGGGGGCGCAGGAACGGAATCAATGAACTCGGTCGACTCGACCGACAAAAGGACGTTTCGCCTGGCAGGTAATTAACTTAATATCAATCCTTTTTTTCTAAAACATAATGTGGTTAAGCACTTTACCGCATGGATTGAATCTCAAATTATTCTAGAAGTTTTGAGAGACGTGCGATTTTTTTAAATAACGTACTTTAATTGGCATTCGCATTTTTGTGATAAGAACATTTAACTGTTAACGGAAATTGTGGTCATTCAACTTAAATAGTTTTTCCATATAAACGTGAATATGACGTAGGGAACAAATGGTAAAGCTGTTGACAAATGATTGGCATCGTGCGGGACCCTTGTCATGTGGTAAAAACAAATTGAAAAAGTAGCTTAAATTAAACATCAAAAAATAAATAAAAATATAATATTTTGATACAACGCAGAAAGAAAGAAAAAACGTAAAATATGCAATTTAGTACGTTCTGTACGTACATATTTTACTTTACAGTTATGTGCTGTATCGTTATTAAGACCGGCTATAAATAAATATTACAACACATTTTAACTAAGTTTTGAATATTAATTGTAAAACATTTAGTTAAATTTGAGGCCTGTCGTGGCACAGCGGCACAAGCGCCTGATTGTAAATGTCAGGTTGTGGGTCCGATCCCGACTTGAGGAAATAAAATAAATAATATTTTCCATTGAAATATTTATTGTTTTTATTGCTTCGCTCTGGTAACAATGCTACGCAATGTCTCGAATTCAGCGGAAGGTGGGGAATGAAACGGAGAGTCTTCACACTAGGTTCCCAACTTGCTTTTGTCTGCTCTGCCTTGTGCAGGATACAGCGCAAAGCTAAGGCAATAGAGTACTTACTCTACTTCCTTAAATTACATTAGTTATTCAAAAATAACGTTAAATAATCAAAACATAATAAATTGTTCACTTTCCGCCTATTAGCGGCGGAACGCGAACTAAGTACATGACTGTTATCTCAGTGACTGATTTTAAAAATAACTTTATTAATATATTTTAAATATAGATAAGCAAGTATTATATAAACATTCAATGTAAGTCACACTCCTTGAAATATTACATTGAGGTTAGTAGCAGGTTTTTGATAATTTCCTAGCAAGTTTTGTTAAGAACAAAATGACTAAAGATACTTATGCGGCAAACTTTAATGAATAGAAACTTGTTGTTTCTTACCAAAACGGTGTTTGTAGATTTTGGAGCAATTAAAGTGCCGTTTAATGCATCCTTTCTGCTCGTTTAAAATATATATTTTACAAATGAAACATACAAATACTTTGAATAATCCTTAATCTTGTTCTATACCAGGATAATTTAAATTTAGAGGTTAGTTTATTACTAAAGCCTTACAGAAACAATAATGTTATTAAATACTTTAATATTAAACATGTTTTATTTTAAGAACAATTATAAAAATAACATTAAATACTGGGAAGTCAATAAGATCATTACCAAGTTTCTAAGGAGAAGATACTAGCAGTTCAAATGATATTGATATGCTTGAATTGTATTAAAACCCTTAGTCCTTAATTTAGTTAAAGGATAAAATAAGTTTATCGTAACTTATTAAAAAATTAAATACGATAGTTTTTGTACGAAAAATATTTTTAAAACGATCACATCAGTTGTGAAATAATATATAAATAATAAAATTAATAGTTTCATAATATAAAATTTCGGACCAAACAGTTCCTCAGTCTGGTCTGATGATGGAGCCCGAAGGTTGAAGGTGAAATCCTGGGATAAAACCCTTTTGATAAAACTATAGATCTTAAGTTTGTTAGATGCATCTTGACATGATTTGTTTGAAGTAGTCATGATTTGTTGGACAAAGGTCCAAACCAATCAATATACGCGATTAATGCGGTCAAAAGTGTTTTATATAAAATGTATAACAATCGCGAAAATCAAAGATATTACTATGTTTTGTTTATTTGTTTTAGTGGAAAGCATAATTCTATTAAGTGTAATGTTGATTTAAACAAGCCTCTAATAAACAATGTCTAGATGGAAATGTGAGAAGAAATAAAAAAAGATTTCTTTTCCTCGTTGTATCAAACTAATTTAAAGCCTATAAGGCTTTTATTTATCACTTACGTTACTTGCTAAGAGAAACTAATATATAATGTAAGGTTAGTTAGTTTATTTGCAACTAAAAAATGATACAATTGATTAGAAATAAAACATATTGGACTTTACGCGATATTTGTGACATCGAATTCAAGCATTTTTTTTTAACCCAAACTTTACATATGACGAGAAAGTCCCAAGATAAAACTCAATTTTCCGTTTGGTTATTATGATTTTTTAAGCTCTAAAGTTTAAAAACAACACGTTTTTAATGTTTTCTGGGACCACTTCTAGACAGAAGTTGTGTTCAAAAGATTCTATATATTATTTTAGGATGACATAAATCACTCTAATCTTCTTTCAGTCCCTATCGAGATAGTACGTGGTGACCCTACTCATAATGTTATTCTTACGGAGTCCGTTATTAATTTATCTAATTTTGATTTAGAAGTGGCAAGTACTTTTCAACTTTTTATCTTAAATCAAATAAAAATATTCTGTATTCAGTTACAAGTACTTTTGGATCGTCAAGTTACATTGAAATGTCTATTGTTCTCGCTGTCTCGCTCTGGCTCGAAAGGCAATTCTGCTGAGAAGAGTTGGCTTGAAAGAATATTTCTTTCATATATATATATATATATATATATATATATATATATATATATATATATATATATATATATATATATATATATATATATATATATATATATATATATATATATATATATATAAAAGAAATATTCTTTCAAGCCAACTCTTCTCAGCAGCTTGTGTGTGTGTGTGTGTATGTATATTTCTTCCAAACCTAAGACAACTTAGAAATTATCGGTATCTGTATTGTAGTGTAAGGTATTAAAAAATAAGATTTTAGAGATAGTTTCTCTGGCTCTTCTTAGCAGAATTGCCTTATGAGTGGCAGCTTAAAATAGTGCTTGAAAAAGACTTGAATAAAGAATATTTAATCCTTGAATTGTAATGAAATTGTATACAGCGGTGCTTTAATATAATTAACGTTAAACAATATAATTAACGTTATTGTTTTATTAAAACGAACACAGTTTAACAACAGAGTGAAGCCTCACAAGTCAAATAAAAATTATAACTGAACGATCAGTTTGGTACAAAAATAAATATATTACTTTATTGAAGCCTTCGTAACACAGCGACATCGGCGTTTGATAGTTAACACGAAGGTTTCGGGTTCTATTCTCAGTAGGGGACATGTCATACTTAATAATTGGTAAAGAGTGGCGTTGAGTTCCGCCACTCAACACTCAATAACCTTCAGGATACCGTGTGAAATATAAAAACTTTTTAAAAAAACTAAGCTTTTTCGCTCGTCTTCAGCCGATTTAGGAAAAGGTTAACTTATCATAATTTTAAATTAGTTAAGGTGTTTTTGAGATTTGCTCACTTCCACAAATCACTTATAATATTTTGTTGACAAATATACAAAATATTTAAAAGTTAGTATTTTGGTTTCTATTATATTGATGAATGTTGATCATGACCTTGTAATAAATATAAATCTGTACTGATATTATAAAAATAAAGAGTTTGTTTGCTTAACCACGTTAATCCCAGGAACTATTACTTCGTAAATATAAATAAAAGAACTTCCATGTAAAATTTAAGTTTCCTAGCACTTGTCATTGTGAATTTTCTTTCAAACTATCAATCCCAAAAATAACTCCCTAAGAGGCGATTTTTGTAACATTTCGGTTGCAATAGCACGTACATGTCAAAAGGAACCCTGCACTTACAGTAACGAATTTTTGTGTAGACACCCAACCCCATAAAAAACTGATTAACGATCTAATTTCTCAACATTTCGTCTTAGATAGCACGTATGTCCTAAAAAAATCTGTGTGCAAAATTTGAGATTCGTAGTGACGCATCTTCATATAAACACCAAGAACAATTTCTTAGGGGTCAAATTAAAAAAAAAAAAACTATTTTTATGTACCATAAAAAATCAAATCATCATCAAATAAATCATCTAGCACTTGCAGTTTCTATTTTGTAAAGCGAAAATATAGGATACATCTGTTATAAGAAGTGAATTTGTGAATACCAAATAACGAGGCTATAAATTAGTCGGAATTAAACTGGATGGGGAGTCGACCCAGAAACATGAGGCTGCCTCAACTTTCTGGGTCGCAGCGGGAAGAAACTGTCAATCTTTAACACGAGATATTGATTTTTTAACAGTAAAAACAATATTTAAATATATATGCATGATGTACGCAGCTGAAGAAGGGTAGGCATAGAAAATCTAGTACTAAGATACTTATTTTGAACTTTTTTTTAAGAATTATTACGGTTTTTGGAACAGTATTCAACGCCTATCTGCCAAAGAAACGTCATTACACTGCGCCGCGACAGTCTAAAAAAAGCCCTATATCTTCTCCTCTCGCATGGTACCAGCATAATTTTCATATATGTTAGCTAAGTAGTTTTGTCACTCTGAAATATTTTTTTATATAGGTAAATGTATAGAGGAACAAGTAATAAGTCAATCAGTCCTTTTTCGTCCTTGTATAGACTTATCAGCATTGTGTATTTTTTTATAGTGGTGTATCCTGTACATAGCAGGTAGGCAGGTAGCAAATAGAATGTATTGTTAAGACATACCGTTCCATACTTTCCGTCTAGTTTTTGAGATATTTTTTACGGAATGAAAGAACTGAACGGCGGGCTTTTTATATCAGAGTGGAGTATGAAAATAATTTCTTTCCCAGATTTTGATTCGACTTCACTATCCGTAGCGTTCATAAGAGAACAGTTTTTTGAAAAAATATAATTATTGTATACTTATGTACTAAACAGTTATTACAAAAAAGTTGCAAATCAGAGCCCTAAGCTTCCTCCGAATTTTTCAAACGCCATTATATTTTTGTCAATACTAATCCTTCTTTAAATGAACTTAAAAAGTTGGTTACATCAAATTAGACGGGACAGTAAAATAACGTCTCTTTTGAAGAATTTTAATTTTAAATATATTGAACATATTATAAATCAATATGAATATTATAGAAGAAAAATAGATTATTTAAGAGTATTTTTGTATTAGCGTATGAAGACAAATGATTGGGAAAGAGAGACAGAATAAAAAAATTGCCTTCCTTAAAGCAAGTTTTAAAAGTAGTTTTTACCAATTGTAAATTACATAAAAAAATTACAAATTAAGTGATTTGAGTAAGAATTAAAATTTATCTAAATATATAAAAAGATCAATCAAGAGCCATACACGCTTACCGAATGCTCCATACTAATCTCATAGTTATAAGAAGTGCAGCTAATAAAAGTTGACCAACTTAGTTGTCGTAGTTCTATGCATTTATTTCGTAAGAAATTAACTACAAATATAAAACTTTAAACTGAATTCAGGAAAATTTGTATTTTATTGGATCTTTTTTCCTTTATTTTTACTCTATGTCCGTAACCTGTAACACCTACAAGATCTGTAGAAAAAAATTTGGAGCTTTTGATTTTTTTTATAGAAATGAAACATAGCACATTATTTTGATGGTGTTCACCTAGAAGTTAATATTTTTTTTCGCTCTCAGGTACATCTGGATATTTAATATTAATTTCAGCTTGATAGCTCCAATGATTAGCCTCTCAATTAAATACTGGTGTAAAATTTTATAGCAACACCGGATTATTGTTGAGGAAACAGATAAAAATTAAACTTTGTGTTTATGTAGTGATTGCTTCCTAAAATTTATCTGGACTTTTACGAGCAATTTGAATTTAAAAGTAAATATCGCGAATCGCGGTAGGCCTTTGAGATGGGTCGACGTGTTTAAATAATAACCTTTTTGTGTACTTTATAATGTAATACTGGAGATGAGAGTTGCAAATTACTAAGGAAGTTCCGTTTAAATATTTAACTCCTTCTTACATTGAAATTGAAATGAGTTTCGTCAAAATTGTTTTTTTTTTTTTGCTTAATTAATGTTGACATTTAATAAATTGTATTTGTTGAAACTGTTTAAGTTGTCGCATTTTACTTTGTGTTAGTTAAAAATAAATCTGTAAGGCTATGAGGCATGAGCAAATTTTGTACTATATTTACAAAATTAGAGTAAATAATAGGTTTGGTTATACACTTTAATTTAGTTTTGTAGTAAGATTTATATAATGGATAATGTATTTAACATTGAATGAAACAATATTTGAAGAATTAAAGAAGATTTTAAAACACTAAAGATATATTATATTTTTTTATTTTCTCTTGAAAAAATAGCGTTATTGTATATAAAAGTTATATAAGTAAAATGCAGAATTGCTGGTATTTCAATTACATTTTTTGTGAAAAATATTCACGATCTATATAGTAATTTTGTTTTATAGGTTATTGATATCAGGTTCAGTGTTTTGTGAATGACGACCAAGTTAAAAAGGTTTATGATTGGTATGAAATGTATATTTATTTTTTATGCTTTCGCAAGTAAAGCAATTCTATTAGAATAGAATTATAGAATTTAAGGCTTATATATATATATATATATATATATATATATATATATATATATATATATATATATATATATATATATATATATATATATATATAAATTGTACAAGATAATAATTTACATCCTGCCAGTTACCAGTTGAGTACTAAACACTTTGCTAATGTCACGTTGTATGGAGAACACACGAATTACAATATACGGTAAAACAGAGGTATTTTTTCTCAATAGGAGAATGTAAAAAAAATAACAAAACGTACATAACTATGGATTGATAACATCATTCTATATTCAGAGTTTTTAATATATTTTTAGCACTATATATATTAAAATTGAATTTTAACTGTTTTTAAAAAAAGTATAAATGTATATATGTAAAGTTTAATCATGTTTGTTTTAAAGTATACAGCTTTAAAGCACTGTTCAGAGCATAGAGTGGTCACACGACTCGTCTCAGTGGCAGTGCGAGCTAGGATTTGCATCAACCTAACCTACATTCGCGGCCTCAGTTTTAATTCAATTAAGGGCGTTTATAATATTTTTATTCTAATCTTGTTTATTTAATAGAAAAAATTTTTTTTAAAAAAGAAGTTGCTTTACATTACCTTAATATAAAACTTATTCGAAAAAATTGTGCGTTGTTATAATTTTCTATAATCACACTTTATTCCTAGTGCCAAACATATAATCCAACAAAAAATATATTTATAAGTACCATTTCTGTTAAAGAAGATTACTTAAATTGGCTTGGCACTTTGTCAATCCCAGAAATAAGAAATCTTAAACAGTTAAAATTAGTCGATAAGTATATAAGAAATATTTTATAAATTCAGCTCACATTGTACGACCAAAGAAACGTTTATTTAATTAAAATAATTTCGACATTTTATATACTAAATGTACTCATAAACGAATTAATTTACATTCCGCACGACGGCTAAATTCTCAACCTTTCATCAGCACTATAAATCTATAGCGCAAACAAACGTACAGCCGCTCTAATTTCTATTTATAATTTGGTACCACGTCTGAACTTCTACTAATTATATTATTAAAACTTAAAGCTCATATAGATTTTTTTACGGTTCCGTACATTATAGATTAAAAGGGGACTTCTACAGGATCACTTTGTTGTAAATATGTTTGTCTGTTTATATATTTATCTCAAGATCGTGTGGTAACAAGACTAATTAGTACAAAATTTTCAGGAACGGCACTTTGAAGCACACAATGAATTAAGCTTGTAAGTCTACACAATCAAGAATTACGAGCATTTGTTCTTCGTTTTTGCTGCATTTTATATAAAATTCCTCGTATTATTAAAAACTTGGGAAAGAGGTTTTATTAGTGGACCTACAATAAATTAAGAAAGAAATATAACTTACAATATAAACAAAGGATTTTACCTTTCTGATTCGAAATTTATATTTATGTTACTGATAAAAACTATTACTAACTTATGATTGTAGTTCATTTATAAATTATTGTATAATTATTATATATTTGTATAAGTTTTTCTTTTTGTTGATCTGTAATACAACAAATTAGTATGGGACTCCCGCTGTGTAGGTCTGACTCACAATTGACCGTTTTACTTTATTTTAATTTAAAAAATGATAACTCTACAAGCACCTAGTGCTTTTCGCAGGTACCCTTTTTACTATATGCTTTTCTTAAACCCATAGGTTACTCAGCTTCATACTGTATCCCACATGGCAGGGTAGGCAGAGGGAACTTGGGAATCTAGTATTAATACACTAAGCTCCACCTCCGCTCCCCACTTTCTGCTGAATTTGAGGCATTGCGTGTTGAGTGGCGGAACTCAACGCCGCGCTTTGCCTTTTTACCAGAGCGAAGAAATGGAAACATTAAGTATTTAATTTGTAAATATTAAATGTTTCATTTCCTCGAGTGAGGATCGAACCCATAACCTTTCGTTTACAGTTACATGCTTGTGCCGCTGCGCCACGACAGGCCCATACAGACTCATAGGTTGGTTAGAAGAGATCTCTATAAGAGACAAGTCCACCCACAAGTTATAAGTGCAATTAAGAGTACATTATTATGATATTAATATATTAAAGAGGACAGAAAGAAAGTGCACATTTCGACGAAGTCTGATTGACAGCAAATTGAGTTAAGCTCGATAATGAGAAATATTATAATTGCGTAGACCAAATACGTATCTATATATAATTTTATTTTCTAACATAAAAAAATTAAATAATGTCCACTAAACGAGAACGAGTTTTTTTTATCTTATTCGTATTTATTTATTAATGCTAAAGTACCTATGTGTTTTGATTGAAATTAATTATTTATTATCTATAATTAATATTTCAACAGTAATAAATAGTAGCAGTTTGGTTTAATGACAATCTCTCATCCACCGTAACAGTTGAAAGCTACGAGCTAAACAAAGCGAGTGGTCACGAGACGCGACTCACAAGGATTTGCATCAAAGCAACCTACATTCACGTTTAATTTTTACTGAACTGAACTAATGTCGTCAGGATTGCGTTTCTGGAATGAGTTCATTATACGGTGCATTATGTTCATGTATTATAACTGTAATTTTATGTTGTGTGGTGAAATATAAATGGTTTTAATAAGAAAAAACTTTACTATAATTAAAGAATATTAAAATTATTTCTATTCATTGAATATATTTGAAAAAATATATATGAGTAATGGAATACGAATATATTTTTTAGTGCATTTTTCTCGATCTCGTTCGCGTCGTTGTTTTGTCTATTAGTCTGTTTGTATGTGCACCTTTTATGAATTACTAGACCGATTTAAAAGGTATAATATTTTAATTTTTATAGACTTTGTACGTATCTAACACCTGATGCAGAAATGATCATTCATCCTATCATAAGAAATAATTCAACGTGTCAATAGCAAAAGTTGTTGAATGTGATAAGCATTCTCCAATGAAACATAAAAGTGTAAGATCTAGATTGACTTTTGAATCACCATAAGAGTCCAGCTAAATAATATCATTGACATATGAAAATGTAAGATTTGGAGTATCTGATGTCTAACGATAATGGTCCAGCTGAACCGTAAGAAATTAGGAATTACCAAAAGTTATTGAACTTAAAAAGCATTTTCAATTCACAAATTGAAAATCTGGTACGTCTGTGCCTAACTTAACTATAAGAAATATGTAGTTAAATGCTTAGTGAAAGATGTTTAAGGTGTAAGGCATTTTCTATTGATATATAAAAATTAAAGATCTGCATTATGTGCTCAGCTAAATAATGAAAAAGTAGTAGCTTGGACTACAAATTCATGTTTAGGATTTTTTGTCTGTCTCTTCGTATGCTTGTCTGTGTGAATGTGCACATTTTCTAAATTACTAGAGCGATTTGAAAGGCTTTTTTTTTGTTTTGTAACTATTAGGCCTGCTTATATTTATAGGTTAATTTTGTGTGACACATTTCGGTATCGTACGATTTGACTTCGCCCGCCTTAAGTATGAGATTATTAAATACATATAAATCATGATCCCATTGTCTTTTTGATATTTAAATGTAGCGTATATAAAATAGATCACTAAAGTATATTTTTCAACACTTTGATTACACTACAAATATTTGCGTTATATTACCGTTTTTCTATAGATTTTTTTTATTGTTTTGGAAATAATAAAATATAACTTATGGCGGTGAAAATATTCATTAACCTCAGATTGGTTAACTCACAAACATTATGTTTACAAATGTTGTCCACGACTGTCTCAATATTGTATGGATATGTTGTATGGTGAAATAAAAGTGCTTGCACGTAAAATAATACTAAATCTTTAATATACTTACTTAAAAGAAGGTCGCCGATCTATACATATGTATATATGTATAGGCCAACTGTAGTTTTAATTGTAACTATATATCTAGTTATTTATTTAAATAAAAAATCATTTAATAATATCTATGATTTTCGCGATTGTTACACATTTTCCTTAATTGCTTCGAATCGTTGACGAATAATAATTATATCAAATGACAGACAAATGCCACCTCAGTGTACCCGTGACCACGGACTACTGTAAAGTGTTCGAAACCTCAAGTTTCCAAAAATGCTTACCAATCAATATACGTGATTAATCCGTTTAAAAGTGTTTCATTTAGAAAATAATTTAGTTGAGGCCTCTCATGCCACAATGAAACAAAAGTGCAACTGTAAACGCGATAGGTTGTGGGTGTGCCCACTCGAGGAAATGAAATATTTAATGTCTTCTCTATGGTAACAAGGCCACGCGTAAAGTTGAGTTCTCAAAGTTCGGTGGAAAGTTGGGAACGACAGGGCCTTAATAAGGACGATCTTAACATCAGGTTCAAAAGTTTCCTCTGCCTACCCTGCCACGAATAGGACAGCATCAAGCTAAAAAAAGGAAAATGTATGTCTAGTTTACAGACATTACTAATTTTGTTAGGCATTTCAAGAATTTACGTACTAATATAAGATGTTAAAATGTATTATATTTATCAATAAAATTCTTATTATACTGTTCTATGGTTTTCGGTATCAATAAATTACTTACAAAGCTCTCTCATAAATTGTAACAGAATGTAAGGGCAAAAACTTGTTTGAAATTTAAATGGCTTCATTGACTTAATTTAACAAAAAAATGCTAATATCCTTAAGACAAAGAAGACCAAAGTAACACAAAAAGACTGCTATAAAATAAAATGTGCATTTATTTGCAAGCTTAACGCTTAACGCTGTATCCCGCAGATGACAGGGCATGCAGAGGGAACTTGGGAACCTAGTGTAAAGACACTCCGTTCCGTTCCCAACTTTACGCCTAATTTAAGGCGATTGCGTGTTGACTAAGTTAAGATGTACAAAACATTTTGTTATTCGAAATTACTCTGGTAGTGGTAAATCCGTTATCATATCTTACTAATTTACATAATTTATAGATTATTTTTCTCCAAGTTGTTTTAAAATCAACTTAGATTATATAAGAAAGTCGAATTTTCCAAATCTAGTGGCAATAAAACACATAACGTAACACCTGAGACTGTTTTAATTATCGAAAGTAAACACTCCGGAATCTGTTACGGGAGTTCATAAATGTAAATTGGAGGCGCGCATCCCGTTTAGCGTCTCTCCCCCCGTCACCCCGCCCGCTTTTCTCTTTAAGTCTCACGACATATACTCTATACACAAGTCTATAAAAAAGAAAGGGACAGGATCTGTATCCTTATCGTATCGTTGTCGTGTCGTGGTGGTAAAAGGGGCCATGAAACGGGGCCGGCTGTCGGTGGCCTACCATGCTATTCAAAAGAAATCAAGTTCGACGGTCAAATAGCTATGAATTTAGTGTATTGTGAACGTTAGTTTGATTTGCTTAAAAGGAATGTTGCCTTATTATTCGTGGGTGATATATTACGAGCGTCATTTGGTAGCTCTTCATACTTTTTGTTATGTCTGGGAGTTATAATATATATCAACGCATGCGTACCTATATGTAAAATAACTAATATTCATTCAACTTAAGTTACTTATACATTATCACTTTATGTATCTATCCAAGGACGAACCTTGTATTTAATATTAAACGAATGTCATTTACAGCGAAATTTCTTCGTATAAACTTCGATATTTTAGGCCTGTTGTGGCGCTGTGGTACAAGCGTGTGATGGTGATTGCGACAGATTGTAGGTTCGATCCCCACTTAAGGAAATGATATATTTAATATTTTCTATTATTCGCTCTGACAACTCAGCAAGTCACAGTGTGTATGTATATAACATCGACATATTGTGTGATGAAGAAAATTAAGTTAAAATATGAAACTTATTCCAATATTGATAAAAGTCTATTTTCTCTCCGGACATCATCTATAGCGTGGGAACTTTACGAGTTTCGATAGTTCCCATATATTACCGGCGTACGCTACGACCTACCATGGACGTGACGCTATTATTTTATGTTTAGCTTTAACTTGTGGTTGGAATGGACTCGTTTGTAAACTTATATTACATAAAACGTAAAAACTAATTTTAAAAGAAGTACGTAATATTATAAAGAACTCACCCAGCTTCACGCTGTATCCCGCACATGGCAGGGTAGGCCGTGGGAACTTGGGAACCTAGTGTTAAGACACTCCATTCCACTTCCGTTCCCCACTTTCCGCCGAATTTGAGGCATTGCGTGTTGAGTGGCGGAACTCAACGCCGCGATTTTGCTTTTTTGCCAGAGTGAAGTAATGAAAAAAATAAATAATTAAATTAAAACATTAAATGTTATACTTCTTCGAGTGGGATTCAAGAGTTATTAGCTGAGGGAGATTTTAGTAGCGGAACTCAACGTCGCGATTTGTCATATTACAATATAATCCATTCAGGTCAGAATTGAACCCAAAATTATTGCATATATCCCACTGTTCCACGAGGGCTTCCATTCATATTTATCGAAATAAATCTTTTTTTTTTTTTTTTTATATAAAAATAATATTAGCGATAAAATTTTAACTGCATGTCATATGTATACGTGATTGGAAACATCTGACTCAAATAGGAGTGGTTTTACCAAATATATTGCATTATATAATAATCGGCTTAGAATTTATCAATTTTGAATATTTATTATGAAATGTGAATAAGTAAGTCGTAATCGTGGCGCAGTGGCACAGCGTCTGTCTGTAAATATGATGGTGGTAGATTTTTTCCCAGTTGAGAGATTGATTTTTTTTTAATTTTCTCGCTCTGATATCAAGACAAAACGCAATACTTCGTAAATTGGGCAGTGAATGTGGAGAACGGAGTGTTCTCACGTTGGGTTTCTCTGTGTATCGTGTTATTTGCGGGGTTCAGGCGTAAATCTAAAAAAAATAATGAATGTAATAAAGTAAGCAGAGACTAAGGGTAAGCCAAACTGCAGAACTTGCGTCCTGCGAATATTTATTAAACATATTGCTTGCACACCTGTCCTTTATACAATATTTCCGGTTTGATTTCCTGTTCGCTTAAACACATATTGGTTCCGGTTTTTGATAAAATGCGGTCAAACTGCATGTACATGTACGTGTAAATTATATTATAAAATAAGGATATACATAAAATTCGGTTAAATATTCTAGATATCTAGAGTGTTAATGCCGAGTCTTCAGTGATCCATACAATTAAATTGAATAAAATAATAACAATAAAGAAAAAGTATTCCTAAAAATATTTACTAATTAAAGTAAGTATAACAACTTGCCATCTTTTCGTTTAATTTAAGTAATTACAATCATTTGCTGTGATGTCGCTCCATCATATTAAAGGAAAACATTTCAAAGTGTTTAACCAGTCAAAAATCAGTAACATTTAAAAGGCGTGAAGGTGTTTTTATGGAATAAGACAATACTGAAGGGTTTGGCCCACCGGGCGGCAGGTAGAATAATTAATGCCCCCCCTCCGAGGGGGCTTCACAAATGCTCACAAATTGGTACGGCGCTTAGACCGCGTTTCACTTCTTTCGGTATCAGGCTTAAGCTTTTACGTTTATTAAAGTCTTTTAGATGCAGTTTTTGTTAGTAATGTAAAGTTTGATAGCTAAAAGGATTTGTGATTTGCAAATAGATTACACGAAAGGAAAATGAAATCAGTAACGTTCTTAATAATGAAAGAACTTAACGTAGTCATCGATTTTGCGTTACTCCATACGGATACTTATCTAATGCTTGATAGAGACCCGACGTTCGTTGTTATTCGGAGCTTTATTTAAATGTGACAAGCAAATTAAATCACATTTTATTTTCTTATAAATAGAAAGTCTGTCGTGGCTCAGAGACACCAGCGTGTGACTGTAAATATGATTGGTTGTGAGCTCGATCTCCACTCAAAGGAAATGAAATATTTAATATTTTAATTTCTTTGCTCTGGTAACAGGGCAAAGCGAGTATTATTTTAATTTTAGTACTCTGGCGAACCAATACGACAACACTCTCAACAAGATGCAAAAGCGATGTCTAAGTTGACGATAAGTTTACTTGGCCTGCCCTAATTGATATCTGGGAAGCTGCGCTCATAAAATTTTTAGTCTCAAAAATTTATATCGTGCAATTACAAACAAATAAATTCATTCATTAACAAAATCACACTCACTCACTATATTTTTTTCTTAGAAAGTAATAATAATAAGGAAATAAATAAAATTTATATCTTAAACTGTAAACAAAAGATTTATATTGTTGATTATAGTTAGCAGAACTAAAAGAACCACGCTGGGTTTTGTGTTCTTACACAAAGAACTTAATCAAGTTCTTTGGCGAACTTATTTCAAGAATTTCACATATTTCGGTCACTGCTAATAAATGTCGATATAACATTTTGTAAAAGATATGTGTTTAAAGTAACATTAGCAGTCTGCAGCAACGTGTGCTTACATCTATTTATTAATTATATTAAATTTTGTACAGAATTACCAAATTTAATATTTTTGAATTTAAACGATACGGACAAATTACCTACCTATAATAATTATATATAGAAGAAAGTTGTAGTAAATATATTATACTTGTAAACGATTGTCGAATAATGCTTGTATGATCACAGATACTGAAATAATAATAATAATATAACCATAATTGAAGTGATTTTATGCGGCATGAAGTGTCTATTTTGTGTTTTCGAAATAAAAATAAACATCTTACAACCTCTAAAACCCGATACATACCATAAAGTTAAAAATGAAACGGAGACAGAAACATCTCGACTACATTTTGATTAACCTCAAATGACTGAATGAGGCTTCAGAGAGCTTTAGATTTTTGAGCTTTACGTTTGCGTCACTTAAAATATTTATAGAGAGTTATGCTTTTCAAACTTTATCAAATTTTAAATTAAGCTCCGAGTGAAATTTGTTCGTTCTTCCTAAAATATTACATAAGGGAGCGTGATGAGTGAATTTACGTTACATTGCAAATGTTACCAGAATTATGTTTAATAAACGACATATTTTGCAGTACTACTTATAAATATATTTAAAATATTTGATACATTTTTAAGTTTCTGTTATTAATATACGTCATAACTAAACTAATAAACCTATCCGGCCATGTTCGGGATACAGTGTGCTAAAGCTAAAGAATATATTAATTGATATGTAAATACATAAAAACGCGATTTAATTTCTTCGCTCTGGTAACAAGGCAATACGCGACCTTGGAAGGCTCCAAATCAACGGAAATTGGGACAGAAGGGACTGTTTTAACACAATAGATGGTGAGTGTGTTTACACAGAGGATGAGCTTTATGATCTCTTTGTAGTTCCAACAAACTCTATATAAAAAAAAACTTCTTAGTGGCAATGAACTAGAAAAAAAAGGAAGAATAGAGCACTATGAGACCTGAATATGTGCATTAAAAATAATCTGATGGCCGTAGAGAAGGTTGCAGATCGCTTACTAAATTTAAGAGGAACTTTTGTTCATAATTTTCACGTAGCAATGAGGACAGTAGAAGCAACGGTACAGAAAACGTGCATCGAGCTTCTGCTGACGAAAATATAGCTAGATTGAGGAAGAAAATTATGAACGTCGAGCAGAGATTTTTAGCAAAGATTTTCTGGGTAAGAAGGTTAATAAATTAATAGAGGAGGTAAGCTGTCTTAAAAATCAGCAAAACAGACGACAATAGGGAGCACACCAAGTCAATCTATACGCCAAGCTTCTTTATCTTTTTATTACCGAACCACAGACAAACCTGCTTCACTCTGCTCACTGCTCGTAGTTCCACTGTCGCTGCTGTTAGAGGTAGAAGTTCAAATATTATCTGTAGGAACATTTGAAGCAGGACTCATGAAGCAAATATTGTCCTTAATTGATCAGAAACTTGCAGCTTTTAAAGCCGATATTTTCCCAGATAAGGTCATAAGACCTGCCTTGGGAAAAAAATAAACTACTCTGCAGACTTCAAATCCCTCTTTTTTCATAGAAGAGTAGCAAGAACAAATGAGAAAGAAAAAGAGAAGAAGTAAAGGTATAGCAAAGGTAAAACAAAGCAATATATACGTATGTCCATCCTCCAATTATTGAATTGGCCGCAGTATCTGATCCGCCATCATTGCATGTTCCAGTGCATGATGGAACTTTGACTACGGTAGTATCTCGCAAAAATGCTTCACGGAGAAAACAAACTCGAAGTTTGTCAAATAAAGACAAGAAATGTATTAGTAGATTACCTACTGCGGCAATTTTCGTAACTGTTCTTGAGGGCTCTATATTAACATATTTTGAAGTAATGACATCGGCTAAGAGTAAGACTCGGCTACGAGATCTTCATATCGAAAAAGTGACGCCTAAAAGGGCTATGACTTTAAGCAACATTTTGTATAACATTAACAATTAATGGGCCCGATAATGAAAAATACAGCTCTTATCTAGTGATCTTCTCTCGCCACGCAAATGCGAAGTGAACTTGCTAATCTTCATGTACGTATTGCCCGGCCAAATAAAATAACTTTATAAAAAGTAGTTTCAGTTGCTGAAACTGCTAAATTAGGGGGATATTTATTCGATAACCTTAAAGTAGGCGAAATTAGGCGGTCTGCAACATCCCTTGGCATCGAATGGGGAAGGTGTCCTGTAGCTGCTGTGAAGAACTCTGCGAGAATAGAACTTTTGGAGTATAGACGTTTACAATGTTATAGGTGCTTGGCCAAGGGACACGTTGGACTTATGTGCCCCTATGGGGTTGATAGGAGTGACCGATGTTTAAGGCACTTCAGACACTTCTACAGATATGTAATGCTCGACTACCCAAATATCCTTTATGTTCGGATCTTGGTTCGGATAACTAAAAAATCAAAATCTAAATATTCTTTATTCATAGGCAATTTTAAATCGTCAGGTTTCATAGAAGTGTCTGTAGTGTTAGTCCTACAGGAAGCTACCACCGGCACAGAAGGCAGGTCTGCTCAGAAGAACCGGCAAGAAACTCAACAGTTTCTCTTTTCAAAATATCAAATAAAGTAAATATATAACAAAGATAGCTTCCTGAGTGAGATCCGACAGCATTTAATAATAATCCCACGCATTTTTATTACAGTAATATTCTTGACTTGAATAATATGTTTTGCCTAACAATATAAATTTAAATTTCACTTTAAATTTTTCAAGAGACAAATTTAAACCCTTATTATACATACGTGTGTAAGACTTACTAACTTTTTGAAGACAAAAACTAGGAGTGATCAGCTTGTTTTTACTTCTTATATTGATATCTGTCACTGTTCCTTAATAAATTGTGGCAATTTTTCCGAACAAATATTATATTATCATATATGTACTATGATGCCATCGTAAGAATATTCATCTCTTCAAAAAATCTCTCAGAGATTCCCGAGCTCCCATGCTGTAAATGGCCCGCTCTTTTTTGAATTACGAATATAGATTTTATATCATGCAGCATTGTCCCAGAGTAATATTCCGTAGGACAATATGCTATGCAAATAGCTAAACTAGACTAGCCGTGCACTATCAACATCCGATCCACAGCTCAGTCTGTCCGCAAGAGAATAGTCGAGTTGTCTGTCGGTCTCGCTGTTGTAGCAGAGCCATGCAATATTTCGGAACATCCTTGTTGCATAGGAGACGATACGTCTGTTGCTATTTACTTCTACTTAGGTTGGAGGAAGAAACTTTTCACCTCGTAAATTGTTTAAAAAAAGAATTGATTATCTGGCATATAAATGGTTTGCATTGATAGTGCTACGTATCTACAAATTTATCTCTTGTAAAGTATGAAGTATATTTGGATTGTCTAGGAAACTGTATTAGGAGGATGACACTTTAGTGCTAGCTACAGGAAATAGAACAAAGGAGATGTCAATGCTTTGAAAGACTTAGAGAAGTTCTAAGGACAACGCAAATGGCCTGGCGCTTCTCAAGTAGGCTGCACTCTTGGGCCTCCGGCTCCTAAACCGAGGCAAAGAGAGTACCTGCGTCCAGTGGTCAACCCTTACCTACCGACTCTTGTCCCAATCGACTCAAATAAGTAATAATTGATGATGGTTGGATGACTTTAGGTACTGTAGGGTATCGCTTGAGAGATCAAAACCCTCTACCAGGCCCGGATGGTATTCTGGAACGGGCTTGGACGATGACTTTCTGGGAATCGACTTTCTGGGAATCGACTGAGTCAACTGTCAATATAGTTAACTGTTTTAATTTAGTTCCTTGGACTGTAATTAAAAATGCATTAACATATCATAAAAGAATAATGGCGATCACAATTATTATGGGATATCGGATTATATTTTTTCTGAGGCCCACTTTAAAGGCTTTTGAAGCCTGGATGAGAAGGAATAGACGAATAACTTACCGGCTTACACAAATAATCGCCAGCCATGCTTGCTTCGGTGAGTTCCTGTTTAAAATTGGACGTAAGTCAAAAGTATCATTCAAGACACTTCTCAAAAACACTTTCACTCAAGACACTGCTCAGCACACTCTTCAAATGTGTCCTGCATGGGGTGAATATCGAAGCTTCATGATTTTAAAATTAGGACAATACCTCTCTCTGCCAACCTACGAGTCCAAAATATTGCATAACGAAGAGTCGTGGAGAGTTGTGGTTTTTTGGAGAAAATATATTGTTGCAAAAGGAAGCTACGGAACGAGATCAACAGAGTACCCGTCCCACACGCGTTCAGTTTAGTAGTTCAGTCGTTATGGGAGCACCGTTAATAATCCTATCATAGCAACCTATCATAAAATATTCTCACTCATTTTATGAATGCTGGATAGGGTTGCTATGTCTGTCATCTTAAAACTAAGTTATTTTATATGAGTAGTTTAGGGGCTTTATAACAAAACAATGCGGTGAGCATATATGGGAAGGGTAGCGGAGGCGAATCATTCGATTCGACAAAAGTCTATTTACATATATATTTTTTTAAATACCTACAGGCAACGCAACGTAAGCCCATAATTATAATATTTAAATTATATATTGATTCCTGTTTAATATTAAAGTCCATTTGTAACTGCTACAATATAATTTGTGCTTGCAAGTTAGACTTTAATCTATGATTTTGGCTATGATTTTGATCTAACGCTAAGTTGAAAGTAAGAGTAGATGTCTGATTTTCATGGTGAAGAGGGAATTAGGCAAGTTAAATTGGATCGTTAAAATTATCACAATTTTAACTAATTAACTAATACTTTTAACCGACTTTGTTATAATCCAGTAATGAATATCTAATATAATTCCTATATTAAAACTATATTACGATTCTTTCGTCTTTGCGGCAATTAAGAAATTAGTGAATATTAGTATATATTTTATTTTTAAACATACAAATAAATAATCATGTAATTGTCAAACCAGTTTGATATTTCGTCTTGTTATATTGATAATTCTTTCATTAACATTCACTTGATTAATCCACTTCATAATGACCTTTACGATTGAGATCAAGCTACGTCTCCGGTCCTTGAAAGCTGATTCAAGACATGATTTTATATAACATAATTATGGTTTTTTTATTGAAGAAAACCTAAAGTTAAATATTTACCGAAAAATATACAGTCGTTATGGCTATTCAACTAAGAAATAATACTCATATACATACTAATTTAATTTTTATATTTAAAGAGAAGAGGGATAAGAAGTGACGACAAATGACGAGAGAGAAGAGACGAGACGATAAAAGATAGAAGAGAAGCGAAGAGGGAAGAGAAGAGAGAAGAGAAGGGACACGAGACAAGAAAATATAGTAAATAGTTTTATTTACCTACATAAAATATAAACCATATACAATATAAATATGGAAAACAAACATGTCCGTCTAACTTAAAGACAAAGGGCTTCATCAATATTATCCGCATAGAAAATTCTGCATGAATTCGAAAAGAACCTCATATAATATATATTTGTGTCTGTATGTACAATTAAATTAATTGATGTAGTACGAGATTTTAATTTGTCATAAACTAACTTCTTGGCAATAGTTGGCTATAAAGAGCGTGATATACGGATAAATAACATCGGTGACGTTTTGAATTAGCTGCAATAGGACTAGTGTCTAGTTTATTTTTATTTATTTCGTATTTATACTAATTAAAATATAATAGAAATGTTCATACAATTTCTCGTAAATACTGTACATATAAATTTATAGGCGATGCGATACTATTAAATTCCAAAACAGACACAAATATATCATAAATCATCATAATATACACACTTCTATAATAGATTAAACGATTTATTTGCTGTTCTTCATATTTCAGATTTGAAATATATTCACCAATAGCGATAAAAATGATCATAGCCTCATTCGTACGCAGTTTCTAATCATTCATCATTTTTTACTCCTCGCTCAAGATCGCTTTACAAATTATACTGTGATATATCATATCAATTTCGTTACATACATTTTTTAACATTAGGGAAATACAAAGTGCATAAATTATTATTAGTCGTGAGGCCTGTCATGGCGCAGCGGCACAAGAGTGTGACTGTAACCGATAGGTTCTGGGTTCGATCCCCAGTCGAGGAAATGAAATATTTAATATTTTCAATTTAAATATTTAATGTTTCATTTCTTCGCTCTGGTAATAAGGCAAAGCGCGGCGTTGAGTTCCGCCACTCAACACGCAATGCCTCAAATTCGGCGGAAAGTGGGGAACGGAAGTGGAACGGAGTGTCTTAACACTAGGTTCCCGGGTTCCCTCTGCCTACCCTGCCTCGTGCGGGATACAGCGTGAAGCTAAGAAAGAAAGAAAGAATAAATTATTATTATACTAACATAAGTGTTAACCTCATATATATTAAACAGAGAAAGAGGCCTGTTATAGCGCAGGTGTACTAGTGAGTACTGTAGACGCGGCAGGTTGTGGTTTCGATCCCCACTCGAGTTAATGATATATTTAACATTTTCAAATTAATTATTTAACGTTTACATTTCTTCGCTCTGGTAACAAGGCAAAACAAGGCATTGAGTTCAGCCACTCAAAATATTCTGAAGAAACCGAGTCAAAAGTAGAAAAAAATAAATTCAATATTTATACGGAAATACATACGCAGATCAAGTCCATTTTATATATGTGTATATGGATGATTCTAACAGTATTTTTATACGATACATATACAACAACAAGTCTATGAAAAATATCAACAAATTATTAGGAATAGACTTAAACAAGTTCTCAACAGTAGCTACGAGCATCAAGATCATCGCTAAAATATTATATATTATCACCTTATAAAAACAGTTCGACTCAGTGACCAACTGCGCTTGTGAGAGAATGACAGCCGGTTATTGGGCCGCATTTAATATCCGCTTAGCTATCGCGCTTTGAAGATTCATATATCTTAAGGACTTATTTTACGTAATGATTGATTTTTTTTAAGTTAGTTTATTTTATTTTTTTTTCGGCGCGATAATAGAAAATGTTATCGTTATACTACAAAAAGTTAACACGCAATGTCTCTTGAATCCTTTCTCTTCTTCGTCTCTGAATGCTTTCTCTTTTTCTGCTATGTTTTGGATACAGTGTATAGTTAATAAAAAGAAAACCAACTTTAAAAATAAGTTGTACGTACGTACTTTATATAAAGTAAAAAAGTAAAATATACGAAAATTAACTGTTTCGTATAATATAATTATTTAAAGTAAAAATAAATACAAATGTAATATAAATAAATATACTTACTGGTTAAAATGGTGTCTTTGGAGGCAGTACCAGTCAACATAAAGAAATGATTATGTCAGCTATTTTATCTATTTGAATATTGAAAATATGTTTGTCAATTAAAGATTTTTTATTGTTGGGACGGACAAGAACTAAATTAGAGTAAAATTATATATTTCTTTTATTTGTCTCGACTTGTAGATCTGAGTAGAATGGTATTGGATTCAAACCCCACATGGGTAGTTTAGTCACGGTTTCATCGATTTTAATGAACAAGGAACAACATTTTTGAGGTTCGCGTCACTCAGTAAACTCAGTAAAATATTCTTATACTTTCTAATCCAAAAAAGGTAGATAATGCATCGCAATAAAAGATTTAATTTAAAATATAACTTATAAACGCTTATCTTAAGCTATAGGTACAAGTAGATTGATATAACGAAATCCACATGAAACGTTGATCTCGAAAATATGCTTATGTTAGTGGCAGAAGGACAAAATATTTGCTAAGTTCACGTGAACGCCCAGATTAAGTCCAATTTTTGTGTGTCAATTCCGTAAACCAGATGATATTCTAATATTATAGATTTTTTTGTATTGAAGAAAAAACGTTACGGAATTATCGAAAAATATAATGGAGAGTTCTATCTGTAAGAGGCCCTTATAGAAAATTATTATGGATTATTTTAATTATCAACTGGTTTTTTTTTTACTTTTGACATTTATGTAATTATAATTAACCTTGATATCAAATTATGCTGCCTACAACGAGGTGTCAAAATTTAATATTTTTTAAAATAATAATTATCAACGAAATTAATGCTCATGTATAAAATAATAATTATCAATTTAAAAATGTTAATATTTATTGTTGATTTAATATTTTTCAATTTTCAATTTAATATTTTTCTTGGTAATTAATTAACTTGTATTTTAATTTTTAAAATTTTCTTTATATGTAAATAAATAACTTTCTGGTTTTATATATATATATATATATATATATATATATATATATATATATATATATATATATATATATATATATGTATATATATATATATATATATATATATATATATATATATACATATATATGTATATATATATATATATATATATATATATATATATATATATATATATATATATATATATATATATATATATATATATATATATATATATATATAATATTATCTATTGTATTTAAATAAAATTTCACTACAACTATTAACTATAGTGTAAAAAATATTTTTTCCGATCTTCCTAATTCGCCAAGAGTATTAGGTATTTGGGTTGAAAGCTGTGTTCATTGACCTCGTGTTCGCGCCAACCTTGCTCGGCGCGTCGCTCGAAACCAACGCGACTGAGACAATCACTCCATTTTGTTGTTTTCATCTTTTTTAAATATTATATGGCGTTTTGCTTAATAGCTTATTTTAGTTAAATATATTTCACATAATTTTAAATAAATATCATCTTCTAGTTATAGTTATCATGTCTAACGCTTTTGTCAGAATAAATAATTCAAATTTAAGATAAGAGCATCCAATTCTATCTACGTCTAGAAGTTGATAAATTTCATTCTTAAAATGATATTACAAAATATTATGCTAACTGTGATTTATTAAGTAATATTACCTTCTTTATACATTCAATATTTAGGTCGAATATTAATCGTGTAATAATAGTACAGTTATTAGGCAAGGTTTTGAATTCTGAAATCTATTATGCGGTATGCCTTGATCCGAGGAAGTCGGAGTGTTCCGGTTGAACGGTCTAGTAGTTTAACGTTTTACGAGAGCAATAAAAAACGGCTATTTTTAATGACATTGTGATATATGACGCAAGTACGTCGTATCTAAGTGGCTTTTAACATATTTGACAATCCATGTACCTAGTTATCATTTTTATATTTTTTTTGGTTTGTCTGATGGCTGTCATAGTGCAGGAGCAAGCGTGTAAACGACAGATTTTGAATTCCATCCCCACTCGAAGAAGTATATCATATTTTTTGGATGAAATATATTTTCTTTTCTTCGCTCCAGTAAGAGGGCAAAGCGCGGCGTTGAGTTCTGCCACACAATTGGCATTAGATTGACCTCAAATTAGACGGAAAGTGGGGAACGGAATGAAGTGTCTTAATATTAGGTGCCCAAGCTCGCTCTGCCTCTCGTACCATGAGCGAAATATAGTGTGAAACTAAAAAAAGTGCTTTAAATTCAAATTGAAAACGTATGTTTTTAACTTAGGGCAATCACGCTACTAATTGAGATCTCTAAAAACAGAAAATAACCAAAAATTTATGTACTGCATTACATTAAGCATTCGTTACAAATTAAAACCCAACAAAGCAGTGTCTAATTTTTAACAAGAAGCTTCACGCTGTATCCCACACATGGCAGGGTAGGCAGAGGGAACTTGGGAACCTAGTGTCAAGACACTCCGTTCCCTACTTTTCGCCAAATTTGAGGCATGGCGTGTTGAGTGGCGGACCTAACAAGAAGCAATCAATAAAAAGGTGTGCTGTAATGCTTTATCAATAATAATTTCATAATTTCAAAATAATTTCTTATAACAAAAACAAAATAAGATGCAAAATAAAATGAATATAAAATACTGTATGTTGTCTATTTTATTTAACGATGCTTCGAGCTCATGTTACAAATTATTATTACATGTACATACATTTTACTCGCTGGCTTTATAACGTATTTTACGTTAAACTCGTTAAATCTGTGCATATAGAATTAAATTAAATGTACTTGGAGATGCAAGACTTAAAGTTTTTCTGCATGAAATAAAAGATTAACTAATATACAAACGGTATATATATATATATATATATATATATATATATATATATATATATATATATATATATATATATATATATATATATATATATATATATATATATATATATATATATATATATATATATATATATATATATATATAAATTCGTGTTAAAGAACATTTTCTACTCTTTTAATCCATATTCAATACCAAGTACAGTGCAGCTATGTCAGTCGACTATCAATTTGTTGCATTAGCGCGCATGCCTAAACCTTAAAGAGTTCTGCGTCATTTTTCTCCAATGCAAGCATACAGAATTTTAATAACGTCAGATTCTAGGAATATTGTAATTTATTCTAGATTATTTTTAACTTCAATTGTATAAGAGTGGTGTTAAAGAAAAAAATATTAAGCAGAAAATATTTAATATTTTAGTTTTATTGAAAACAGCTTTTAATTTAAATAGAATCATATTTTTTTTTACATTAACACAACTTTTTATAAAAATAATACAATTCTTTTTTCATACGAAGATGATTAAAAACACTTGAGTATAATCCATCATTATTCTGTACCAAAATTATATATTTTTTAGCTTAATAATTCATATTTTGAAAATTTTTATTTCATTTTAGTGTGTATCGATCGATAAAAGTATAATATTTTTGTAATGTCCTTCCTTAATAAAGATTTCAAGTTGTGACGTCTATACATATACTTTACGTATTAAAGCATACGAAAACCAAAAAGGACAACTTATGAGAATTATTAAAAAGGGGCAATGTAATATTAAGCACTCAATTTTATTGACTTGTGAAACCGATTGACGTGGCTCTTGGTACAAATATGTTGTAACTTGTATTATTTTATTGCTCGCTACTGTTAAAATGGATAAATGTACGAAATTCCAAATTAAATTGCGTTTCCTGATACGTTTAACAGTAGACATACTGCTAGCTACAAGCTATAAATATAATAATTATACATTTAAAAAGTAATATATATTAAAAACTAAATTTATTACAGTTGAACAGCAAGACAAGAATAGTGAAAAAAAGAAGGGCCGGCCTTTAGGTATAATAGAGATTATCTGAGCATATATCACACTTGTAAGAAGTTTAGTGCAGCCTTTTTTATTTTAAAACTGATATCTATACAGATATTTTATCTGTACCTTTTTCTTCATATTATTATTATTATTATTATTTATTAAATTAAAAAAATAACCTAAGGTTAACTGATGTCTAAACGAGCAATAGAGTTAAAGATTTATAAAGACAGTTTTAGAGTCAAAGACTTTATTATTATTAGTTTTTTTTTACATGTCTTAATCTTACATTTGTTTAGTTATCAGGTCTATTTTAACATATATTTCTTATTTAAACACTATTTTTTATTAATTTATACGTATTTATCAATTATAATTTAAAAAAATCGGAATATCTTAGGCTTTATGTGAGGGACTTGGTGTAAGAATGATGATATAATAGCAATGGCAAAGTACATTACTGCTTTTTTCGACGCTATTGTGTCCGTTCATCTTCTCCATCTCTGAAATATTACATAAATACCAAACAATAATAAATGAACTAATTTTAATATATTCAATTTAATTTATTTTTTTGTTGCATTGTATTTTAATTTTATATATTTAAATACACTCATTAATTAATAGAAAATAATAAAAATAAGTGATAGAATTTAAAACTTAATTACTTTAGCTTCTGAGTCGTTATTCTCTTTTGAATTAACTACATATAGGCCATTTTGAAAGAATAAAGTGTTGACTACACAAAGATATAACACAAAGTTAAATATGAACACGTACATAACAAACTAATATAACTTAATTAACTAATTCTCCGTCAGTTAATTTATAGTTCTCTATAACTTAGTGTTAAAAAGTTGAAGTCATTGTACCGACATGATAAGACTGGTCACGCTCGCGTAAGGCCGTTGCTTACGGTCTGTCGCGGTTCAAGGATCACTTAAAATTAAAATCATACATACGTAATATACGTCATGAGTTCACGATTACTTGCTTATTGTATCAAGTAAGGTGCGATACGAATAATTAGTTTTACTGTCATATTGTTTTACGTTGTTTTGGTACAATAATAATGGTTAATATTAGGCAAAAAAATATTAGAGAAAAGTTAAAGTAAAAATGACTAGAGAAAAGCATAACGTTAATTATCCCCTTATGCGAAATAAGGAGATAAGTTTCACTTTTTGAACCGTGTATTTAAATAAGTAGAAAGTAAAGAGTGAAATGACCTGCCATTAATTTATTTGCGATTACTATGTAAATTAGTGCACAATCTAGAGCAAAGATGTGTGATTTTTTTTTAATAAGTAAATAATATTACTTTTTTTAAACTTTTGTGTAATGGATTTTATCTAGTTCTACTTATAAGTTAGAAGTCTTCAAAATACAAGCATTAGAACAGTCCGTCGTCAAGCAGGGGCACAGTGGTGCGACTGTAATCGTGACAGGTTGAGGGTGTGTTCTGCAAAAAATAAAATATTAAATAAATAATTAATTTAAATTAATTTCTATATATTTCGTATATGTTATATATTTTTAATATTTTAATTCCCTTGATTGGGAATCGTCGAATACTTGTGCCCCTGCGCGACGAAGGCTTCAAATTACATTTATATATTATTATTGTAGATCTAGATTTCACAAGTAATACAATTCTCTTAGAGTCCAAAAGGAAATTATTTTAAACAACATAAAAAAATTGAATCAAATTATTAAAAAAACAAAGCGTTTGTGTTGTCTCACTGGCGGTTTCAATGGTCAAAAGAATATCCTACCACCCCATGGCGAGATTTTAAGATACAGACAACGCGTTCACTTACCCACAGTAATTATTTACCCCAAAAGACTATATACAGCTCTATGTATTTTATTTACAAAACTTTAGTAAAATGTGTACATACATATAAATGATTGTAAACTAAACACAAATTATAAAGTAAGTTAGTACAATCATAAAACAATAAAATATTATATATATTTAATATACAGTAATTGACATTAAACGTACATCACCCACCAAAAATAACAAAATGAAATGAATTTACAAAAATATAATGATTTGTAAGTGAAGTTGTCTTACAGCTTTACAAGTCTAATGTAACTCGGTGTCATTGTACGCACGCTTCTTCAAGCTTGCGCTTGTTACATGATGCTCCTATTATCCGTTTTTCTACGTAATCCTATTTTGAAATTTTTGAATTTGCCACCGTTTAATGCTGTGCCATTATTTTTTTATACAGCGGAAGATTTGTTAAAATATATGTACTATATATGTACTATAATATCGAATGTACCAGTTACAAACTATAAGAATTTTTAGTTTATTAATTTATTTATATAGTTTTTTTTATTTAATTAATTTATTTATATATTTTTTTTCAGTATATAATATAATTTCTCAAGTGGAGATCAAACCCACAACCAGTCGAGTTTACAGTCAGAGGCCAGTGCCTCTGCGTCATGACAAATAAAAATAGATGTTTTATAAGTAAAGATATCATTTGTATGTCACATAATCCCCATGGGCGTACCTAGAGATGTATTCGTTGACTTATGTTGATTTGAGAACTGATTACCTGTTACTAAAGCAGCTTTACAATGTATCTCGCACATGGCAGGGTAGGCAGAAGGAACTTGGGAACCTAATGTTAAGAAACTCCGTTCCGTTTCTCACTTTTCACCGATTTTGAAGCATTGCGTGTTGAGTGGCGGAACCTAACGCCGCGCTTTGCCTTGTTACCAATACGAAAATATTAAAATATCAAATATTTTATTTGAAAATATTTACTATTTCACGTCTTCTATTGAGTATCACATCCACAACCTGACGCTAATCGCTAATTAAATCACACGCTTGTGCCTTAAGATCTCTAGAGTAAAATGAAAATATTATTTCACTCCTCCAAGGAAATAAACTCGCAACCATCACATTTATAAGCGCACTCATTATTTATTACCCAAAAGATCATCGAAATTTTATTTTTAAACAGTTACAATATTATTCTTTATAAGTAGTTGACACGTGCGTTTTACTGAAAACAACGAACGTGAAAGCGTAGATTATAACGTCATATATAATTGGCTTACAATTATATGAATAATAATCTTCGCTAGAAACGTATAATGTTGGTATTATATTTGTGTTTTTAAAAAAATAAGAAATATAATATTTTCAGCTTGTATTTCTGCTTCGATACTTTATAAAGTACATTGAGTATGATGGATAACTTAAAATAACTTATTGGTCTACTCTGAATATGACGGAAAGTAAATAATATTAAACGCGGACTCCGAAAGACTAGAGTGTGACATTAAAATGATGTGTGCATGAAGGCAGTATTTTAAATATTATTTAACATATAATCAGCAAAATAAAAATTAAGCAATTACCTATTACGATTTTTTCCGCATGGAGTAGGCTCAGAAAAATAAGACTTGAGACTCTCTGTTTCACATTATCCATGTTCTCCATTTTCATATATAGTGTGTGTGTTTTAACTAACTGATGCATTTTCTTCTAGAACGTCAAAATTAAAATTAACTAAATAAAATCATTCCCAGAGATCCAACACACAACCGCAGCGTAAACGGTCAGATGCTTTGCAATTACACTATGACGATCAGAAGCAAATATTATGAAAAATTCTTTAAATTTTACGACCAAACTTAAGTCAATACTAAAAAGGCATATTTTTTAGAATCCATATTCAAAATAAAATGTATAATCCTATTGTAACCTACATTTAATGCTTTACTTAAACGTAACAGCACTTCTGATTAAAGAATTGAAATGGAATGTCGCCAGGCGCATTGTGAAAGTGTTGTAATCGCGGTCAGCCGTGGATACAACGTGTTGGGGCCAAATATGTACAGTTGTGAGTTCGTCCTTCCGCTTGCACTAACATTAATCTATGTTCTAATATACTCAACTATTATTTCATCTTTTACTCTATTGTAATAAATGTTACAGAAGTCTTACTAGTTAAAGTTTGGACTTATATTTTTGTCTGTTGGTGATTTAATACGTTGACTTTTTGGTTGAGTAGGTGATTTTTTTTGTATTTATAATTTAAATATTTTCTGACATAAGTGTGGAATTACACTTTAAAAAATAGTATAAACATTAAATAAATAGTATTCTCTCTTGCCAAACGATAATTCTCACGTGTTGTCTTCGGGTAGCGGAAATTTATAAAAATCTCCCTACAGAGATGCTAACAACATAAATAAGTTGTAATAAGCGTATAAGAATTTCGACGTAGCTTGGTGAGAATAAGCCGTTTAAGCGTTCTGACCAACTAAGCCATTCGCTTAGTTGGTCAGAACGCTTAAACGGTTTTCAAGAGGTGCGGGTTCAAATCCTGCTCCGTTCAAAATGTTTATACGCTTTTTAAATTTAAGTTTAGTATTTTCTGTCCTAAGTGTAGAATAACACTTTAAAAAATAGTAAAAATAATATAACCTTTCTGTCAAATTTAAAGTATGTAAGGTACTATAATATGATCATAGATATGTTGTCTCTGAAAGCCGATGTGTCCGTTTGACCTTTAAAATGTGGTATATGAAATACGAGTCTGTGTGTACATTTCACGACATCATTATGAATTCTTTAGTTTACAATTCATTAAACATTTACGATAGTAAGAAAATTAGTAGTAATTTTCGAAATATTGTATATTTCATATACGTATGTTTGACACGTAAGTACGTACGTAAACGTTGCATATACAATAGGTAAAAGGTTAATTATGTGTTATCGTCACTCTACTCGTTGCCACCTTTTGCACGATAGCCTGTCGCAAAATATCGCCTTGTATTAATATCGTTAAATTAATATACGAAGATCTGTTGTGGCAAATACAAACAAATTATAAGGCTGCATGCGATCTGTCGTGGTGCATTGGTACAAACGAGTGACAATAAACGCGACAGGTCGTAGATTCGATCCCCACTCGGGATAATGAAATATTTAATTTTTTCAATGTTTTCATTTCATCGCTCTAGTAACAAGGTAAAGCGCGGCGTTTAGTTCCGCCACTTCACGCGTAATACTTCAAATGCGGCGGAAAATTGGTAACGTAATGGAGTGTCTTAACATTAGGTTCCCAAGTTGCCTCTACCTATTCTACCATGCGCGGGATATAGCATGAATCTGAAAAGAAAAGGAAACCCAAAAAAAATGCTATGCTATTGATATTATTTAATGGGTATATATTGCAAATGCGGCTACATCATGAACATTAATTGCATTTTTTATCATAAACAATATATTCAACATTGTTTTTAATGGACTACAACTGAAGTAGATATTTGAATAAACTTATATGTATGTGTACGTTATGACTTATTATAAAAAAAAATCGATGTATAGCCACATGCTAGGTTTAATTTTTTTTTTAAATATTTGATATATGGATGGATCTCTTTTGTAACTGGCCATATGGACCATGAAAGATCAAAAATCGCCAATGTCTTAGGTAGAGCCTTAAAATGCATGAAAGGGACGAACAGCGTCATTCTGGTCATATCCTTTATTGTATTCTGCAATAACATAATTTGTATATGTTTCTGAGATAACGGTTCTTTGTATTTAAGTACCCGTCTTTGAAATCTATTTTAGCTATGTACTGCTTATATCTAAAGATTACGTAAAATTGTTATATATGACCAACTTGGTGAATGACAGAAGTTAAAACACAATAGACTGAGAATGTATTATATATCAAAAGGTATTTATAACTGGAGTACGCAAGCACCTCGTGCAATAGTTATGCAATTAAGTATCGCTAACGAGCAAGAAATAAGCATTCCAACTAAAAAAACTATAGTTCCTATTAATTTAACTCTATATTTTCTCTTTTGAACGTCAAAGAAAGTTATTGTTATTTATATTATAAAATTTAAGTAATTATAATTATGTTTTAGAAGTTAATTATTATGGCTTAATATTATTATTTAAAAGGACAGGGTCATGTATTCGAGCATCCTATGTCCCGAGTGTAGTTAACGTTCACACGGTGTTCATTCCAACGTCATACAGTTGAGAAATGCGCCGGCGACGGTGTGAGAGCATACTGGCTGATAATGCACAGGTGTGCGCTACATCAGCTGTTCGCCGCTCGTGCCCGTACATTGTATAGTAAAACCGACGAGTTGTGACGGCTCAGTTTTTATTAACTGCTATACATGGCTGTGCAGATTTAATTTCAAATGTTTTCTTACTGAGTGAACTATGCGTAAAAGTTCAGAAAACCTAACTTTAGGGCGGCCACAACTCGTCGACCAAAATGTACAGTATACACCAGGCGACTAGCGAAACAGTCTTTGTCGATAGCCGCCCGCGGGCAGACGTGCGTCGCCGACCGCGTCCCGCTACTGACTCGTTTCCCGCTGCCCCATCCATGTGTTAGTGCATGTTTGTGTATATTGTCACCGACCGAGCTCTTTGTTTAATTAGCAGGTAACTTTTTATACTCTACTTTGAATCCGGTAGAGCAATTCGGTGACTCTTAAATAAGCAATTAGTTAATATGAACAATGGCTGATAAAACTAAAACAGGTTTTGGAAAGGCATCTGGCACTTATTGATATCGCATCAACACAGACGTTTACAATTATTATTATTATGAGAAAATAGAGCTCTGGCTGCTTTACGCGTGAAGCGATGTTTCGAACTCATTTTAAAGTTCTGTAATAACGACGTATTTAATTTAATACCGAATACTGGATGAATAAAATAAATAGGCATAACACAATAAAAACGTACGTGATACTTTCAATATACAACCGTCTTGAACTTTTTATTATTATGTAAATAATAAATAGTTTCAAACGACATTTTTATGTTTGAACAAAAATGAACTTTATTGCCTTCCACTACAAAACACTATTGTATTCCTAATGGACGTAGGACTGTTATTCAATCATTAGACCTGATAATGTAAGGGTTTAATAAAATAAGAAAACTGTTTTAATAATAAGCAGGAATGATTGATAACATGGGGCTGGAGGGAGGGGCGAGAGGCGTCGGCAGTGGGGGTATTCGTGACGCCCATGACGTAACCAATTGGTATGCGATGGTGCGGACAAAGAAATTAGTGTTAGATACGAAACTTTCCCTTGCAATTAATATACAATCTTGCACGAATAAAATAGTCTGATGACTTCGTTATCAGGCCAGTCAGTGTCCGTGGCCTTACCGCTCGACGGTCCTTTGGTGTCACAGAGCATACTGTATACGTGCTACCGGAAGTCTGAGCTACTCAATTTAAAAACCTTAGTATTCGTCAGTAATAATATTAATAGTAGTAAATATAGAAACAAGCAAAACGTTACGATGTGACGATAGACACCTTTAAAGTTTTGAAATTAAATCAGTTGTTCTTTGTTTAGTGACGTAGCTTCGTCACTTTCAACGAACAAGGATAAAATATTTATCCTTAAATGTGTACGTCAAAATGTTTCGTTTGCCCATTTATGGTTATTGCATGATTCAGTATGGATCAATAACTATATTAAACACAATATTTATTTGCAATCTACTAGATTATACTTATTAGTAGAAATACATATGATTTTTATTATATATTTATTAATTCATAGTATTCATTTTTCATCAAAATAGTTTATTTTTTATGCGACAAAGCTTTACTTTCTGGCCAGTCTCGCCTACTGTTTTTGAAAAACGCTCATTCAAATTTCGTGTGATTATTTTTACTATTAATTACTTTAGACCTTACATATAATTTTGTTTTCCTCTTCACGCTATATCCCGCATACGGCAGGATAGGCAGAGAGAATTTCGGGAACCTAGCGTTAAGACTTTTTGTTCCATTCTCCACTTTCCGCTAAATTTAAGGCATTTCGCATGCCGCTTAAGTTGTGTGATGAGTCACGGTTTTTCATTTAAAAAATAATAATATTTTACTTCTTCAAGTGGAGATCGAACCCGTCGTGTTAACAGTCACATGCTAGTGCACCTGCGCATCGACAGATCTTTATCACTACATTTAGTATGTACCAAAAATTTGTAAATTTAAACGAAATATTTCAAATTTCTCCTAGTATTAATAGCGAGTAATAGATATTTTAACTTATTATTGTGTAATATAATATAATTTTATTGTATAAAATAAAAATGTTTACCAGTTAAACATTAACAATATTAATAGCATAATGTTTTCTCCATAACTACATTGAATCTGCGGTTTCGCCCGCATTAGCGAACTTGGTTATAACGGCTCGGTGTGAAATATAAGTTGTAATACATTAAGTGGAAGCTTCACGTATATCTTCTTGGAGCGTTTTAGATACAGATCTATTTGCTTAAATTGTATAATCCAAGAAATATTATATTTACTCATTTGTTCATGTATGTTTAAATATATAGCTAATATATAAAACATATATAAGTATAGGCAGAAAGCATCTGGCATCTTTTGACAGTATACTTATTATATAAACATATTATATAAAAAATAAACGTAGCGGGATTTGAACCTGCGGCTTTCCGGATCCGTCCAAGAGCTCTATCCAAGTAAGCGTTCTCTACATTCTCTTCTTCAAGCTACGTCGCAATTCTTATACGCTTGTTAAAACTTATTTATGTTGTTATACGTTTTTAAAATTGGTATTTTTCTTTCCTAATTATGGAGTAACATTTCAAAATATTAAAAATATTTAATAGATAGCATTCGTTCTTGCCAAACTATAATTCAAATTATCTTTGGTTAAAGCGTGAATGTCACAGTGAGAATGAAGAAGAACGTGTTCAGGTGGTTTAGGCACGCCGAGTGAATGAGTAAAGAAAGAATGTTAAAAAAGTTTTATGAAGGATAAGTGAGTGGTAAAAGAGGGAGGGGGAGACCTCGGTTGATCTTCGAAAACACATTATCGATGATACTGGAGGAAGGTCACGTAAAAAGCATGAGGTCTCCCCGGAGGGCGTGAATGAAGAGGTTGATGATAGTGGAAGAGGCGAAAGAGGTATGTTAAGACCGTAGCGTTTGGCGCTCCGTTCTCTCTTCCTACCTCGCTAGGGATATAGCGTCGAGCTAAGTACAAGCGTAAAAGTGAGATATTCAGAATAGAACAGCGAGCTATATATAAATAGCTTCTGCTGCTGTTAGTACGTTAGTTTCGACGGTAATACAGTTAGTGTCAGTACTGTATAATCGATGTTTATTGATGTTATTCCATAATGAAGTGACTGAAAAAGGAATTACCACTATAGGCAGAAATATTTTAGTGGCAAAACACTCTCTCTTTCTGCTTTTAGTGGCTAAACTTAACGTTAAACTGTTAAATGTTACTACAGATTCAAATTAATTAATTCAATCCTTCGAGCGGGCATCGAATGCATAGTCAAAGCATTTACAGTTGGTTGACGCTATCCCACAACACCATGATGACCTTAAATACTGCATATTGACTGGTTTAAACAAAAAAAAAAATTGCTTAAAATACATTATTCAATTTTGAAAATTGTTCAATATTTATGATATTCTTTAAAAATCCATTTTACTTGTAGTTACATATTAAATACTAAACAACAACGCTGCTCTACTTTGTTGTTTCTTCGTTTAACCTAAATATACCTTAAGACTTTTATTATCATAACAGTTTCGATCATATTTGGCAGTATTATAGAGAAACGAATGAAAATTCATTCTATATATAATTTTGATCCTTATGTATATGATATTTTGACTCAATTTACCTTGTACGGTGGATTGTACTCTAATAAGGGCGGGGAGCGTCTCGCAAAATAGGGTGCAGGCAGATCTCAGTGAAATCCATATTATGAGTCTACATACTATTCTTTGCTTTTTGAAAAACAAATATACGCATGAACTATTCTATTACTTAGTTATTTATAATTAATCACTTAATTCGTTTCAATTACTTTTCTGTAATAATCCAATATTATAATATATTGTCGTTTAAATTTCAAAATCATATAGAAGAAAAATAATAAACATTGTAAGCATATGTAATGTAAGTTGTTACGAAATCACACAGAAGACCATAAAAATGTAGGGCAAAAAGTATAATTGCGTTACTTCATAATTACAAAGAAACAACGTTAATATTGAAAATGAAACGTTTACAAGATTATAAGTGTCTTTTGCCTTTTAGCGGAAGTTTTAACATAAATTTTACATTAGTATATATGGAAAATTATGACTTTCTGTATATTACTTTGAGCACATACATATACAGATATTGTCCTGTAGGGTCATTATTCTAGTTTGTTATACCTATAGACAAATGACACGACATTTAAATATTATATAGTACACTGTTGTGCATCTAATTGCAGATTTCATTAATTTTATATTATTTTTTTTTGATCCCATGACCCCATCGGAATCGAAACCGGAAGGGGATTTCCGTATATTTGTAACACCATCGTGTAGTTGCTCCTTAGTAACTTAGTTAGTTGTGTATTTAGTAAAATAGTTTGAATTGCTAATAAAATATTTTAACGTAAATAAAAGCTTCAGATCGATTTGCTTATGTACGAGTATAATGCAAGTTAAGTATAACGACAAGTAAACTGACATCATCATCAAGACTAAAGGCAATAAATGCCGTGTTTTACCTTAAATTACATAAATACATTATGTCACTATATGATTATATATGAAATACATAGAATAATTCTGATCCAACATCTTTACAACTAATATATATTATAAAGTTTTGCCATAATCAAAATAAATATTAGAAATCTCCATATCATTTAGAAAGACACCTTATGAAGCCCCACATGACTTGCGCAGTTACATGTATTCATAATTATTTTATTTATCAAAATCGTGCTACATTTGCTTGAAGCGATTTATAAAATACACCATCTATTCTAAATTTCAAACTCACCGTATTCAAAATCTCATAGTAAAATAATTGTGATATACGTACAGATGTACAGATATGACAAAATTTTATTATATATGATCAAAATTATACTATTTGGCTTCGGAACTCGATCTTCATTATTAGAGGCCACTAATGGCGCACTGATATAGCATCTGACAGTAAAGTCGATTGTTATGAGTTTGACTCCCGCTCGATTTATTGCCATACCCCACATTTGTATGACAAATCGCAGCGTTGTGCTCCGTCACTGATACAATGTTTGATAATAATTGCTATGTCTGTTACGGTCCAGTTACATTTTAAACATTCATACTCTATCATTCTCTTTCAAACAATTTGTATACGCAAAAGATATCTTTAACATAATATTACCAAATCTTTACTACTCTTGATTGATGTAACGTAAAGAGTCAACTTTGTCAAATGTCATTCACAACAGAAACAAAACAAAGCACTTTTGTCTATTAATTTACATAGGTCGGTGTGAAGAATATTTTAAAGCTTTTAATTATGATTTACTTATAACGGTCACTTGTTATTTAAAGCAGCTAATATTTTAACTTTTCTATACATTTTCTATGCTATATTAACCTTAATATAGTCTATATGAAAAAGCCATAAGAGTCGTTTTCAATCGATCCTTATACATTTGAACGTAGAGCACACACATGAGCTCAGTAAATGCGTCAATATGTCACTTTTGAAATACATGGTAGACCGGTGTGTTGTCAGCTTTATTAATAGGAGCATCGCTTAGTTACAGTACAAAACTATTTTTGAAATTAACTATCACTGGCTGATTTTCATAATCCTCGTGTAAGATGTTTGGCGTTGTTTTAAAGGGCTAATTAGCAATGACGCAAATAATTCTCTTTGTGAAAAGTATAAAATCATTTTGTTTTAGCATTTTTTTCGGCAGCCCCATGAGAACCTAGTGGAAAGACTGTCCGTACCTTTTTCCCCTTTTTTACTGAGTGGTGAAACTCAACGTCGAGTTTCTTAAGTGGGCATCGAACCCACAACTTATCTTCTTAACAGTGCACCTACGTCACTACAGGCATCATAAATCTGCTCCTCCAGATGAAATCATATCATATACAAAAACATGCAATTACTTAAAAAGAATCTGAAAACAAAAAAGATAATATTAATCAACCAGTATTACGCTAGTCCGTATTGCAAACGTATTGTCACAGCCAAAATAATTCACACACACCTAAAAATAAAGCAAGTATAACATTTTTAAAAGCGATATTTTATTATTCCAAATACTGTGAAGAATATATTGTACTTGTATATAATATTCTTCGATTATTTAACATCAAATTTAAAAAAAAATGTAGACATGCAGCATCTCATATACAAAGGGTATATATTTTTTTGTTGTGTTTCGGTAAAGTTCACCCTGTCAAGGTAAAATAGTCCTAAATGCGCCAGCATTTTTTTCTCATATATTACAACGAGAAATCAAAATTACAGTAGCAAATCAATAAACAGTGACATAGAAATATATATTAATATACATAGTTTTAGTTATAAAACGTACTTTGTGAAAGCAGGTCTCATTTTCTCGGCACAGTATTATATTCGCCCCGCAAGTAGCTATGTCGCTGTGTCGCAAAGTGGAGTTGATACCGTTCCTCTATTAGGTTACAATGTTATTTATGTGTTTGAGCTGAATAGAAGTTCTTATTTGTAATTTTTATTACTTACTGCTAATATTTTATAATTAAACAAAACAAAATAGTCTGTAATGTTGAATTAATTTCTCAGCTTCACGCTCTATCCTGCACATGGCAGGGTAGGCAGGGAGAACTTAGGAACCCAATGTTAAGACACTCCGTTCCACTTACGTTCTCCGCTTTCCGCCAAATTGAGGTGTTGCGTGTTGAGCGTTGACTCAACGCCGCGTTTTGCCTTGTTCCAGAGCGAAGAAATGAAAACATGAAATATTTTAAATTGAAAATATTAAATGAATGAATATGTACGAATATGTATTTGTATACATAAATACACTGAGCTGACGGTGTAGAGGCTAGTATGCCAACAGCATTTCCAAGACTCAAAGGAAAAGTATACGTTGAGTTCGTTGTGACACTGGGCAGTGTCTGGTGATAGTGGATTATATTGATTTTTATTTTTTCGCTGATATCCACCACTTTACATGAAATATCTTGAAAGAACGGAGAACGGAGTGTCTTATCTCTAGTTTAAATCTATTACAAGCGGTCGGTAAATTATAGCAACTTATTGATTATATTTTTTATGGTACAAATTACTATAAAAAGTTATCATTTGGCAAGTTATAAAAATCAAATCATAAATTTTAACTATTTTCTTTCGATGCGATATTTGATAGATGCGATAATTGGACAAAATTAAAAGAAATCTTTTCAAAGACATGATAGCTCTAGAAATTTCACGGCCTGATACGTCTGTAGCCTACAAAGAATTTATGTCTGCCTGTTCTGATTTGATAGCTCCTGTCACAACCCCTATAAAAGTTTTAATCTGGTCTTTAGTGGTCTTTTTAAATCTATTTAATAAAATATATAATGTTACCATCAATTAGTACTTCAAAATATTTTTTGGAGCAAAATAAAGATAAATATAAATTATATGTTTTCTCAAAACCATTATTCTCTGTAAGATCTTGAGGATTACAGGATGTTGAAAATTTCTACTTATTATATAATTATATATTTACTAGCAATACTGAAATACCGTTGGTTGTTTGTATGCAATACAATGCTCAAAGCTAACAATAGATTTGGAAGTTTAGGTTACATTTGTGACAAAATTGTAAGTAAATCTCTTATTTTATCTACGATTAATAATTTGTCTAGTGGGTCACAATAACATCGAGCTTTTGAGCTTTTTTTATTGAATTTTCTATTTTTTTATTATACACTCGCCTTTTTCCGCTTTGCTTTCGTACTTCGTACTAATATCTGAGATAGCTCGTTATAGGTATACTGGATTACATCGAAATTATTAATGGTACTATATTATTGTATACATTCTCAATAGATGAAATTCCAAACAACTTCAAAATTGAAACTGTTCCTGAGATGAGCGTGTTAAACTAAATAATATATTCAGTTTTGTAATATTAATTTTTAATGATAGATTCAATAATAAAATTGAGTAGAACGGGGCAATAATAGTTTAACCATGGCCATATTGTTTTGCTTGAAAATTCGTAATTTTCGAAATTTTCTTAAATTTAATTACAGTAAAAATATAATAAAATATAAAATTTATTGAAGAACATATTAAACTATAGAATCAGTCCGGTTACTTTAAAAAATATTCTTTATTAAAATTATAAGTTAAATATATTATTAAATTTATTTCATATAGAAAAAGATAATCAGACCTTTTATTTTTACGAGTTTTATTCCGTTACCTTTTACGCAAATACGATTTTATGTACAGTTTTCCTACACACGTTTTCAACAATTTATTACCAAATGTACGTTAATAAGCAATCAAATGAGTCAGTTATGGTCTTGCTAATGATAAGGAGCGGAACACTTACAATTATCACACTTACATTACTTTTAACTCTAACAAACTTCAGTTATAGCAACGAATTAAAAACAGAATGAACATTTAAATATATATATATATATATATATATATATATATATATATATATATATATATATATATATATATATATATATATATATATATATATATATATATATATATATATATATATATATATATATATATATATATATATATATATATATATATGTAAATCTTAAATTTACTCTACATATACTTAATAATATTAAATATACAGCGGTCTTAGAGGCCCAGGAGGTGCGTCATCGTGTATGTAAAATAATAATGATACATACATGTTTGTAGTATGGGCTATTGCGGGGCAATGTAAAAATATATCTAATGTATTATATTTCTTTTGTTGATAAGACATATTGCGGTATTGAATTCCATCAATCAACAACAGGCAATTTTTTGAATTCGGCCATTTAGGACAAGGTTTTGATAACATGTTAAGGTACTACTGCCGTCTTGTTAGACAAAATGCTATGTAGATAATATATTTATTAAAAGATTATTAGCAAAATCTTAAAAGCATATAATATTTCCGTAATTTAATATTTTTTTAAATTAATATTGATATCTCTGAATCGAATTTTTCCTACATTTATAATTTATGTAATTAGTAATTTGTTTATGTTGAGATAAGGCTACGGAAAGGCCAATAACTGATAAATATGACATTGATTGTATGTTGAACTATCGGTAGCCGATTGTGTATTACTTCATTATACCTTTTAATCAAATACACATATTAACAAAAGAAAGTTATTTTTTATTTAGAATTAATTTAGACTAGTAAGCCTTTAAATTTTGCATTTTATATGAAAACAATTAAAATAATATGCAAATAAACGCGTTATTTGAATAAAAAGCAACAGTTAATTTAAAATTGTATATATTTTTATATATTAATAATAAGACAAACAATAAAATTATAAACCGGAAGCAAGGAAAAAAAGATTTACCATTTTAGTACCAACTGAAACAGAAAAAATGTGTTTTAAACGAAATTTTAAGATAAATTAACTGGAAACAATACTAGAAAACCATAAAACAACAGCTCTACATTACAAGAGGATGATAATTCGTATTCATGCAATCCAGTCTGCGTCAGTCAGTCAGTATTGCGTCTATCGAATTTACAATTTAAATATAATATAATATTTTATTTTATAATATTTTAGTTATCATTTTCTATTTTATTAATAATATAACGAAGAAAACGTAGTGCTAAAACACTCCGTTCTACAGATCCCTTCTAAATTTAAAACAATGCCCAATAAATGGTTTAGCTTTTAACAACGCCACACTTTGTCTATGAGAAAGGTGGAATGAGGCCATTCGTGGCACAGGGGCGCAAGCTTATGACTGTAAAAAAGTTGTGGGTTCGATCCCCACTCCAGTTAGTGAAATATTTATTATTATCTAATTAAATATTTAATGTTCTCAATTCTTCGCTCTCACAACAAAGCAAAGCGCGGCGTTGAGCTCCGCCACTCAACGCGCAGTGCTTTAAATTCAGTTGAATATGGGGAACGGAACGAAGTGTGCTAATAAATATAAAATACCCCCAAGTTTCCAAGGTCCTTCTGCCTACCCTGCCATGTGAGGGATATAGCGTGATGGTAAGAGAAGGAAATGAAAATAACGTGTTCTTCCGATTTGAGAACTCACAATGATCACGTTTGCAGATGAACGTTGCTCTACAACGACAAAATTAACTTTGATATTGCCTGTAATGGTATAGAATCGACGCTATCATGGCACTGTTGGGATTTTTTTGACTTTAAGTATGCCATAGCTATAGGTTTAATTTCTCTAGGAAACCGCTCCTCTTTCCGCATTAAAAATATCTTTTTTTGCTAAATTAACTTAATGATTGTAATATATAATTAACTGAGCGTAACTCACTACTAGACTCACTGACTCTCCTTCATCCCTTCAATATGAGGACAAGACCTTAATCGCTATGAAGTATAAAAGATAATGTGATACATTACTTAAAATATATATGTTCTCAATGAAATATCCCAGTAATTATATCTGGTTATTTTATAAGTATAGTATGAATATTTTAATGTATTGGAAAATAATTCGATCCTTTAATATACCACAAGTGTTTCCTCAATGAAATATTTAATATTTTAAATTTAAATATTTAATGCTTTCATTTCTTCGTTCTGGTACAAGACAAAAGGCGGCGTTGAGTTCCGCCACTCAACACGCAATGCTTCAAATTCGACGGAAAGTGGGGAACGGATGTAGAACAGAGTGTCTTAACACTAGATTTCCAAGTTACCTCTGCTTACCCTGCCATGTGCGGGATAAAGCTTCACGCTGTATCCCGCACATGGTAGGCAGAGGCTAAGTAAGTAAGTATTTCCTATATTAATATAGGATGACTCTTACAAAGACCTAATTTTGAAATAATCCTATTCCTCGATACATTTCTTTATTAAAATTGCCTATATTTAATAATTAATTAAATTTCAAAATACAAAAGTGTAATTTAATGATGCCTTGTCACTTTACGCTCACAATGATATCTTTTTATTTCCCCAAACCGTACTCCAACGCTGTTATAAAGCGGAAACTCTTTAAAAACTGTGCGCAAACTTGTCGGTGAACAAATCGGCGGATTGTTACACTAGCTTTGCTCTCGGGTCAACCGGACCGAGACTCCACAGCCCACTCTACTACATTCACACGAAACGAGTTGTTTGTTAAATATAAAAATGACTGAACTCATTTTCATAAAATTATAACTACTTCTTTCTTCTGTTGCCTTATGACTTATAATATAAAAACAGGAATCTTATGACAATCCTTCATTAAGTATTTGTAAGTATAGCTTTAAATGCAAAAGCGATAATTATTGTAGTAACTGGAAACGACTAAGCTAAAATGTCACTATTATAGCTATAATATGATTTAATTTCATCGAAAGGTTTGCATTGGCATATTGGTAGCTAAGATATTGGTGTATTGGGCCAAATAGTATAAGTGGAGCGTCGTAATAGTAGAGTTACATGTACACACGCTAGATGCCGCTACACGTTGAAATAAGACGATTTAGGCCGACCAGTCTTTTGATGAATCTCGCGTTCGTTACATTTTTAATTACTTTATCCGTATAGCTTTGTCTGTCAATATGGTACACAGTTTTATGACTGAAACTTTGTTTTATGATGATCTTGTTTGTTTGTTCAGTGAAGTTTAGACGATTTTGAGGATTTAATAAAAAATCTTTTTCATTTATCTTTAAATGTACGAGTTAAACGTTTACGAATATTAATATCACATTCTAACGCCAATATATTAAAGAAACTTTTTTCATGAAAACTACTTAGTTCTCTTCAAATTTAAAAATTCATTGAATAAATGATGTTACATGGCACGAACTGTTCATTGACACAGTAGTTATTTCTTAGAGTTAGAGCAATCAGCTGCAAATGAGATTACGCGTGGGTAAGCGATACGTAACTTCATAATATTGAAGGCGGACCGTCGCGTTCAGTGCTCTATATTTAAAACCGTGTAAACTGTGCGGTTATGGAATAACACTATATTCATAATATAATAAACTTTCAATGTATTTGAATAAAATAAACATGAAAATAATAAAAAATAAAAGTTTTTATTTATAGAACTTACACATAAATACGATATTATTACGATATTTCACTACATTCATTGAGCGAATGTAGCGAATGTTGACAATCGTTGCGGTGTGACGACACAAACGATTTCTACTCCACCAGGAGACCTACGTAACAATACTTCGCTCTATGCTTTATGTAAACATTTTTATTTTTACACTAAACATTGATGATTGAACACTACTGGGTTACAATATTTTAATTATATACATTCAATGTATACGAAAATGACTTCAGAACGATCTACGTTTCCTCTCGTCGACCTTGCTCGATACTCAACGCGAGCAATAAAAAAACTTTGCTTTGCCTCTTGAATTACTTTTTGACAGTTAATTGTTGTAGTACATAGTGTTTTTTAATACTTCTAGAAAGAGCGGAGCTAGCGTTTAATAGAGACCATCGGACTCATAAATTAACTACAGGAAATATATCCTTGGTAATCGTTTGCTCTTAGTTAGGAATGTACTAAGATATTTATATTAAAAAAATATTACATAATCCCGGTTAGATTTCACTTTAGGCGAATTGTTTCAGAACACAAAGCGATAAGACCAAATGAATCTTTCTCTAAATGAAAGCAATCTGACGTCAATATTCAACCGCTTGCTATCAATTAATAATACAAAAAATTGAGCATTGCGGTTTTTATTTACAGAGCAAAAATGAAATTGATGCAGGTCGAAAAATTATTTGTGCAATCGATGTTTCATCAATCTTTGTTCGTTATATTATAATGACTTGTTAAAAGGCCTTTTTGTCAAATTGAGTTTTGAGATTGAAACGAATCGCTAACAGTTCATTGGTTGTACCGTTATGTTATCCTATGTCTGCAATTCAATTTAACACTTCATAATGGACGCCTTCTTTTTTGTAAATAAAAAGCGGTTTAATTCTTTTTTTTTTTGTAAAATATAGTAGACAATTTAAATTTAGGCAAATAGCTTTGGCTGAATAATTAAATATATGATATAAAAAAATAGATACTTAATATTTTTCTTATAGCTCAATAGGTTGTAGATACAAATACAATGAGAAAATAATATATAAGTTGACCATAAAACATTAGTCGCGGTCTGATTATGATCAAGTATGTCATGAAATTCCACAATTTTTAGGCTGTTCTGCTGTACAATATGCTTATTTTCAATAGAATGGGTTAAATGAAAAATTATTTGTCATTATAATCATACAGATAACAAAGACGTATGTACGTTTTCGTCATTTGTTTTCCTGTCCTTTTAACAGGAAAACAAATTAATGACTTAAACTAACATCGTATAAGATTTTATATATATATATATATATATATATATATATATATATATATATATATATATATATATATATATATATATATATATATATATATATATATATATATATATATATATATTAAGCACTTGTAGTATCTAAATAACCTCAAATGTACTGAAACTCTAGAATTCATACACAACCTTGCCCGATACTGTTACAAATGTATGTCACATACATATTATTACAATTGTAGAGTGATCAACATTCTTATAAATGCCACGTTTATCGAAACTAACTGTTACGTTTATTATAGGAAAAATACATAAATCTGTTAAAGTTAAAGTATAAATTATAGTATCTATATAAATAGAGGCCTAACGTGGTACAGCGGCACAAGTGTGCGACTGTAAACGCGACGGGTTGCTTGTTCGATATCAACTAGAGGAAGTAAAATATTTAATTTTTTACTTTTTTCGTTCTGATAACAAGGCAAAGTGAAAGAAAATCTTTAACTTAATTTCGTTAAAATATTTAAAATATTATATATTTTCATATGACGTGTATGTCACGTTGCTAAGGCAACACATTTTTTTCGCGTCAATTTGTTATCTAGTTGTAGAGTAAAATCACAATTAAATAGTTTTAAAGGTCTTTTTTTATGTCCGTAGTCCGCTACTCGCGGTAGGAAGCGCCGCGACCTCCGTGACGTCACGAGGCCGCGCCGCTCTCTACAAACTACATAGCTGCTTATTTATTTATCAAATTTTACTTCCACTTTGCTCCAGTTTTTTGGCTTTTCTTCGGCATTGTGAAAGTCATAGATCATGACCAATCTACTTAGGACAATTTCTAAGCTTATATGACACTAGATGTATTACAGTGTAATGTATATGTAGAGCAAGGTTTTGAGAATTGTTAAGCAAATATAAAAATGTAGAGCTAATTTGTACTCACTAGATCTTGTTGGAATATTTTATTTCTAAATGCTTTTCCTTTATGTTTTTGCTTGGCTGAAATGAATAAACTATAGTAACGATAGAAATGTAGTACTGAATATATAAAAAAATATTCTTCTAACCTGTATGTTCTTAGATTAATAGATTTAACCAAACAATTTCCTCTTTATACCATAGATATGTATTTTTTTTGCTTTAGTGAGATAATTAATTTCAAAGAACACACAATTTTAAATACTGCTAAAGTTAATGAAAACTTTGAGCCGTGGTAGTTAAGGTGTGTGGCCCTGAATTTGCGTGACATTTAGATCTGGTTTATAATTACTTTCTGATAAAAGGAAACGAATGACACCAACATTTGTATCTCAATTTTAAATTTACTTAGAAAAATTGATAAATTTAATTTTCGACGCATTTTTTTTTTCTTCTGACGAATTTTATATAATATTATTAAGCATTTTTTATTTGCTTGTAATAGGGATAGAGTTTTTTACTGAAGTATCCTAAATACGTGTAATCAAGGAATAAAAAGGGCTTATCTTCAGGGTTTAGGCATGACAAAAACAAATTAACAATCAAACTAACTGGCAACATTTTTTTCATATCTTTAACAAAAGTTGCAATTGACCATCTGTTTCACGCACTTATTACACAAAATAAACATTTTGAATACTTAAAGTTAATCTACAATAACTGTATTGTTTACGGTAGTAATCGCTCCATCGCGACATTGCTTATAAAACGGCCACAAAAAATAGTTCAATGGAATTTCATCTCTATTATAATAAGCTTAAAGTTGTAATATTGCTTTGCGTAGCTCTGCCTGTGTATGTAGAGGTTGCGAACGACGACTCAAATATCATTATTTATTCAAGATAAGACTGGGAACATGCGCTTCTATTGGTTCGGTTTCGTGCCTTCAAAACACGTAATCCACCGGGTTGTCTTAATAAATATTTTTGAGGACAGTGAAATTGATCAGATAAAGTTACTATTTGGACTTAAAGCATAGACAAGGTTTCGGGTTAGAGAAAACTTTGTTCTAACAGTACTGTGAAGGCCATTTTCAGTATAGGAACATTTGTATTTATAATTTAAGCGTTATTCTAGTACCAACAGTAATTTGAATTGAATATATTCTTTATACACTTTTGAAGTGTCGACTTTATTAAAAGAAAGTGATAAAAAGTAGTTCACAATGTTAAGTACATTGTAAACTACTTTGCATCATTGCATCTAAAGGGATGAAAATGATAACAGCGTGCCTATTAGTAGACTCTCAATCTATCCCATTTACTTTATATATGTAAATATTAGAAATAAATGTGATTTTTTTATTCATAACGTTTAGTCACAAGGATGATTTCTTAAATTATTATAGGTGTGTAACAAATCTACGGTCAACCATGATGATCTAATTTAAAACAAAAAAAAAAAATACTTATTCAAGTTCTGCATCAATGAACACATTTACTGTAGTGTTTGGGATAAATCAGTAGTGCGGTTTTTACTTAATTGACGTATTACGCAGTAGAACCCTAGTTAAAGTAAATAAATTAATAAAATTCGACACTTGTTATATTGTTTTATATTTCAATCAATAAAAGATTAATTTATGTTTAAAATAATTATAATTATATTTTTCAGTTCCTAATCTCCGCCGAATATGAGACATGGTATTGCGTGTGTTGAGTGGTGCAACTCAACACCGCGCTTTGTTTTGTTACCAAATCGAAAAAATTAAAACATTACATATGTAAATTTAAAAAAATAATATATATTTCATTTCCACGTTCAAAATCATATGCTTCAGCCCCTTAATAAAAATATCTCATCGGAAAAAAAGCATGATCAACCCACGTGACTATTGACTATGGCATTTACAATTAATGATGCTCATTATTATTTTAAATACGATATAAATACGTATACGTAGCGCCACACGACCTTGTCTGTGTTTATCTGTAAGTCAATCACAGTATATAGTAGCAATAGCTGTTACAGTTTCTAAGTACTGAAACGATCAAAATTTAAATTTATATAATAAATAATTAATACAAGCGACGTACACGCATCTTCGTCTTTCGTAGTCTACATGTTATTTTAACGCAAATAACTGTAAAGTTTCATCTAAATACGTTCAGTAGTTTAAGCGTAAAAGAAGATCAAACATCCATTTTAAAAAAAAATACATTTAAATCAATATTAGGATATATTATATTGTGTATTATTACAATTTCTAATCACGCTATAAATATGTACGTTTATAGTGCGATTAGCAATTTTTATATGTTTTTTTCTATTTAATTTGATAAATTTTATCAATTTTACCTATATCATAATACCATAATAAATTTGATAAAACTTTTCATTATTTATGTATAAAAATACTTGTAGGTATATTGTTGAGTTCCGCCATTCTTTACGCAATGCCTCAAATTCGACGTAAAGTGGGGAACGGAAGTATCTTATCACTAGGTTCCCAAGTTTCCTCTGCCTACCCTGCCATGTGCGGGGTACAGTGTGAAGCTGAGTATATACCTCTTACTAGAGTCGCAATGATTGTGGATTCACACTTGGGGAAATGGGCAAATGGAGTAACATTAAATTCCACAATCACCACACAAGTCCCAAAAATCCACAGAGGATAGATGACAGAGTGTCCTATCACTAGTTTTCTTGCTCTGTACTTACCTTAGGCTGCTTAATTGAAATAATTATAAATATTTTCGTATATACAACTTATTGTATTAAATGATAAATTTTCTGTTCCAGGTACAAGGTTTCCTTGAAATTAATTTATATATAAACGAGTAAGTCGTCCTTGATCTCATTATTTAGAATTAGCATACATATAGTCTATTTAACTAAATTGGGTAAAGTTAGGTAATATGAACAGTTTGGTCCTCTAATAACAAATAAAAACAAATTGTTAATACTTAATAGTTACTTCTGTTGAATTGGCGAAGCGGGAACACAGCGTAGGGCAGAAGAAAAATCGAATCTGTAACCAGTTTTCAATTGCACTTATTGTGACAAAACGACACAGCCCCTTCCGTTACCTGTGTTTAACTTAAATGGCTGCTAAGTATTCTCTTTCTCTGTTACTTACATATAATTTGAATATAATAAGAAAGAGACAAAACATCGTCGTCCGAATCCACTATTTAATTACATAATAAGTAGGACGATATTTATTTAATGTTTGAAAAATTCAATTACAAAAATCTTATGTTGAATTAAAATTCTAATTTTGCAATTCATCCGAATCATTATTTACTTATTTGTATTGCTGCTGAAATTTAAACCGTTTGTAGTCATATATATAGGGTTCATTTTATTAATTAGTACTAAAGTGTTTCAGCTATGCTATCTAATAAACTAATGCGTTCTTGTTACGTGTAACGCTGAAATTAGGTATCAGTACTGTTGTTGTATGTTCGTCAGTACATTTTGTTACAGAATAACTTTGATAAATCAATTTTTATATATATATATATATATATATATATATATATATATATATATATATATATATATATATATATATATATATATATATATATATATATATATATTTATATATATATATATATATATATATATATATATATATATATATATATATAACTGTTTAGTTTAGATAAATAAAAAATCATAATATACTTAAAACTTATTAAGTATATTTTGTCAATGAAATTCTTATATGATGTATTGACGTCACAATTATTTCACTGCTTCAATCTTGATTTGCTTATCATTATGTAAAGATATTGGCCAAACCTTACAAAGCGATACATGTTTATATAAAACGAACTATTACAGCTGCCACCTCCAGTTTATGTCAAGGCCATACCAGTATCATCTATACGCCTAAGCAAAATAATTAATACAATTGAATTATCTGTATTCACAAAACTACCTTTAGATTATTTAGGTACATGGCTATTAACATTGACACTATTCGAGACTAATTAAGAGCATTTTGTAAGTAAACGATATTTCTCAACGGTTCGGCCTTGACTCGTGTCGGTAACAGTGCGCGAATCGCTCCACCCACAGTACCATACCTCGATAGTCCGTCATAGGACTATATAGATTACATTACGTCTATTACTATATTTATAACAATAGCCTGGCAGCGCGGAAATGTATAGCAGATATTTGGTATTTAAAGTGTTGCGTTTCGGCCAGTGAGATAGCGGTGCGTGAATCGCTAGTACCGGGGGAATGACTGCGATAAACGACCTACAAAACGTTCGTGTTAAAGTGGGTCGACCTCAGTGCGGCATCAATATTAGTAATTAAAGAATTTTGTTGTCCTGATGTACGTTACTCATGGGTCGCCGTAATTCTAGTTAAATTTACCTAAACTCACTCATTTTACTCATCGTGTAAGCATATTTCTATGTAATGGTAATTATATGACGATAATATAACCATAATTTCTTTATACTATACTAAAAACGTATTAAATTTTGGTATTTCATGTTGAATATATTCACAATCAACAAATAAAAATAAATATATAATATAAAAAAATGGTTTTTACATAAATACAAATTGTTTCTAACCCGTATAATGTTGTTATAAATAACGTAGATTTTACCATCATTATATAAATCCTTTAAAAATATATATTAAATTATAAGCCATACGATTTCAATTTCGAGTGTAAGTGTAGTTCCTTGACATATTTTAGCTCAATGTTACCAACGCGAAACGTTCAAAACTGAGCATTTCTATTGTTGATAATATAAAAATGAAATGTAAGCTAACCGTCACTTATTATCTACGTTTTACTGTAAATAATTAGAATAGTAATGATATTTTAAATAATTCTTGAATATTACTGTTTTTAATAGTACATAGATATACATATTTATGACACAATAAATGATTTTCTGTATTATTTATTAAGATTTAAATAAATTTGTGTTTAGAAATAATTAAATATTGCAATTACTATAGTTCGAATTTTTTGTTTAAAAAAAAACCTTAAGATATTTCTAGTTTTCTAAGATCAAAATCACATAACCTAAACAATAAAATCATATACACACAATTTATTAGGTCGTCAACACTCTCCAAACGGTATAAAAGTAAAACAATTGAGTTTTATAACCGCGAGTGATAATAATTTGAAATAAAAATGGTTCGGTCGCAGACTGGCTTGTTCAACTACAGATTATGTAATATTGCCTCGTGTTGAGACATTTATTATAGTGCATAATAATTAGGTTTTTTATGTTTATTTATGAAAAATGTGATTTATTAACGTAATATAATATACATTACAATATTTTTTGTGTACTAAAGAAGTATCAATATTTTATTTCCTTATTAAATCTCAAAAAAAAAATTTTTTGTATACAACAAGCGCTCGTTATTATGATTACTGACACTACACTAAAATATTTAACAATTCTGTTTCATGTTGAACCCACATGAAAGATTAAAGAGATAGCCCTGTAATAAATATTCAAATTGATAGTCCGTGGCAAACAGTAAATACCTTAAACTTTATAGTTGTAAAACGAATGCGTGAAATCGAGAGAGCGTGAACAAATTTAAACGTTTCTTATGTATATGCCCATAAATATTTGATTTGAAAAAGAATTTGTTAATAGCTTCGAACTAAAATAACCATCAAATAAGTTTATTTTTCGAAATATCATCAATATTAAAGCATTTTTAGATAAAGCTTTTTTTAGATAAAAATTCCAAAGCGATAAGATATGAGTATTATCTACGACATTTAATAATCTGTGCGGCACGTGTCTACTTCACCATGCTGGGTACATATGTATGCATGGTTGAAAAAACAACGTCCTTTGTTTTCCTAAGGAAAGAGACGGTTTGATCATTCGCTTCAAAATTGTAAGCGTTGCCTGCGAAAATAATATTTAGAAATTTCTTTACAAATGCAATATTAAGTTATACAAATAATTAATTATTACAAAGTAGTAATAAATGAGTACAAACGTGCATAAGTTCATGAATATTAGAAAAATATGATTAAATATGAAATTATATAAGTAAAACACTTTGCTTTTATCCCGTTTTGAGTTTTAACTAGTTTAGAATGTATTTGGCGCAGTAATGATCTGTGTACGGCGAAGCAAGGTGGATGACGAAAATAGAGGGCGGGGTGAGAGGGTTGCCCCGCGCAATGAATAACAAAATCAAAGGCAAACAGGCGCCCAAAGTATCTCGTATTAAACATTGTGTCATCTAACTTTGAATGTATATTGTCTAATTATTATTTAACTAAGTAGTAGTTTACTACTAAATTAGTTTTTGTTATTTCAGTAAATTATAAATATTTTATTTATTATAAAGGAAATAAATCTAAATTTCATTTTGTATTATCTATGTTGGCTAATATTTATCTAAGTGGAAACAGAGTGTGAATATCAACTTCCCTCTGTCTTTGTTTACTATTGTGTATTTAAATAGAAATAAACAAAATCACATTGTAATTTAAATTATGTACAATGTATACAAATAAATAATAAAAATATATCGTTTTTATTTAAATATAACAGCTTTTAACAAAAAGACAATTATCATTGCAGATTTAAAATGCCATGGTAAATACATCGATGCGTTTCTTCCACAAGGGCCCTTAGCTCTTGAAAAACCCCGTCATTCCTGTGGGAAAGGGGTCTGAGAGGGGATTCGCAACGCCTAACACATTTTCCTTCATATCCATAGCGAATAGCTTGAGCTCTTCATGAAAAGGATCGAGTGCAGGAGTTTTACGAAATTTTATACTTTCGTTGTATTAAAGATAGAATTTCATAAAAGCTTTAAAATATTATAATAGTAGCTTTTGTTCAGTTATCTATTTATAAGAAGTATGTGAATGTTATCACATAGCCTCACATAGACGTATATTTCTCAATATGCAACGACCACGCAAGCGAAAGCTATATTTAATAACATTATTTTATATCAAACGTGCATCTGTTCTGTAAACCACTGTCTATTTCGCTATAAATGTGTAAAGCCAAATGTAATATTGATGTGTTGACTTTCGCAAATGTGTGATTTTTATGAATATTTTAATTCATATTTTTTTCATTTTTTTATCAAAAGTTTATAAGGAAAGCTTTTAATAAAACGATTTTGATTGTTAATTTAAGCATAAATTCCATTAAATATTAAAAAAACCTCCTTTCTATTCTGCAAAATGTATAAAACTTGAAAAAATATGAAAAAAAAATATACCACGGAAGTGTATATAAAAAACAGCTTTTAAAATAAGGTAATTTATTTAAACATAAAATGTTATCGCTTAAATAGATGTCACAAGCCAGTGTGTGTATTCGACGAAATTTTTTGAGTTATTACTAGGAAAATATTCTGACAACCTTTTATATGCATACATCACTTGATTTTCCTTCTGAATAATTTTAATGAGTATTCATCAGGAAAAAGTATGTTTTACTAAGATATACGAGGCCACTGTGCTATGTGTTCTTTTTTTTTTTCAAAAAATATTTATGCAATGAAATTAGTATCTATCAATTAGTATCATTTAAAAATAAAACATAAGTTAACTTAACTCTAGGTAAGAATATAATTAATATTAAAGTTAAACATTGATTTTTGTATGTAATTTAAGAATTAGCAATTTATGATATGCCAATAAAAAATAAAATAATATGACTTATTTGTTACTTTACAAGATTTATTATGTCAAATTATTTCTCTTAATACGTAATTTTTTTGTATTCAATCACCATTACCATTGTACCCTTTACTTTTACACAAAATAAAAAAATGCTATTTATAGATAAATAAATAATTTGAGGCCTGTTGTGGCTGGGGCACAAGCATGAGACTGTAAACGAGAAATTATATGTTCGATTCCCACTCGAAACTCGACTCGAAGAAACGAACTATTTCAAATCTTAATTTATTTAAAGCAAACTGCGGCGTTGAGTTCTGCTAGAAAGCTGGTAGCGGAACGGAGTATTTGAACACTAGGTTCCTAAGTTCCCTGCCTACCCTATAATGTGTGAGAGACAGGGTGAAGCTCCTTTAAATAAATAGATATTTTACAGTCGAAACTTTTTTTTAAAGATTATATCATATATTAAATTTAGAAAGAAACTTGTATAATAAAAAAAACATAACCACTACTATGTTAGTATAATTTAATTACAATTGATCTACAACATATGATTTACTTGAAAGTATACACATGCATATATTAGTATGTACTACATGTACAAAGCATGATATCTTGACCACAATTAACATATACAATTAGAACTGGATGTTCATTAAATAATTTTTATTAATTATTTATTTAAATATTTAAAAATAAAACAATTAGTGGCAAAAGTATGAATTGTAATGAAAATCATTTAAGTAAACAACCCTATTGTGTAATTCCAACATTCGATATCCAAAGGGGAGAAAGACGTAATTAATCGAGCAACTTCTGTCACTGCCCCAACTGCAAGCTTACAGCGAACGGGAGCTGGTGAAATTTGCCCCTAATTTACTAACATTACTCATTTTATTAATATATTTATAACAATTCAGACTTTATTTATAAACAGATAAAGTTTAATTCATTTTGTAGTAAAATTAACAAGCAAAGGGCACTTTTTCAAATACATAATTGTTGGGGATTGTGGTTATTAACCACTGACAATCATATTATTGAATATTGTATTGATTTGATACAGTTGCTTGAAGATATAACAGAAGTGACATAGACCATGTTTATATTTTACTAGCTGTTAAACGCTGTTGAGCTGTTATATATTACTAAGCTTTCTTTTCCGATTTTTCTTAAAAAATAGTTTCACTTGTTGTGTTTTAATATTATTTACAATATTCGCAATCGATATAGTTTCCAAAAAAAACATGTAAGACTTAAAATATTCATAATACGCGTATAATAATGATATCTGTCTACTGATTGCGATAGAGTTTTTCTGTCCCACAATCGCTTGATAAGATAAAAAAGTCAACGTTCGCTCAAATATACCATGATAAAGTATATGGCAATAGTCCAATGTGTCCGTTTAATCCTTGCATAACAAGTAACTTGAGACCGCTCGCCATTTTCAAGGATTCCCTCGCCTTAGGTTTATACAGTCCTTTGAAGTAAAGCTATACTTGATGGAAACCGTCTCTCATTTTACTACAGAGAAAAATTTCAGTTAAAAAAGCATTTAAACTTGTAAAACTATAATAGCGTGTTTACGTATTTAAAGCACTAATTACTGTTTATGAAAAACTAAATGTATTTAGATTGTACGAGACTTCCTCGTTTCAGAAACGTTTATAGAATTGTGTATCGTTCGTCAATCCTATTTTCGTCGTGTATAAATTGGCTTAACCCTAAAATTACAATGTGTTCCCAAATATGTACTGAAAATAATATTTTTTTTTCTTTAATAAAAAGTTATTTTCATAAATTTAAACAGTAAATTAAATTTTAAAATGATTATAGTATCATTCGAGCAGTAATTGAAATAACGACGCTCATTAGAACTACTTTAGTACGTTTCATACTTTTATAACAAAGGCTCTTGAGCTGCTGTTGTGTAAGTAGTGTTTGATTTCAATAATCATTGTATCAAAACAATGCATTCACTGATAAAGAAATAAAATTTTCGTTTTTTTTTGCTTTTTAATATATATATATATATATATTTTTAAATAACATTAATTTTGTTTGATGATTGACTGTTTTCTTATACTTTCGCCTACTTGGAGCTATTGCGTGCTAGGTGAAGGAAACCACTGTCGTTACTTATTTACCCAAGCTGTGGAAATACCTATATTGTGATTAGGTTACCTTGAATTCCGCTCCTCATCGTGCCACGAATTCGGGCGGAAAGCGAAGAATGAAATGTTAAGTTACTTCTGCATATTTTTTAAATAAACCAAAAACTGCTTTCTGATTTAAATTTAAATTTTTAACTATCATGTACTATAAATATACAATCAGTGCAGTCTAATACTTTCAAAGTGCATCATATAGCGTCATCTGAATATGCATCTCAGGCATTCTCATATAATATAATAATTTTATATTATAGATAAAAAGAACATTATTTATTACATATATTATAGTATAGATCGTGGAACTAATTTAATTGTTCATAATGCCGCATAGAGTCCTGTAGCAAATTCTTATATTGCAAGTCATTAAACTCGGCACGTATAACGGTCCGGCCTGTGCCGCGCTCGGGTCGGGAATGTTGCTGTTACTTTACGAACTTCGATGCGACCAACGCATTGTATTAGGCCGATAATACACATATAGGCCAATTCAATAGAATTTTAAAATTATACATGATATTACTATACACTTTTTGTTAATGTGAAAAAATAAAAAATATATTTGTAATGACCCATGGTACATATGATAGAAAAATAAAAATTCAATTTGTCTGCTAATTGATTATTTTATTTATATGCTGGTACGATTTGTATTATGAAAATGGTAGGATTATCTTCTCTATATCTTTACAAACATGATGTCAAGTTTTTGAGCTTAATAATTTTGTATACAAACATCAACGTCATTGCTAAACATTTTGTAGATATTTAAGATTATGTAGTAAAATCTGTGTGACTTAGTAAAATAACAGTATTGCAAAAAAACATTATCTATGGATTTTTATGCTATAAAAAAATATAATAACAGATTTCAAAATTATAGAGCACAAAGATTACCTTATATTATGCTTGAACGCGTTATATATGTACACGGAGAAAGCTTACGGTTTCAATAATACAGGTAAATTTAACCATACGCATGAAGGGCGCTTTTACTTTAACTACTGGCAGACAGCCATCTTTTTAAAAGCAACGCTTCAATTAGTATTCCACGTGATTTTGCACGGTTAAGTTTAAATCTACGTTATATAGGTATTTAAATTTATTCCACTAACATTTAGCGTTCAGTGCAATCACGTCCGAAAATCGTGATAACTATTCTATAATTGTGACGATATCTATATCTATAGTCGATACACACAAACACAAACACAACATATGCCCCACTTCGGTCACCGCATCGATTTTAAAAATAGAATGTTAGTGCGTTTTCGATGCTCGTCTCTACTGCGATAAAATATGCTCATTACTTTTACCTTATTAATAACGTCGAGTTGAGATCGGCTGTCCTTGTCTCGCTCTGCCAGCGTTGTTTGTTGTAGAGCGTGACAGAGTATCGTTTGGTTAGTCTGTTGTTATTAGCGTTTATTGATATGGCCGCTAATATTTTGACCTCTATGTGTGTGACATAGAGTTCAATATGGCACGCGTGTGCGTAGGCAGAGGGCACTTTGTACGGCACAGTTGAATGGAAGGATGGTATGGAGCGTCGAGTATGTTGTCCTGAGATTGAATTTTAAATTTTAAATTTAAATTAAATTTGCAAAACTATTAGATATAGGTCTGACATTTTAATTGATTTCCAACAGCTTATATAATTTCTGTTAGCTTTGCTTTATTTATCTCTGTTTACTTATCTAAATAATAATGTACCTTACAAGTGTAACAAGACTCCTTCCATTGTTCTCTCTCTTGACAATGTTTCTATATAATTTCTTACAAAGAACATTTCTCATAAGGAATATACAAATAAGTGAAATTTCAACCATTTTTATCTGTATTATATGTAAGAAGTGTGTTAGCTAACGAAACCAGTTCTGCGGCGAGGCGCAACGGCGAGTGCCGCATTAATAATAAATCACTAAATGTAGGGAAGTCTTAATACAGTGTGTTTGTCTTGAGATCTATTACCTACATACCAAAAGGAAATGATTATTGAAATGTCAGTTTGTATGTCTAGTTTTTAAAATTGTTAATCTAATCTAAATTATATATGGTATAGGTTAATTAATTAGATCGCCCCGTCCCTATTTATATGCACAGTTTCACGCTGTATCCCGCACTTGGCAGGGTAGGCAGAGGGAACTTGGGAACCTAGTGTTAAGACACTCCGTTCCCCTTCTGTTCCTCACTTTCCGCCGATGTGAGGCATTGCGTGTTGAGTGGCGGAATTCAACGCCGCGTTTTGCCTTGTACCAGAGCGAAGAAATGAAACATTAAATATTTAAATTGAAAATATTATATATTTCATTTCCTCGACCGGGGATCGAACCCAGAACCTGTCGATTACAGTCACACGCGTGTGCCGCTGCGCCACGACAGGCCTCCATCCTCCTATTTATATGCTTTTCTAAATATTACGACAGTGAGAAAAAGCGAAACTCAATAATTTGTTTTCAATTAATTATATCATAAGCTGATTTTAATTTTACACTGCCAAGCCAGATAAAGCTTGTGAAAACACGCCAAGATAAGTAAAATTGAGATATAAAACAAACGCTCTTCACATCTCGACATTGGCCTAAATACTACAATTGTCCAAATTTGCCTTTAAGAATCGCTATGAAATAACTTTTTGCTAATTAATTTCAATTTTTGGGACAAAGTGCCTTATGAATGCTATCGTGGCAAAGTGGAAAGCATGTATTGAATGAGCGTGAGGTTGTATGTTTGATTCTTAGTAATGGCAAAGAATTATCTTATTAACCCTGCTCTGGTATTTAATTGTAATTTTTAAGATGCGGCGTTGAGTTCTGTCATTTAAAAAGCTCGGAAATTTCGACGTAAAGCTAACAAGGATACATAGTTTTCAATTTTCCATCTGTTAGTATAAGGGATAGAGTGAAAAGGCAAAAAATGTAGTATATTTAGGCGTCGCGTAGTATAGAGAACACACGAAAGAGATTGTACGGTATAAAACAGATAACATTACACAGTAAGAGACTGTATGTTAAAAAGAGATCCAGTTAAAATGAAATTTAAACTAAAATTCTTTAATTATTTTTAATTTATTTATTCTGTCTGGTTGGTTTTAATGTTTTTAGATATCAAATAAAATCTTAGACAAATATTTATATCTGTTATAGATTTAAAAATCAAGTATACATATTATTTTTGTATTTATATCGTTCTATTAATCCTATTAAATTATTTATAACTTATAATAAGTAGAGTAGATTGTTACATTACTATGTACATCAAAGTTATTATGTAATCACCTTTTCTTAAGTATATATATATATATATATATATATATATATATATATATATATATATATATATATATATATATATATATATATATATATATATATATATATATATATATATATATATATATATATAATTTGTTAAGGGCGAAATGGAACCCAATCAGATGAGAAAATGCCATCACATCTTTACCACTGTGTCATGATGGCGGATACGATCCTAATGATTCACTATAAAGATATTTATAAGGCCGTTAAAGACGCTCAGCAGTGTCAAAAGCTACTAACATGCCACGTAACCCACCTGCTTTATTTCAATTGGTAGTTTAGTATTTAACTAAACATTTTACTTGTAATTAAACATAAAGAAATAATAAGTATTACATTAGCTTCATATATAACTTAATAATAATCTTCAAATAAGTTTAAATATTAAGACACTCCATTCCGTTCACCACCATCCACCGAAAATGAGGGATTGCGTGTTCAGTGGCGGAACTCAACGCCGCGCTTTGATTTTTTGTCAAAGCGTTATAAGCATATGAAGCATAAGCGAAAAAGCGATAGTAAATGTCTAATTTTTTTTTTTATTTAAATGCGTATCTAAGTTCACATCCACAGATAATATTATAATATTTATAAAATCGTGTGTAAAGATTACTAAGATGCATAGAGATTACAAAACAAAGACGGCAAGCGTACAAAAGCGAGACGTATTTTGAGGGAAACTTCAGTCGTGTAAATATGTATAGTATTAGAGGCATGAAATGTTGACTTACTATTTTTAATGTGGTTTTGCGAAAAAAATTGTTTAAAACGTACATATAATATAATTATTTTATGATATTTAACTGGAATGACATAACAAAATGTTAAATATTTTTTTACCACCCATTGTTATTTCATTCCCATTTTTTACAATTTTATCTGTAAATTCACTATTTAACACAATTAATCTCAATATTTATGTAAATTATAAAATGTAAAAGTAATTATTTAAATCGACATAAAATATTCAAGGCGATTCAACATTTAACATATTTATCGCAATTGAATAGAATTTATGTAATATTACCAGTAAACATTTTCAGTAAAAAAATATATTATGTTAAATGTTAAAGAAAAACGAAACGAAGAAATGCATTTCAAAGAGGTCACGTGGCGGCCGCATTTTATACTATTAAAAGATAATTTATATATGTATTTTAATATAAAAGTTCATTTGTTAATAGCATAAATCGTTTTTTATTATTATTTATATGCTTATTATACGCATAGTTCACTATATAATTATGATATTGTTTCTTTCCTGATCTACCAGTGAAGTGAACTGAAAAATTATAAATGTCAGCAACAAGCGACGCATAACATTTTTTTTTTAACTAATATCGAGTTTCCTCTTTCAGTATTCTTATACAATATTGATCTTGTTTCTTATTTATAATAAAAGTAAATATGCCTTTATAAAGTACGAGCGTTGCTTTTTTTAATAATAATTAAAAAATCTGGAAAACGTAAATAGTAAATGTAATGTAAGTACTTTAAGTTTTAAGATTTTAAATCGGTGTGTTTCACTTTTGTGTATATGTTTGCTAGCGTAACATGTTTACTCCGCTATTCTTAATTTTCGCTTTGTAGTAGAAGTGCTCTTTTTCACTTAGAATTACGCCTACACAATCTTAAGCCCTTTGGCATGCATTATGAGACTGAAAAAAGAAAATAGATTAAAAAATATGATATGATGAAGTACTTTTCAGTATCACGCGGGGAACCTAATGTTAAGACACTACGCTCCGTTCCCGACTTTCTGCCGAATTTGAGGCATTGTGTATTGAGTGGCGAAACTCAACGCCGCGCTTTGCCTTGTTACCAGTGAACAAATGAACATAATAATAATAATATTTCACTTGACAATATTAAATATTTTATTTCTTCAAGTACGGATCGAGCGACCTGTCGCGTTTAGCCACACGCCCCTGCGCCACGACTGATCTCCTGCCGTGTAATCTAGAAAAAATAATTATACCTTTAATAAATAATAAAATGTGAGTTTTGTAAAAAGAAAAAATATATAAGTAACAAAATGTAATTCTATTAATGTTTTAAATATTTCATCAAATAAAATTAAATATGGATTAGTTAAAATTGTTAAAAAAATATTTAAACTTTTAGTAGCCAAAAGATAACTTTTTCATTAATGTCCCGTATTCAATTTACTTTATCAAAAGAGTAATTAATTATAAAAGTTTATTTCCGGTAAGCCCCAAGAGCAATGTTTTTATATTATTTAAACAATATTTTAATCTCAAGGGGACTTTGTGATGGGAAACGGTGTCTGAACACTGGCACTGTAAACGTAATAGTTCGATTCTCCGATTCCTTGCTATTCTAACTTCTATATACGAAATACTGGTGACTGGTGAATCTCAAGATTATTTTTCTGGCATTGACTTTTACTTTACTACAACGTAGCGTTCCTATACCTATTACTGATTAGGGTTTGTCTAAAATAAGCTACTATGTAAATAATATTATAAATTATATATTATTTATAGTAAAATTATAGATTTTCATAACATAAAGGTGAAGTATAAATTGAGCTGAAGAATTTTTCATATTAATTGGTAAGTTTACTAAGCATATTATTATAACTAATAAACTGTTTAATAAGGGCAGGCAGAGGGGTTACCGTAGCGTTTGGCGCTCCGTTCTCTCTGCCTACCCCGTTTGGGATATAGCGTGAAGCTAAGTACGTAAGTAAGGTACTATTTAATAACATTTTTTAAGTGTACACTGCGTCCCATATTCGACATAGTGTTGAGACACCATTTCCTACGTGAAGTTAAATATCATTATTAATTAATTTAATTTTCTTTATACGATTCTAATACTTAAGCGTGAGTTCGATACATCGCGTACGATTTTGATGTAATCACAGTGTTACGTTCGAAAAAACGCGACGGAGCGGGGAAAGTGACGCGTCAAGATCGTGAAAGGTAAGACTTAGACGATAACCAGGCTACGCAGACCTGTTCCGACGACCTGATGGTGGTATATATACAAACGACACTTGTATACAAACAGATGATTTAATTACCGTTATTTTGTAGGAATAACTTATATGTATATGAAAGATAACGGTTTAAAATATTTAGACGAGAAATATTACAGTGATTGCAACCGAAATAATTATAGAGACAAAGTAAATGGAAAATCTGGGTAAAGACATTCAGTCCATATTAGTAGTTAAATAGTTTTGAAATATTGAATCAAGAGTCACATACTATAGTTGATATATGGTTCCCGCTGTAGGCTCTTCCACTTACTTCTACAGGTCGGCTGCAAAAATCTCTAGGAGATAAATCCGTTCTTGTACATATCTATAGTTATTTATTACTATCCCACTAATGGAAGCGATTTTTTTTTAAATATCTTCACTGATGTCGTAAGGAAAAATAAGGAAAGCCCTATTTTTTAATTAAACAGAGGATACTTGTACATAATTTCATATAACTTATTTAATAAAGTTAACACGATAACCATTTTTATATGATTACAGTACTTTTTAAAGATGAACATTTGAACCAAATAAATGAATCAAATATTTATTATAGATTTATTTATCTTAACTGAAGAGAGTCTGTTACTATGTTGTAATGCGGAACTCATACAGCTTTGTAGTGCAACCAATTTACGGGAGGTCAAGTTAATTTGGTCGTGGTACTTACGACATTGCGCTGCTCTGACTTCGAACTACTTTCGCGTAATTCTGAACCAAGAATCAAGCGTCCCAGTTAATAATTTTCATTCTTTTTTACAAATATATTGTACAATTGTTACTTGTATTTTAACATAAAGTGTTTTTTTTTTTTGTATGTATTCTTTCCACTAACGAAATATTCAACATATTTAAAAAAATTAAGAAATTTGAAATGTTCAAATCAGTTTTGCACACGCTTAAAGTGCTTTTGTCAGTTGTTTATGTAAATATTAATACATATTTAGTACCGCTATAGCTATACAAAGGTGACTGAGGTGACAGACCGTGTGTAATCAATAAACATGACAATATTATAACATCTGCTTATTTTCCTAGAATTACTTCATATAAAATTTAATCTACCTGTTTAAATTTTATTCAAACAAATTTTAAACAATATTTGATCTGATCTAAAATCGTATAATAAACTTAAGCTTATATACTAAGTATAATTCAATTTACTCATACTCTACATCTACATACATGTGATTCCATTCAATTAAGTAGACTACATTGAAATGAGCTGTGCTGAATATACAGTTTCATATAACTGTGGGCCACAATAGGCTGGTAATTATGAACTAAATTGATACGCTAACGTACGGGCTATCTTCGTGTTGGAAGTAGACGAGATTAATATAAAGCCTCCAGCAACATCAATAAAAGTTAGCTTATAACTTTTTAAAATTCAAAATGTACTGATTTTAATTTATGATTAAGGCGAAAAGATTGTTTTTTTGAATCGACAAAAGAAATTATGTTAGCATAAGTTTATAATATTTATATAGTAAAGGTTAATTTAATATTTCCTTTTGAAAGTATTACTTACTAATAGTGATATTATATAATTTATAAGTGCTTTTTATTCTATATTTTGTGTGGTTTATTTATACAATATATTTACTAAATATAATGATTACGAATTTGAAATAACTTAAAAAATAACATTAATTACGCTTGAAAAAAAATTCACTAGGTAATCATAAGTTTGATTTCTATAATTCCCGCCATGGCAGGGTAGGCAGAGGGAACTTGAGAACCTAGTGTTAAGACACTCCGTCTTTTTCCCCCTTTGAGCCGAGTCTGAGGCAGTGCGTGTGGAGTGGTGGAACTTAATGCCAGGCCTTACCATGTAACCTACTACCTGACGAGTTTACAATCACACGGTTATGCCACTGCGCCACAACAGAGCTTAATTTAAAGTAACTTCTAAAATATTTTTTAGAAAATATATTACAAAATGACTAATGTCAATAGAATTTTTATATAAAAATCTTTATATAAAAATAACTTTTGCTGTATTTTTTTAATAATCAGAATATTGGTTACTACTCATATTTACAAAAGACAAACTACACAATTTAAAAAAAAAACATCTATTGCATCTTTTTTTACACCTTAAAATAATATCATGATTACAATTAAATAAAGTTTTTTTCGAAATTAATAAAATGAAAAAGTGAGTGGTAAGATAGTTATAGACACCTTGGTTGATATTGGAAAACATAATATCTGCAATACTGGAGGAAGGTATCGTAAAAAATATGAGGACCCCACAAGGTCATGCATGAAGAGGTTGATAACAGTAGAGTGGACGAAATAGATATGCCGTGACAGTATTGTTTGGGGCTCGAATCTAAAAAAGGGAATAAAAACATTGCTCTTTAAATCATTATTTTTTATAGTCATTTAAAAAAAAATGGCAACCCCAACCGATAATATATGAACGTATTTCTAAGCAATATGTCACTTATTGCAAAATAAAAAGATTTCATCACTAAAACATATCATTGCTTTTAACTCGTAAGCCTAATTTACTAATGTATTATAATAAGGCAACAGATATTTGATTACTTAGTATAAGGTTGTCTTAAATGTGCATAATATTCAATTAAAACATACCAACCGACTCCGCCATTTTAATTAGATCTTCTTAGAAATTGTTGGTCGTACATTTCTTAAAATTGTTAATTCTGGAAAATATTCAATGTATAACGTGTAATCTTCTGCGAAGTTAATTTTTATAAGCGTATATAAAATTACATAAAACATAAAATGTGAGGAAGAGAACTGTCTTTTATATAGTATAATTGGAAAATTGAAAGCTTCCTGATGTTATTGATTTCCACATTAACTTGTCAAAGGTTTTTTTTAATATAAAGGCCTAAATAAAAAAAACAGAGATCGTACCTCTAAACTCCATGAACTTTAACAGTAAAAACTTTATAAAAAGCAATAAAAAAAATCTACCAGCATTTAATTAGTTCCTTATAAATCCAAAGATTTATAAATTTGCACGAAATATCCATGCGAAATCTCAACATTAAGAAAATTTACTTACATATTAGTGTGAAAATATTTTACATACCGCTGACATAAATAAATGGCTATGTAATTAAAAACGTAAAGCAATTTGATAAATAGTAGTAAAATGCTTGGCAAGTACCACGATGGTCTATTACATTCCCACTGGCGCACAAAAGCCTACTTTTATAATGGGAGGGTTTGCAGCACAAACAACGGTGTTCTAATGCGGCATAAAGATAAACATACGTATACAAAACGACACATTTTTTATTTGTTATATTCTTCTTTAACCACTTCGGTGTCACTTTATGAACTACTTGTCTGAAACTTTGAAACGTTTTATCTGCTTTGCTTGATGTAGTGAGATTAAAGTTGGAGCAATTTTATTCGGCTATCTTCTCTATGATTAAACTGGCACGCTCCTAAATAACTTTCGGCAACGCGCCGTGTGTTTTATAAATATTCAGGGGTGTACATTTTAAGATTATATTACGTTTCAGTAACTGAGTCTTGGGCAAATTAATAGATAGATATATTCAATTGAATCCTTTTTTCCTTTAAACGAACGCACCTGCCCCGCTCCCTCTCCCGGCCATCTTTGAAGCATCGTTATATAGTAGTCTTCGCAAACTCGTAAAGGGCCAAACGAACGTATCCACAGATGTCACCGCCGCTGCGTCCAACTAGTCGAGCGACAAATCCGGGCTTCTTTCTCGGACAAAGAAAACAGATTGAAATCGGTTCATGTGTTTACCGATTGTTCCGTAAAATGTTTAACACTTCGTTATCGCCACGCAACCAGTTTGCAGATCAATCCGGCCGCTGCAAATACCTACCAGGCTGCTTAATTTACGGTGTTAAAGATAATGGGCACCGTTAAATTGTGTCTTTTTCGTCGATTATTATACATTGATTTATTAAAACGCCCTCTCTTTATTTCTGAAGTCATGTTTATAAAATCAAAGCAAATATCATTTGTATTTAAATATTAAAATTTTACTATTGATTTAAATTTTAAAGATCGGTTCTTACAAAAACCTTAATCATTAATTTTAGAAAATCAAGGTCTTTAACGTTACAATTCTTATATTATATAACAAGCCTTAATTTCGCTTAAAATTTGATATAATAATTTGGGTCATAGTATATCGAGAGCTCGCCTAGTTTCAAAACCGATCCGAGGTCCTTAATCATGAACGTACTCGTATCGTATAGCGGTGCGATGAAAACGCGAGGAATTACGCTACGCTCGTCATGCTCCGCTATGTTTTGCAGCAATCGCATACCATTCTATTTTAACATCTATTTTCGTTAGCAATAAAAGTCAAAATGCAATGTATGTACACTCAGTGATATAACCGGCTCTCGCCGTTAAAGGGACTTTTTGAATTTTTAATTCATTAGTACGCAGTTTATTTAAATGATTGAAACTGTCTATCAATACATAAGTTATTACACTAATAGTCCTTCGAGTGCAATATTCAAAAGCAAAATAATAAACTACGTCTCATTTAAAATATGTATTAAGCGTGAAATGTATGTAAAGAACGAACGTAGAGCTTGAAATTCAGTTTAATTGAAATTTAACGTCACAAAGGAAAATCAGTTTGGAATGTGAAAACTGTGTCTAAGTACAAAGGGAAGGCCGCTTAATGAATTAGGTCTACAGAACAGTTTTCTGATTATATAGACGCTTAAATCTAAAGTACTTTGTTAAAACAAATAACATAATAGAGTCGTTAGATTTTTACCGTTATTAATTTAGTTATTATTATATACATCATGCATGTTGTCGCACAGGAGCACAAGTGTGTGACTGTAGACGACAGGTTGTGTGTTCGATCCCCACTCTAGAAAATTAAGTATTTGTTATTTTAAAAAATAAAATATTTAATATTTTCAAAAGTTTATTTTAATATTTTTATTTTTTCACTCCGGTAAAATGGCAAAACGTGGCGTTGAGTTTCGCCACTCCACACGCAATGCCTCAAATTCAGCGGTAAGTTGATAACGGAACGGAGTGTCTTAACATTTCGTTTTCAAGATACCTCTGCCTATCCTGGCATGCCTACCCTGCAGGATACAATGTGAAGCCAATTATATACTTTTAAATATTATGTAAATAATTATAATAATATATTTTATCAGTTTTTCTCAGTTCAGTCTATATAAAATACGACAGTTCTGCCACCTGACACTTTGTATGGTCGAAATATGTTGTAGAAGTTCAAATCAAAATTTACAATTTGCGATACATGTATACTTATGTGTAAATTTAAACACAGAAATATTTTATATTCTTACATATTTTACTTTTACTTAAATATTGGTATAAAGTATATAAGCCACGTATTGTCATTCATTGAGGTTTGATTTCAAACATGGAGGTATTGACAGTTATTTACTGAAACACGCCAAAAGTTATTTTAATTTGTCAAAATGAAGGATTGTACCCATAACCATTGAATGTAAAGAGTACCTGATAAAGATATAAAGATTTCTATGACGGATATTTTTTTAATTTTGTAAGTATTTTAAATAAACCGAGTTGGTAAGTAACTACGATATTGATTGAAGTGTAAAGTTTATTCCGAAATGAAGAAGGCGAAGGCGTAGTGGAACTATTTTTGGCCACTTATTTATTCAAAAATTTTATTCTTTATATATATTATTTCTGTTTGGAAAATAAAGCTTTATTCGTGGTTGTTAATATTTTTGGTTATACATACAAGCAATATATAAATATGGACGATTATATATTTTAAAAAATACTATGTAAGTATATGCATATATTTGTAAATATTAGTTACACAAAAGATAGAACAAACGTTTAATTTTTGAGTGTTACATTTTCTCTACATAATTCTAGTATTTGATTAGCACATCGAGCAGTCAGTAACCTCGCCAGACTGCCTTCAGGTCTAGACTGGTTCCAGACTGTAGATTGCACTAACTCACCCACATATTACTTATTGTGATCGATGTTTCAGTTATATGTAAAAATTTGAAAGCTACTTAACTTACTAGCTTCAATTTGTAATTTATTTAACCTATTATTATTTAAGTCATAATTATTTTATCATACTTTTTTACAACAATTATATTTTCTGTATAAATGTTGTTATAATATCGATAAACGATCGAATAATTATTCCAGTAATCTAGATTTCTTTTGAGCTGTCCTTCACTAGCATTGAATTGTTTTAATATGATAAAACTCAAATATTCTAATCTTTAGTTCTTACATTAAAATTTTCTTTTAAAATCTTTTACAAAATAAAAAAGAAAAATAGCTTTACAAAAAATTGTCTTATCAATCAATTAAGAAACAGTGAAATTCAACGTATTTCAAATTATTATTAAAATACACATACAAGTATTATATAGAGTATTTTTTAGCTATACTATAATGAATTAGGTAAATATTTATATTTTTTATCTACATTCGTAGCAAACGAATTCGCCAGTTTCTTTTGATGTTGTCAATGATGAATGTGATGTTATAAATAATTTATGGGACTTGTGTTTATATATTGTTAATTAGAATCTATATTTTTTTTGCAAATTATATTATATATTAATAAGTTAAATTGTTATGTGTTAATTTTGATACTCAGCTTCACGCTGTATCCCGCACTTGGCAGGGTAGGCAGAGGGAACTTGGGAACCTTGTGTTAAGACACTCCGTTCATCTTCCGTGCCCCACTTCTTACTACTTCTGTGATGATATTTTTTTTTAATGACTGCAAATTAAATTGTTCAAAAGTGATAAATACTTAGTATACATTACTTTAATTTTATTTCACTCTTACAGTCTCAATAAGGTTTCATTATCTCTTTGTGATTATTAGCGCAGCTGATTACTCTAGTCATTTTTTACACCTACTTAAGAAGAAATAGGCTACAGCTTTCATACCCACATCATTTACGTAGCTAGGTCAACAGCCTTCAATTTCGTCCTGCTGCTAAGTAAAGAATGTAACATTTGTTGCACAGTTAGATATTATTTAAATTTTTTTTTTAACAGTTAAAAGTGTTATATTATAAGCCCAGTATATGGAACTTGTAGTAAAATAAAAAAAAAATATGTAAATAATAGTTTAATTAACTATTATTTACATATTTTTTTTTAATGAAAACTATAAATCAAATCTGAAAAGTTGATTTTTAAATAGTTTTTTTGTGTATAATAAAGCTTATGTACTTATTTAACATCTTACTACCCACTAGTTTCCTCAGCTTTTCGCTGTATACCGCACATGGCAGGGTAGGTAGAAGGAAATTGGGAACCTAGTGTTAGGAAACTTGGTTCCGTTCGCCACTTTCAGCAGTAATTTGAGACATTCAACACGCACTGTTTACAGTACACAAATATGTGAAATAAAATTGAATAATTATTTTTAAAGCGAGGCCTGTCGTGGCGCAGATGCTCAAGCGTGTGAATGTAAACGCGTCACATTGTAGATTTGATCCTGGACTGGAGGAAATTAGATATTTAATATTTTCAATTAAAATATTCAATGTTTTAACCATTGTTCTGGTAATAAGACAAAGCGCGGCGCTGAGTTACGCCACTAAATACGCTACATAATTCTCTAAACACCAGGTTCCCTCTGCCCACCCTGTTATCTACGGGATACAGCATGAACCTGAAAAATTTTAAGGCCTTCTATTTTAATATAAATTATATTTTAAAGACAGTAAAAATGAAAAGTATCTTATGCTTTTAATTACATTACCAAATCACATACAAATAAATATATTTGTGATGCTTGTGATTTTAACATTTATTATTATATTTTTAATAATTTAACAAAGAAGATTTATTATATTAAAAATTACATTTAAAAATGTGTCTTTCAAGGTAATTGCTATAAACATAAACGCAACTCTCGTCAATGTTTCATTAAACAAATTTAATCAGATATTTTCAACTACTATTTAATTACAGTTTGGATCTCAACTCTTACAATACATTATATCAAAAATATTAAACGTTAAAAGGTTATACGCTTGCCTGATTTTAATAATTTTTGAAATGTAAAATGTTTTTTTATTTTTTTACATCAATTTGAAACTTTAATATTACTAATAAAGACTCTTATGGCGTAGTGGGAATGAAAGGTTATGGTAGAAACTAATTAAAGTAAGACAGAAAGCGGCTGTGAGTTATGATATTCAACATGTCCCAGCTTCAGGAAAAAAGTGTGGTGGTTAGAGATTAATTAATTGTTTATTAAAAAAATATATAAGATTAAGGCACTTTATTAGAAACTTTTAACATTTATAAGATGATATAACATTATACGTTCCATACGTTCACGTGAACGTCAAATTTTTAAATTGAAATATATATAAATAAAATCCCGTTTAATTTTTTATAAATTTTGTAAAAAAAATCTGTTCTAAGTGTAGAATATCACAAAATAAATATGTTAAAAAGATTGTAAATAATTTGTTTAATATTTTAAGAAGAAGAAAAAGGTATGTTTTATTATTCTATTACTTTATACTTCAAACTAAGCGTTACGTAAGATTACGTCGAAAGATTCAAAGAGAGACGCCGTCGACTTACTTAGAACTACTACTAGAACTTTACGATTAAATGTTTTCCGATATTAATTGTGTTTATATATACCTATATTAATTATATTCTTATTTAATTTTCACTCTGTATATATTAAACACGTGTCAAAGAGTTGCAAGAATTTTCATTTCTAATACAAATTCATCTGAATCGGTTTCAAATATGGAAAGACATGTAAGATAACCATGTCAAAATAATGTATATATTTTGCTTAAAAACAACATCCACGGACAAACAGTATAATATTATATTTAAAATACACACAAACACACACACACACACACACACATTTAATTGTTATAAAGGTAGTAAATTTTCAAATATATTTGAACAGGGTTTGAACCTGTGCCAAAGGGGCACGCACACCTTCATTCATGTAAACATTAAACTACTAACAACCAATCAGGCTATACTAGCTATGTATATTTATTTGATTCATGTGATAAATCAATTATGGCGTCGTGCAAACTGTCTACAAACACTATAGATGATAAACAGCGGCCAAATATATCAACGGGCGTTTTTAAGCGACATTCGATGTCACTCGGAATCCCAAAAGCGAGTCCGCCGGCCATAACTCTCTGAGGTATAACAACTTTAAGCCGATTTTATTGCATACATATGTAAGAACGAGAAGTTGTATAAGTAATCTGGTGAAAGCTTGTGTGGAATAGAATTAAGATTTTTAATCAAAAAAGTTATTTTTTAACTTTCCGCTGCACGAACATGGCAGAGTAGGCAGAGGGGACTTGGGAACCTAGGGTTAAAGCACTACGTTCCATTCCACCGAATTTGAGGCACTGTTTGTTAAGTGGCTTTTCTTTATTACCAGAGCGAAAAAATTAAAACAGAAAATAATTATCTTCAAAATATTACATATTTCATTTCCTCGAGTGGGGATCAAACTTACAACTTTTACATGCTGTTGCACCTGGGTCAGTACGTCAGGCCTCAAGAATTAAAGTATTTTAAAAAAACATATTAAAGTGAGATTAAAGTATTTTAAAAAACTAGTATATTTTTAGTAATCTTATGAAGATTTTATGTGCTTTTGCTTGTATGGACTAAACTCCTTTAATAAATTTAAAGTATAAATTAAATACAGTGTATGTACTTTATTTTGAGCAATAATATTGTCAGTTATTTATTTTAAATCAAATATGACAATTTATACAACTGTTAATGTACGAAAAACTGTCAAAGTACATTTTAAAGGCAATAACTACATAATTTAATTAAATTATATGCAATATAAATACCTATAATATTTACGATTTTTTAAGTAACTCACAGTTTACCCTGGATTTTGCTGACGTGTTTTTGTAATATGCTGTGCTCTCTATCGTAATGCTCAAAGTTTTAGTTTCAGTATTATCATATACTAAACTTTAACTTCTCCCTTATGAAAATCCTCTAACATTTTCAGATTGTGATATATAAATAACTTCTAAATTAAATAAATATAAATGTCTTATTTCTATTATAACTATTGATAACAATATTTTAATTTTAAAGATATGATATCTTATAAAAAAAATAACAATTTTAAATTTCAACAGTTACTAAAATTAATTGTATAACGTAAGTATAATTACATAAAACTCCGCGCCAGACTATATAAAAATTACTTACAAAATAAAGAAAAATACTAGATTTAATATACATCAGTAATCATTAACAACAAACAAACTGTTTCCGGCCGTGTTTTATATATGCAACATTTTTTCCCTTTTTACCGTTGTGATAATTCGCTATAAATATTGTTAACGATGTAGCGATATCTAGGCGCAGTAACTCCATTTCGCACACGTGTTTACAGCGAGAGGGCGGCATACGTATGCATAACTATACGTATAATTTGAGTGTCACATGTATATACCATGCAATTTAACTCCCTTAGTTACTGCGAAAATTGTGGCATATATAATATGAATATTTAATATGGCGAATGAAAGTTGTTTATTATTGATTTATTTGTCTATTAATTGACTGTTGTGTATTTTCGTTTTCTATAACGCTTATGTAGTTCTTGATGTAAACGGTTAAAATAACAAACAGTTAGTATAATAATTAATAAATTAGAAGTAAAGTTACAATTATCTTCTTTTTGTCTGCACTATTTGTTAAGCCAATTAGTTGATATAGGCAAAAAAATTGTAGATTAAACATAGCAGTAGCAGGTAGCATATTTTTTAATATCTTAGTCTTATTTTTACCAATTTTATTATTTTTTTTCTATGATATTTTCAGTTGTCACGATTTTTAAATCTAATATAACGTTTTAAAACGCACACATATTGTTAATTTAAGTAGAATGGTTACTGTGTTTTTGTTTATTTACTTTATTGATGAAATATTAATTTTATTGTATCCAATTTAAAATATCAACTATTATATAAGCATTTAAGATAAAAAAAGTCACTATAGTATTGTTTAAAATCTTGCTTAAAAATCGTATGCATGGTTTCATCCTCAAACGGCGCTCAGTGGCCAAGTTACTAATAATTACAAGAAATTCTTGTAACGCAGCCCAGAAGCTGAATTATTAAATATACAACTTATATAGTAAATGTGAAAGTTCTGGATCTTTTGATAATTCTACTAAATTATGCAAAACTGTAACGCTAATTGAAATGTGAATATAATTATTTCATAATTTTAATGAGGCCTGTGGTAGTCGTGGTTCGATTTCTATATGGTAGAAAACACATGAGGTAAAAAAACACAGAGTGGCATTGAGTTCTGCCACTCAATATGCATTTCCTTTAAGGAATAGGACATTATGTTTTCTTTGTCTATCTAGTTATGTGTCCAGAAAGTTATTATTAGTTTAGAATTGGTGAATCAATAAATTTTAACATTTTTAAGCATATACATCTCATTTGTATTTAAAATTTACTGCAAAAGCAGCTGTTTGTAAAGTGAAACGACGGGTTTACAAAAAAATTATGTAAAAGAAAATTACTTTCATGCTGACTACAAAGTCCATCTTACGATATCTAATTTTCTAGTTCAATAAATAATCTTTCAAAGTAAAATTATATACACACATCAGGTAAATTTAGTACAAGGTTTATTAAACGTTGTTAAACGGTGTTATGAATGTTTTCAAATATGTATTTATAATACATTTGAAGGCGATGTTTTAAATTTTATTATGAGAACTAATAAATAATATAGATGAGAGCTGATTTTCCATTTCTTAGCTACGCGCTGTATACAGGCAGGCAGAGGGAATTTAGTGTAAGACACTCCGTCAATATTAAAATACATTCCTTCCTTACTCTCCGCCGATATCTGGAATCATAGGCTGTAGAGTGGCGGAACTCAACGTCGCGCCTTTTGATTCGTTATCAGTGCGGGGAAATTAAACTATTAAATATTTAATTTCATCGAGTGGGACGCACAGCTTGTGGCGTTTGCAGTCGGACGCTAGTGCACCTGCGACACGATAAACACTTAGGACTTAGGCCATCAGTGGATAGGGTCCTCCTCACTATACACGCCGTCTTTACCAATACTGTCTATTTACAACCAGCTTATGATACAACATCCAAGCGAGAATCCAAGATATTGAATTATTGAAAAAAAAAAATTGTAGAAATTTATAAGCGTTACTTATAAGCTTTACTTTCTTAGATTTAAAGAATCGGACGCAGTGATTCCTGCGTTACGTTCAATTCGTTGTTGAGGAATGGTTGTTATGAAATATATAATATTTATAGTATATAAAAATATAAGAAATAATATTAATTTCCGATAAATATTATAATTGAATTAATAAATAAATTAACTGGAATTCATCATACTGCAGTCTCATAGCTCAATGTCGTATTACAATAATCTTATTAAAACAACAGTAATAAGTCTATAGCACAATAGTACCTAGTGATATTACAATTTTATTAATAACATTCTCTTAGTTTACTATAGCCCTAGTTAGACAATGCCTTATTAGCATTATACAAAAAATTTTTTTTTTTCAATTTTAAGATATAATATAACTATAAAATATACAACAAACTGTTGAGGATGAATCGTTTACAGTAATTTTAGTATGTTTTTTCTATAATCTGTTCATTCTTAACATAAGCGTTGTTTGTCTGTTTGAGTTTCACCTCAGTAGAGGAAACATAGTCTCTAGAGGGTAAGAACTCTATTTCGTGTTGATTCATGTCTCAAAACTTTACACGTAATCCTAAATGTAAGAGCATTATAAATTACTAAATCTTAACAAGTTTACTCATTTTATCAAGCCATAAGAAAAGCGAAATATAAAAATATTGCTATCTATTTCGATTTGTAAATTAGATGTACAGGTAAATATCGATTTTATTTTGACAGGTGTCAAATAAAACCAAGCTTTAGACAATCCATATACACACGTAGCATTTTTAAACACTCGGAAATATAAAACACTCGGAAAATTTCGACAAAATAAACGCGCCTCTAATAAATATCATTAGAGGTCAATCTGACGTTTTAAAGATGTCTCGTTAAGTTTTTTGTTGCTTTATAAGTCTTGTACTTCGATTTCTTATAGGCAGGTGTTGAATTCGTTATCGAGTCGTTGACACTTAAACCATGTGACATTGAGTACTAAAAATAATCACTTACATTGCTTTCAGCGCTTCTATACGTCACGTTACGTTTGATGTCACTGCTATTATAATTATTTAACATTTGGCAACATTAATTTCCTACTTTTTATTATTTTTTTAATTATTAAATCTTCATTATTTTATAAGCACTATAATTCCAGGCCAAAATTATGAAAAGGAAGTTTCCCACGAGTACATTATAGTATATAATAATAAAGTTCTATTTTAGTGCTGGCCGTAAAAATAAAGCTATTATTCATTTCTCTATCAATAACACTTGTGATGTTACAAGCTAAAATAGTCCAGTGATATCATCTTATAAATGCAAACATGATCATGAACGACACGTTAATCGAATATTTGTAATTTTTATGAATGATTCTGTTCAATAATAACACGATATACATTATATATTACACAAGCCATATGGTGGCGTAGAGAGAAACTTCTATCCGTCGTTATGGTTTTGGGTTCGATAACCAGTTGGAGGAATTAATTATTTACATTTTCACATTTTAACATGTAATGTTAACGTCAATGCAGTGTCTTGATTTCATACAGTGTTACTCACGGTTCGTTTTTGGTCTGATCGTACTCTTAAAATATTCAACAATGAGAGCAATGCATATTATCGTTACGATCAAGTTCCAACACAATTACAAATTTAAAAAATATTTTCCATACATGGATATGTGATCGGACCAAGAACGAATGGTGACGTCATTGTACAATCCTCCCTAATTTTCTCCACTTATCAATTAGGATGAAACTGAAGAAAAAAAACTTAAATAGTTAGTTTATGGCTAAATTATACAAACAAACGTTTGTTGAGTCATAAAACATTCTTTACTATTATGTTAATAAATACAAAACGTACAAGTCCATACATACTGCTAAACATCTTGGAACTCCATGCATTGTTTGTCGCTCAGGTAAAAAGGATTGTCTGTTATCTTCTCCCATCCAATATTTTTCTTCATTTTTTTGATAAAAAATTATCAAGTGAAGTTCAGTTGTTTTTTTTTTAGAAAGTTTGTACTAATACTGTTCAAGCATATTATAAATACCATAATATTATTATATTTAATGTTTTTAAAAACATATTTTTTTCTATTTCGCATACCTGATTAAGACACTTAGTTAACCACTTATACGCCCAATTCTCGCAGGAAGCACAATGTGCGTCCGGGATTCATTCTCCCGACTGGAAAACGAATCTGCTACCATCGCGTTTACAGTCTCACACTACTGTCAGTTTAGCTTTTTTGTTTTAATATAATTATAATGCTTATAATTAACTTATTATATTTTTAGAGTACATATATTATTCTATTGTAATTCTTTTCAATTTGGTCAACGACCTTATAATGTTGTATGAATGTTTAACTTTACATATTACCCGAAATTAATATAGGCAGAATAATTTTCAACCGTTGCCTTTTAAAGACGAAGCAATAAAGAGAAGTATTGTATGTATTACACGTTTTGAATATAAATGAATTCAATTAGAATTAGGAGGCCTATTTTATATACAACTTGATCAGGAATTACGTTCTATTAGTAGCTAATTGAATCTTACTATGATTGTAAATTGTACCGGCGTTAAGTAGTGGCTTTGGACACTGCGTTTCGCATTAAGTAATGCCGGGCCCCGGTGCTCTTCCACCTTAAAGGACGGCAACGCTCCTGTAGCTCCTCTGGAGTTACTCGGGACCGTGGGTGACGGTGATCACTTACCACCAGGTGACCCGTACGCTCGTTTGCCGTCTTGGCCATAAAAAAAATAGTTCACTGAGTCAAAATATTGTTAGTGTCTAGTGTATGATCTGGAAATAGCAGCTATTCTATCAGAAATCAAGTCATATTTGTAAGTTTTGGTTATTTTATTTCTTGTCATTACCCCTTTTATATATTACGTATTTATGAATGAAATGTTGTAACGGACATAGGCACTTGGTACATTTAGTTTTGAAGAATTAAACAAGTGTAGGAGTATAAATCATCGAACATAACAAGACCGCTGTGACTAATATAATAATGATAAGGCATGTTGAATCCCAGTCGGAATGACATACATTTTGCAATAAAATCTGAAGTGTATATGGTCCTACGTATTTCTAAATGTACATTTACTGTATATTTTGTTATATAGTTTAATATAAATCTCTCTCTGATAATTATGTTGGTAAATCTGCTTTTAGGAAGTAAGAGAGAAAACAGTGGATTAATATTTCAAGGTACTGAAAATATTTTCATACATTTACTTGTTATCGTATTATTTTTTAAACTAAATAATACAATACAACGCAAATGTATTTATAACTTCTTGTATATTTATTTTCATACAAAACTTAATTGACTGTTATTATTCTGATACAGTAAGGTTTCGGATCAAGAAACTCACCAAGTTTCATGATCGGAACCCTTAATGCTCGTAAAAATGTAGGTATTATTTTTCAGTATTGATAATTGATTTGTACGCTCTACTCAGCTTCACGCTGTATCCCGCACACGGCAGGATAGGCAGAGGGATCTTGGGAACCTAGTGTTAAGACACTTGGTTCCACTTCCGTTTCCCACTTTCCGCCGAATTTGAGGCATTGTGTGCTGGGTGGCGAAACTCAACGCCGCGCTTTGCCTTGTAACCAAAGCGAAGAAATGAAAACATTAAATATTTAAATTGAAAATACTAAATGTTACATTTCCTCGAGTGCGGATCGAACCCTCAACCTGTCGTTTAGAGTCACAAGCTTGTGCCGCTGCGCCACGACAGGCCTTGATTTTATTTTGATTTGTAAAAATATATATTTTGAACATACACAAGTATTTAAAAGAGATCAGATATAGATTTTAGATAGTCCAAACAAAACATAAACCGCTACAAGCATTCATCCACCGTTCACTTAATAAGCGTAAAAAGTTGATGGAACTGTCACTAAAAATTTTCAATAATCAAGGACCGGCCGACTGCTGTGCGGGCGTTCAGTGCGCATATGATAATTACTGATATAAACCTTATTCTTTATTCATTAAAGTCGAAAATCCAACAATCCGTTTCAATACGATATTTTGCCAGTATCGAGATACTTATTACGAAGTATTAGAATCTAAATTAAAGTAAATTATCAAATTTAACTAAGTAGAAAGCATTTGTGCCACGATCGCGTTCGCGTGCGCTCGGATATTATCGGCAGTCGTCGTCCAGTCTTTGTTCCCCTTGGATTGTAATCGTTCGTTTCTTTTCCGACAAATGTAAACAAACTATTTTGTAATCTTGACTTGGCGTGATTGCGGCGGCAATAAATTCACAAGTTATTGGTTACTTATTGTTAAACAGAATTAGTTTAGTATAAAAATAGTTATTGAAGCTATTGGTACCACTGATAGCTATTAATCTACTAAATTGATAAATATGCATAAGTTTAGTTTGATTATACTTTGTTATTACTTAAAATATACTGTAGCAGTCAGTAATATTGAAATGTTGTCGTGGCATAAGTGACGATACCCACTCTTCTGAAATATCTAAAATATGAAATAATTAAACATCTAAACTACCTCGAATATGAATAAGAAATATTTTACACTTCCATTCTTCCTTCGCTCAGTACCGCCACTCAAAACACAATGTTCTAAAATTCGCTATAAAGAGGAGAACGGAGCGGAATACCTTAACACTAGGTTCCCATGTTCCCTCCGTTTACCTTTTCACGTGCGGGACAGCGTTAACTAAAAATATTACGTCATTTGAAATATTACTTCGCCTCTATATAGAGGCACTTAATATTTCTGCACATACACTAAAATATAATAACATGATTGTGTTTCACAACTACATATGATTACAATTACTTAATAGCACCTTCATAGAGATTAATTAATTAATTATTACAACAAGACTGCTGGTCTATCGATTTTGACATTGGTCAACGAGCATGCAGGTGATTTAATTACTAACTATAAACAGTATAATTGTATTTTTGGCTAATTATATAATATATATGTAACTACGTATGTAAAATTAATCAGAAAATAATTAGAAGTTATATTGTAATTAGTTAATAACCTTGTGATATCATTGTTATTTAGATATATTCTGTTTATTTACTGCTACATTATTTTTCAATCGTTAAATTAATTGAGACCTGTCGTGGCGAAGGGGGTTGTGGGTTTGATACTCAATACGAGAAAATTAAATGTTTAACTTTTAATATTTTTATTTGTTATAATATATAATATTTTTTGCTATAACAATGAAAAGCGCGGTTGAGTTCCGCTAGCACGCAATGTCTCAAATTAGGTGTAAAAGTGGGAAACGGAACGGAGTGTCTTAACTCTACGTTCCTAAATTCATTCTGCCTATCCTGCCAAGTGCGTGAGGCTAACAAAATTTAGTCAAAGTAATACCAATGGACTTAATTCCCTGTATTTACATTTTAAATATTTTATTACTGACGTCATAAGGTTTTACGATATGAATCATTATCGTTTCTTGGTGGTAACTACCTGCTTATAAGACAAAAGATTTTTAACCTGTAACGAAAATCAAAAGGGTCATGGGATAGTACAATAGATGGTATGGAAAATAATTGAATATTTGAAATGTGGTATAACCGCTTCACACTGTATCCCGCACTAGGCAGGGTAGGCAGAGGGAACGAAAGTGAAACCTAGTGTTATGACACTCCGTTCCACTTCCGTTCCCCACTTATAACCGGAAACCGTCTAGGCTCAGTGGTATACCACATCGTCACCGTGTGACAGTAAAGGTGACGGAACAAGATTCCGCCACTCAACATGCTTCATTTCAAAATTAGTAGAAAAGTAAATTTTTATTGAAACTAGATCAACTCTGCCTACCCTGCGCTATGCGGGATACAGCGAGAATCTAAGAAAATCAGTGTAGGCACTATTAGTTATGTCTCATGTACACAAGTTGTTGAAAAACATTGGCAGATCAACTGCGTAGTGTTTGTGTTGGAAATATTCAAACAAAACAATAGTGACGAGAGTTCACTTAAAATAGCTCACCTATAGCATAATATAAAATACCGAGGGAGGAATATTTCGAATTATATTATTTTATACGTTGGTATAATAAAGCTGTGGGTTCGATTCCCAATTGGAGAAATTAATATCATCAAAGAAAAACAATATAAATGTAAATAGCATTTTAGAGATTTTTTGCATTACAAAATTATTTTCTGTCAACACGCATTGTCTAGAATTCAGATAGGCCTTTCATTCGGATGGAGGACCAAAAAGACAAGCATAAAGCATTTAATTATATTAAAATCCAAATTCCACTATTAGTTAAGACCAAAATATAACTCAATATTTTACTACACTAATATAATACCTATATCTCCCATTATACGGTTATTAAAGTATCTGGTTTCTCTAGTTACGGCTTACTTTCCAAAACTTTAAACCAAACTATTATACGTCCATCAGTGAAAGCTGTCTAAGGTATTGTTTTGACATTTAAAAAGTTATTATTACAGCATTAAAACTTACGTTCAATACATTTTATAGATAATATTATAATGTTTATTTAAATGTAATTGTTATCTGTGAACGTCACGGCGACTACTTGCCTAAAGATAAGAGATAATCAGAAAAATAATGTCAAACCACCTCAGCCGCAAGTTTAAAACTTTATCGGTCGTTGTCGCCAACTTTGTGGAGGTTTTTAGCGTAGTTTATTTTTTAAGGTATACTTAAAGGTAAACATTAAAATATCTTTGATATAATCAACACAAGTTGATTATACATGATGATTTAGCGTCGTATGACGTCACGTATACATTGTTCATAACATAACGCAAAAAGGTTATTTACAACATTCTATTACGCTTTGATATAAAAACCTAACTGCATTGTCCAAGTGGTATTGCGGTACGATATTCCAAATGTTAGTTTAACATTTCGCACGTGCCTGCGCTCCGGTTTATTTAAATATAATGGAGTCTTGAGTCTTAAGCCATCATCTCTATTAAAAGCATCGATTTAACGAGCGGAATGAGATCGTACTACTGTCTGTAAATATGGGTCGGCTGGCGTGTAAGCTTGTTCGTGCCGTGTCCCAAAGCAGGTAATGAATAACAATAGGTGTCGAACCATAACCGTGTATAGATTGACAGACATTCCGTTACTTGATTTAAAATCTTTAAAAATTGATTTCAACTTCCTTTAGCATAACAATGAAAATTTTAGCTGAATCTTTTTCCAGTTTTAATAATAAAAGCAAATTCTGTCCCTTATTATATAGGTGCAGAGTTACTACAAAATGAAAACAACGTCTATAATATTAATTATTTCATCATTCTTTACATTGACTTCTAAAGGAACATATAGCAATTAAATTTACGTAATCATGATCGCAATAGTCGAAATACGTATTGCAGAAACGATCTCTATAACCGAGGTAGTGTCGCGTGGCGGCGCGGAAGTACGGGGAACGGTGCGGCCTTGCGCGGCCGCGCGCCGAAGGTGAAAGTCTTATTGAGCCTCCGACTAACATCCTCCTATATTCGGGTTAAATAGTACCATAAACTTGTTTTGCATCCTTCTATTGAAGGTAAACTAATATTTAATACAATTATATAAAGCAGTTGACGATAATTTTTTGTATTCTACAACTTGCTTCAATTCCAAACGTCTAAGAGATATTCTTGGAATAGTAACGTACAATTGAATAGCATTTTGTCGGTTAGCATCTTCACGACTAAATAATTTAATCGGGTAACCTTCGTGAAACAAGTAATTGTAAATAATCGTAGTAATATGAAGTTTATTACAACGCAGCGCGGTGCACCTTCACGCATGATTGGATATGGCGATTTGAGGGTCGGGCAGCTGCTTGTCACCCTGTTGGCTCTCATTCAAATGAAAATCTATTGTAATGCACAGGATGCATTAAACTAAAGAACGAACGAACGTCTTAATGTACATCTGAAATATGACAAAATATGACTCTGACTGTGAAAGTAACACAAGGCTAGAGGCAATATAAAAGATTTAATATTAAACTTTGAGGCATGTTGAGTTTTTAATTGCAACACCATTTTGCTTGTTAGTAGGTGATCCCTAAACGAAATTAAATTAAATGAACATTTTAGTATCTTAACTAGAATGTTTACAAATAACAATGGATGTTATCGTTTAGTAATTCATCATACAAGGTGTTTGGCTTCGTACTTGCTGGTATGATTTTATATTTAGCGACTACCTGCTATTATCCCGCTTTATTTGAAAGCTCACCGACGACAGTCCTTGCCATATTTTTAAATATTCTGCGCAGATTGATAAAAAAAAATTAAATATTTCTGGTACTCTTACTTTAATTTGGTATTATTGTTTAGTTGAATAATAAAAATGTATATTTAATATTTCTATACAGTGTTTATTTTATACATTTTTTGAAAAACAAAAACATGTCTTTGCTGCCGCAACAAGAGACAAAGGAAATAGGAATGTGTAGAGCCAAGATGAACTAATCTCGGTAACAAAGCTCTTAAATCAAAAATTTCGTCTCTCTTTCTATCTACAACAAAGTCATTTTGTATAGAAAATTCATTTTAACAATATATGTTTGTTAAGGACTTACGTGCATTGTTCACAGTAATATGTGAAGAAGATAGTTTTTGTTAAAATTTTCAATGTAAACGGATATATTTGTATATATATCCGTTTAAAATATTCATGTATATTTGTAATATTAACTTTATATAAAATTATAGGTAAAATTATTATAAAATGAGAAGAGAATTTTTTGTTTATTTTAAAAAAAAGCATTAGATAATTGACGACACATCGGCCATCTGTTGTTTGAGCAATAGTGGGTGCGATTAAACGATAAAAACCTGTCTATCTTCAAGCTTTACAGAGCGCACTGTTTCAAACTTTTGCTTTTCACAAAAGTGTGACAAAAATTAATCTGTATAATATTTTTATAACATCCTGTATTTTATAATATATAATTAAAACTAAATTTTAAATTACATGGTACGAAGATATAAAAATAATTTGGTGAATTAATAAATATTAATCGAATAAGTACTACAATTACTTTGTAAATATTACTCTTAATAATTAGTAAAATAATTGTTTTATAAACTGTAATCATTTGTTACATGAATTCTTTTACAATTAGTGATGTATTCAAAACCTTGAAATAAATTAAACAATCACGATAGTACATCACTCGTGCTAAATAAATTCATTTATTTTTCTGGAATACTGAAATAGAAAATAACAAAGTTTCTGTCTTAAATGTCACCAAATTAAGATATCTGGAACAAATTCTAAACTTTTGCACTACATGCTTCATTAATTATGTGTGATACAAAGGTTATAGCTATAAATAAAAATTAAATACTCATAGATTACAAAATATAATGAGGTATCTTCAACCCAACCCTTAGTTTCCCTGCACGCCCTCTAGTCCGAGGAGTATCTGAACGTAGCCGAGCAGCCATTACCATTACACGCGCGGACGGGCGGATGGCTCAGTTTGGCGCGAGAAGCCCAATGGTGTACACGTGTTGTAGCTATGTGATTTGGACAGTGAAGTTGATTGTTTCATGTGATACATCTTGTTGGTTGGCATTATGTTTGAATTAAGCGCCTTTGTAAATACTTAAGTGGACTTCATAAGTTTGGACTGGTTTATTTTTTTTTTAATTTCGGAGTGCTCTTTATTAAGTGAACAGGTACTTTTTTTTAATAACTTTTTTATTAATTATTTTCAATTATTGTTATCTATGTAAAGTTTTTATCAATAATTCACTTGTTTTAAAAAAATGTGTCTTTATTTTCTTTAATATTTTTGTTTTTTATTCAATTTTTTATTTTGCAATTTTTTTTTATGTTTTAAATTATCGTTATAAAATTTTACGTTTCTTAAGTATCTGTGTGATATCAAACGCCTACATTTGACCTAAGCCCTTTTAAGTTTAGAAATTAGTTTAAATATCCAGCGCAAATGGATTGAGCTTCGAATGAGGTCATAAATACTTTATAGTCCACATCTATATCCTAAGGCGTTTGAATAAGGTGTTGGTAATCATTTTTTTTATATACTTTCTTCTAAAGTTCATTCATTGACAATATTTTTTTTTGAAACCGCCACGTTTGTAAGTTCTACCTGAGCAATTGTTAAAAAGAATAGCGCTCTCTTTCACACATAGGAGAATAGCGCATAGCGACCTATTCTGGGATCATCAAAGAATTTCAAATCTAACAACGGTTCAACAGAATATTTTTTCAGCACATTCCCTAAATATTATAATTAATTAATATATTGACTAAAATACTATAATACATATATATTTGTACTTTAAGTATTATATAACAAAATATTACACTCTAATGTTAGATAAAAAATAAGCAACACGATATATTTATAATGTTATGTAATTACTAAAGAAAAATGCTAATTTTCTATACACTTTCTACTCAAGCGTTCTTCGTTCGAACTGCTCAAGTAAAAAATAACAGTTGATATTTGTATAGTACAGATTATGAAATTCAACAATTTCATTCACAAATAGCCTTCACAAAATCCCCTGACATATTTTTTATTTTACAAGGAAATTGATTTCGATCTTCGACGAGGCTTTTCTTTGAAGTTATCATCACGTCACGTCTGCCACTTAGGCGTGGTGGGAGACGGAACATTTTTTATTATATATCATTTATAAAAAAAGAACCACGCTTAAACATGTATTTTACACGTATATAATTTTTTAAACTTTACTATACGTCAAAAGTTACTAGATTATGGCGTAAAGCCACGCAAGTATTTCAGCGAACTCAACTAACTGTTTATTGAGTTGTTTTTTATGTTATCAACAGAATAAAGATTTAATAAGTCAATGATCAATCCTATAATACCAAACCATTTTACAAACATTTGTAAAATAATTTGTATAATAAAATACTGATATTACAGTAATAACCAGTTAGTACTTTGTTTAGAAAGTAGATGTGCAAATACATTGTCATCTTAATGTACTTAGATCCATAAGAATTGATATTTATTAGTGTTTATTTCTTTGTTCTTTCCTTGTTATCGGTAAAGATTTGCTTTTAACGTGTAAATTGTATATATAAAGTTGCTATTTTTTTAATAAGCAATAACATATTATTATTTAATTATATATCTAGATTGCTATGTAATTGACCACGCCTATCTCCCGCAAATGAAGGCCATTGTCTATTACCAGAAATTTTTATCTTTCGGGTGACTGCAAGTTTTCATGATAAACAAAATATTCATTATTCAGGAATAAGATGTTTAAATGTTACACAATGAACTTTAGATAATATTAAGGTACGTGTAAAGGAAGGAAACTTTTTTATTTAGAATGTGTCATTTTATAACTATAATTGTATTAATAATTCGAAATATTTTCTTCATTTTGCTCTGAATGTTGATTTTCTACTATAAATTAAGTAATTTACGCAGTCAATAATTCCTGAGCGTCGACTGCCATGCCATTACCCGTGATTTATTTGCGATGCGTTGTGTCCATTGTCTATTGTGGCCTATTAACTTTATACGTGCTTCTACAAAACGAGCAAGGTATATTACACAGTATATGGTAATTTGAGGCCTCTTGCTTCGCAGGGGCACAAGCGACTATGAGCGCGACAGGTTGTGGGTTCGATCCCGACTCTAATAAATGAAATATTTAATATTTTCATCACAAATCGTGGCGCTGGATTCCACCATTCAACATGCAAAGTCTCCAAAATTCGGCGCAAGTAAACGGAAGTGGCATAATAAAAAGGATGTTCTAGGTTCCCAAGTTCCCTCTGTCTACGCTGCCATGTACAGTATACAGTGTAGTAAGTTAGTGTAATAAGTGTAGTGCAAGTTGAAAAAATGTTAATTCTGGTTATTCGTAACAAATTTCGTAATATTGGCCAATATGCTTCCAATGATGGGTTTATTTTTCAAATTGTGATAAATAGGAAATTAATTATCAAACATTAAAATTAATATTTTTGTTAAAAAAGAAATATTTTTTTAAACATAAACTTTTAATTATTGCAATTTTAGTGTTTGTTAGATAAAGTATTCTCTAAGTGGCATCGTACGTAACTTGACAATAGAATATACTCCCATAAATAGTACACATAATACCAGTGTCATGTTTATTATATAATTTTGCATGATCGTTTCCAGTTGATGAACAGTTTATAGATACGGTTTCAACAATTCTATTCTCTCTTTATATAAAGATTGATCGAATATGGAGGGCACAAGTGTTTGACAACGCGACAGGTTGTACGTTCAATCCTCACTCGAAGATATGAAATATTTCATATTTTCATTTCTTCCTTCTATTATTAAGACAAAACACGGCGTTGAGTTCCGCCATTCAACAAACCAAGCCTCAAGTTCGGCGAAAAGTGGGAAACGGATGTGACTTCACGGGAATGTCAGGTTGCATTTGACTTTCCGCTCTCTCTCTCTTTACGATATAGAAGAAACAGCGTGAAGCTAGAAAAAGTTTTTAAATATTCTCGTCATTTTATATAACCACAAGGTTCATGTTACGTTTTCGCGTTCAGCTCTGCAGCGTACAAAAGAAGTAGACGTTTATTTAACTAACTTTAACAATAAAAACATTTTTGAATTATTTCCTTATAATTTGATCTGATTTTTCTAAAAATCTCCAAAATCATGAAAAATAGATTAGTTTATTTAAAAAGCTAAATCGTCACTTAATACATTTATAAATTCACACGGCAATGCATATTTCATATAATATGCTTACAGTATGTATTATAAGAAACCATAAATGTTATTTGAGTTAACTTGTAAAGCTACATGAGTTAAATATTGATTGAAGGTAGAGGGCGTAGTGGGGGACGGAAGAAGGAACGGAGTGCCGTAACACCAGATTTCCAAGATCTCTCTTCCTAAACAATCTACAGGAGAAAGAGAAAAAAAGATGATCTTTTCTCGGCTATTTTTTCTTTTTTCCTCTGCAAATATAGCTGCAATATAATGTAGGTAATCTCCTTGATTATAATTTATATGTCAAACGACATTAACTTTATATAAGGAGGGTAAAACACGAGCAACTAGCATGTGGGAGTTACCTCTGCCCTTTTCATGTCAAACAATTTTAATTTGCTAACATCTTATCTCATCGAAGATTTTTTTTGAAAAATAATTGAATGAATACAATCTTATTTTTTTATAATGTATTTATTTTTTATATTACATTTTCTATTGAAATAGAAAACGCCATCACAAACTCTCAAACATTAAGTTTAATGTAATATACATATGAAAACATAAAACTTAAGATTTAGCATATTACTGTCCGCAGTACCGTTTCACGCCTACATTCCACGATCAATCACATGTGAGACCTCTTTAAAGAATGCCCCGCTAACTACATCATAAGGCCTTGAGGGTTGAAATGCTGAGCAATATCGCTTTTATTCCAAAATTAGATTTATAAACTCAAAGCGTAAATACTCTACATATATATAGTTGAATTATTTTAGTTGCTCAACAAAGATTCATAACTTGTTACATTTGTATATAAACAAAATACATTGATCTGTAATAAAATTGTAATACGTAGTAGAAACGAGCCTTAATTACAATAATTTTATTTGTTTCTTGAAAGATAGAATTCGAAAGCTGTTGTCGAATGAAAACCGATAACACAGTGAGTATACGCCATTTCCATTCGACAAAATTCGGACGCGAGGGTCGCTCGGTCGTTGTACTTTTGAAAACCAGAACAATCTGAATAACGCTCCTGACTCAATATATTTAATACTAACAGATGCTCGCGACTTGTGAATTATAATAAATTTAAAGTTGTCTTCGTATACAAAGCCACGAAGGTAGTATCTATAAAATGATTGAATTCATTGAAGTATAACACTTTACAATTTTTTGTATACAATTTTTAAATAGTGTTCGTTATTATGATTATTATAAGAACGGTAAAAGCCCATTTTAAAATAATTTCACATACACTATTTAATTTAAAAAATAAAATATCGGCTAATCTCTCAAGTTAAGCTTGATCTTCTATTTTGTCTTACTAAATAGATCTATCATATCTTTGACGTTCATCGGTAGGATGTTTCGGTATGTCATTTGGATTCACGGTAGCACGTGTGTGAGACAGAGAAAAGAAAGTGCAGGTAGTTGGTAACCTCGAGGCGAATGGAGCAAGATTTATTAGATCGTAACTGTAGGGGTCGCCAACACGCCGACTGTCGCGTTTTCGTTTGAAAAAAGTAAAATGACGCGTCTTTTAGATCACATTTTGTTCACTGTATAAGCGTTGTCATTCATTGGATTTTAAATTATGTTCATTGTTTTCATGATATACTTAACACTTAAGCAACATTTTTCTTTGTTCAATCAAAAAAATTTCTCACGCCATAAGTTTTCAAGGTGAAATATTCAAAGTTGGAAAATATGTGTATTATAACTTTCCAAGTATAAATGAGAACAAAAATCATTTAGCTTAGATGGTTTCATTTCGAAGTCTTATAACTCTTTTACCTAAGATTACAAAGTTGATTGTTGGTCAAACCGTAACAATAATGCGAAACCAATTATGCAAGAGGCAAATGTTGTTAATTTACTTTTTAATGGACAATTTTCCAGTATTTTGACATGCGGGAGACTTGAGTATTGAAATGAGGGTTTTATGTTTTAAAACATATTATCTCAATTTTAATGTATGATATTATTTTTGATTTATTCAGGCTTTTGGCCTAATAAGTAGTTTATCTTTTTGCTTGAACATACTGAATACTTCCGACAGTCAATTAAAGAAAAGTGTATTACATTGTTTTGTGTAAATAAAAATCTTTAGAATATAAATGTATCCTTCCTGTTTTGCTAGACTTGAATTTGTTTTAAATATTTACGTTATAAAGACCATATAAAAGTTGCAGAAAGAAAGCAAGCCAATATTTAACTTTAAAACTCTCGACGCTTAAGTGCAATAGCTAAAATTGAGTAAAGTTGATTGTGAAGTGCCTCCGATGGGATTTTACTGATTAGTTTGTGGTTGGAAGCTTTTGTGTCGTAAACAAATAGAACGAGTCATGACAGTCAATGGTGTCTAAATGACGGTTTATAGTCGACGTCACCCGCTTCCTCTCGCACGTACGTAGCCGTACACGGGTGACGCAATTGGCTTTTTCAATGTCTTATCTACAGCGAAGTATACTGTCATTCGCCGAGTGATCGTCGAGCTGCGCACGCGCGCCTCTCTTGCGCGCTCTCATTTTGTTTCTCTTGTGTTGCCTCTATACTGGCTTGCCGTCGAGGACGAGTGACGAATTGCGATCTTTCAGTGCTAGTGTTTTGAACTTTTTGTTATATTTGTCGTGCTACCGATTATTTGTTATTTCATTATTCGCAATGTTTATGTCGGGTTTTTTTATTCTGTCATCAGATATATCTTCTAGGTAGGTGTTTATAAAAATAATTGTAGGTCACATATAATATTCCAAACCCGTTTGTTTAGTTCCTTGCTCTCTTTATATGATATGATCACGGTTGTGGATTATATCAAGTGTGAATCTTATTGGCCCGTTTAGGCATCGAGGCATTGTTCTTTGACCTAGTACTTGCGTCGGCTCAGTTTATTATTAAATGGTATGCGTTCCGCGCTACGTTAATAAACATTTGGATGGAAACGACAACTTTTACCTTTAGTACCTTGATTTCAAGTTCGGCTAATGACATTTTCAATTAATTACAAATTACAAATGTTTCTATGAATATACTGTTTTCCAGTTAAATCGAATGTTTTGCCCATACAAATTATTATATCTTATGAATTGTAACAAATAAATCAATTTCTTTTGTTTTTGCAGAATGACGCCGCAAGAAGAACGGGAGAGTTCGCGAGGTGCGGAGATAGCTGATGCCTTTGAAGATGAGATGTTTGGTCCGCCTCGCACCGAACCCGCCGCCAGGCCCAAGCTGTCTATGATCTCTGCGCGTCTACGCGCTAATGAGGAACGCAAACGTGTCATTGAAATTTGCTCACAAAAATTAGAAAACATTGAAGACCCAGCTCGAGATCTGCGCCGTTCCGTCTGCATCAACAACACGTACTGCCGTCTCAGCGAAGAGGCGCGCAAGGAGAAGGAAGCCAGAAGGAGGCGAGCGAGAGAAGAATGTGACGACTCATGGATAGGGAAGAAAGCTCGGCGCGCGGTCGAGGACGAGTGCCTCGCGCTACTTGACGCGATACCGGAACTGGGCGACGCCAACCTCGGATGTGCGCAGCTCGCGCGACAGATGCAGGATGGGTCGCGGCAGGACGCGCTGCTGCCGCCCGGCCTACTCACGGTGCTCGACTCATGACCGCGCCGCACCGCGCACCTGCACTCTCCGCTGTGATGCCAGCGCCCCGAGTGAACACTCGCGAGCTCGAGTCGCTGACCGAGCCTCCGGACGCGTTCTGAGCCGACCCGCCCGGGTCCCGGCCCGACCTCACCGCTGGACATCATTCATAGAATTCTCGTTGCCCCGAAACGGACAGTTGACAGTTGACGTTTAGCCAATTCTTTGTTGTTTAAGACAAGTACTTACTTTGTTAGCGTGTTTTTATTGTTTAGTGAAAGTTGCTCAGGTGCCGGCGGGCGTGATCCAGTTAGTGTGCGATCAGTTCTATCGTCGGAACCGCAGTAAGTTGAATCAGCTGAGACGTCGCATCGGTCCAGGCCAGGAGATACAGTGAGGACGTTAAACGGTTACGTTGGAGTTTTAGATTTAAGCCATAAATATTAATGCATTATTGTACTGTAATTAATTAATTAATTGAAATCGTGATTAAGGAATAGTGCAAAACAACTGGGAACGGTCGTGCATAACTAAGAGTACGGACAATGGTTACGATTAATTTATATTTCACAAATAAGTATAGTGTTTCTACAACAAAGATAAAAGTAATCTTGAATATAACAGTATATCGCATCCGATAAAATTTGAAAGTAAAAGCCAAGTGCAGTTCGCTGTGATGAGTGAGCGAGACAGTGTGCTTATTAAGAAATACTCGCAGTGTTGTGGGCAATCGAATGTTACGTATTATCGTATTATATGCCCGTAACAAAAGAAAAAACCTTATAAGTGATGACGTGTGGTCGTCGACACTCGACAACAGATGAGCGTATGTGACCTTACTCGCGTAGATTGGCAAGGCCAAACGTTGGCCAAACGGGCCAACGTTGGTTAAAACGCATTTTAATAAGTCTGATTTTTTGATTTGGACTGTTATGAAGCAGCTTATGGTTAGTTTTTATATTTTCCTTTTACGTTACCTTATCTCACAATTTACGCTTTGTTACCATTATAATTTATAATAATCGGTTAAATATACGATCATTACGTACTTATGTTACTTAGAGTATACATTTTAAGTGTGTTGTGTCTTTAATTTATTTTATTCGAATGATTTAGTCTGGAGCGTACCGATGTATCGGAGTGAACTAGGTTGTGCAATTAGTTTGGACACGTTGTGCAATGAAATGAGGTTGAAATATTTTATTGAAATCTTAATTGTCGCGAAATATATTGGTAGTGGCCCGTTTCGCCCCTTCTGAATAGTAAATAGGTACCTGAACGGGGTGGGGGCTGCGGTGGTGGGGCGGGGGGGCGGGGGGCAAGGGGTGGCAAGGCGGCGCACCGTTCCCAGTACCTCCTGTGATATTAGCCTAGCCTGTATGTCGTATTTGTATTTTGTGCTAGTTTCCTCATCCGATTTTTTTTGCTATTAATGCTATGTAAAAAGAAAACGCTTAGTAAAAATGATTACTTTTCTATATCGGCCATTTTATACTGATTAACCGATTTTTCGAGTCCATATACCCGACGGTAGCGTGTTTAGATGTTTTTGTCACTGTATTATAACGAAATGTAGTTCTTTTTGTATGAAATTTGTATGTTGATAAGAATTGTGTATTATAAGATTAAGTGCTTGTAAACGTTTGCCGCCGGATTGTTCCGGGATTCGATTCAACTAATAAACTAATATGGGACATGAAAACCTTATTCAAAAAATTAAACTTTGTAGCAATTTTCTAACGATGTTGCATCCTTTTTTCTCGACAAACCTGTCTTATGATAGAGTAGGCCAAACATAGAGCCGACGTTGCTATCACACTGCCTTCTTGAATACGTGTCCCAGATCATGTTCACTAGTTGTTATATCAGAAACCAAATGTATTTTTAAAATTGTATTGTAAAACGCACATTATGTATATTAGAATTTTATTATTTCACGGTTACAAGGCAAGGCATGTTAAATAATGCTATTTTATAGTTTAAATATTGTCTCTTATGCCTAGCTCTCATTTTGGGTAAGCTGTATGTAACAAGTTGTCAAATGAATTTTTTTTTCGTTATCGCAAAAAGTCTTTTTGACCAATGTTTTATAAATAATGAGACTCCAATTATGTTTTGAAATGTAACATATGTGTTGTTATAAATTATATTTTAATATGTAATAAATAAATTTCTTAGTCACAAATTACTCAATGGTTTTAGTTCAAATAACCTATACAATAAGGCTGATTAGCTTTCAGCATAATAAGGATTTGAAAATAAATATATATTATTACACAACTTAAATAATTACAATACAGATTGAAAAACCTTACGATGCATAAAATATTCCCATATTACACAGAAGATGATTCAGTCAATTAGTTGGGAAATTAGTCACTTAGCGTAGAATAATTGCGATAGCCTATTATGCTTACTGACTTTAAGGCGTCTTCTTTTAAAAGGAAATAAGGAAGTTAGTACAATTTATTTTAGTTCAGTGTCAAAAATGATGTTTTTAGATAAATAAATCTATTTTTTTTTATAAATTTGATAATAGCCAAATATTTCTTATCCTTATAATTTGCCTTTCCATAGTAATGACAACACCACATCTAGCTTACTATCGGAGGTTAATGAGCCGACTTAAGAGTGAAGGAATTAAACACATTTTAAACTCGTTAGCAAACAAACACTGCCAGCCTGAAGCGGTCTATTTTAGAAACTAACATGTTATCGTATTGTAAACGTAAAGCTTGTTGGTACTGTAATAATAGAATTTTATATGATGGCCGTGGATGATTTTAGATTAATTTAAAATTTTATTAAAAACCTTCGCTGGTTTTTAATAAAATTTTAAATTAATAAAACAGAATTATATAAGCAAAGATATAATAAATTTACTATATGCCAGTACATTTCAAATTAACGAAGGTTATGATCTGCATTATTAATAATAAATCGTGAACAATGAAAAAAATTTTGTATTAAGACAAAAAAAAACATTTTTAAATTTTGAATGATGGTGCATTTTTTTAAGAATCTGTAACTTTCCTAAATGTCAATTAGCATCGTATTGACATTACTTTAGTAATTTGTATCGATTTGATGTCAATTAAGCACGTCTTACGTCTCAGTGTGATGGTTTTCTTGAAGGTATTTTAAAACTCGTGAAACACTATATCGTACGCTAGATATATTTAAATTATATAAAAGAAACATAATTGGAAGTCTCATATTAATAAAGTTATTAATATTTATGATAATGACATAATATTTTTTTATATGAACTTCATTTCGAAGCTACAAGATATCTGAAACTTACTATTACCCTACTGTTATTTTCATAAGGGCATGTGTAGCGAGGCGATGTTAACAGTTTAAAACAATAAATATAAGTGTTTTGTAAATGTTATGATTGTATTATTGTGATTAGCTGCTATTTTATAAATGTTTCCTGTCTTAGGCTAAGAGATGATCATTAAATAAATATAAATTAAAAAAATATCAAAGTGTTTATATTTGAATTTACCTGTTTACGTTTTTTGGTGAATTAATTTTAGAATAATTATAACCATTGGCGTAGGAAAGTAAAATTTGAATTTACTAACAAGAGAGTAAAAGCTATGTGTACATTAAAAGTTTTCTTATTTTTTTTAAGCTGCACGCCATATTCCGCACTTAGCAGAGCGTAGTAAAAAGGAACAATTTAATTGTATCTACAATTTTTTTTTATACAAATTTTAAGATTTGGGCGTGTGGGATAGACTATTTTATATTGCTATAAAACAAACGTAATTCATACTTACTATAAATACGATGAATACATGAGTGACGGTCAATTATTTTATATATATTGTTATTGTTTCGAGAACAAAAAAATGGCAATATATGTATTTAAACAAAAAGAAGAACATTAAAATAAAATATTATATATTTTAAAAATTGTACGTAAAATGGTATGATTATAGAATTTTCAGATTTATTGGACCTCAGCATAAGAAGACAGACACTGACCAATTTGGCACTCTTCACTTTAACATGCACTTTATTACTAGTACCTTATTATTAATATCCGATTAAATATCTCTTAATCAAGTACACTAATTCTACATTTTTAAATATCTCTTTAATTACTTGAGGCCAATCGTGGAACAGTGTTATTGTTAATTAACTAGAAATATGCATATTGGGAAAGAAGTTATTCAACTGTTGCTATTCTTTCTTCTTTTCACAGTCCGATTTAAAAAAAAAATATCCTAAATAAAAAAAACATCTTTTCAATTATTTTAATCACATTTGTATAATAATTATCTTAATAACAATATGCACATAATACGTTTAACAAATACATTCACGATTAATCTCTAAGTCAAAATAAGGATTTACGCTCCGAGTGTTCTCTAACAATTCAATTTCATCACGGCCAGTGACAAACTGAAATCTAATATTTATCTGTGACCTCAATTATTTTATGTTATTTATTTAAAAAAAAATACATTTAGAAATACAATACTAATAGAAATATTGAGTTAATTTTAAGCTTACCATTTCAGTTCGCATAGCAAAAAAGACCTAGAGCAAGAGCTTTTAGTATGTAGATACTGATATGGAAAATGAGGAACATTTTCCAACCCTGGTGGATTTACTGTGTGTTTATTGGCGGAACTTAGCTCCGCGCGTCATCTTAACAAAGCATAGAAACGAGAGATTGCTCTTAATAATACTATACATTAAAAATCAAACTAGCGCTTTCCCTCTTGAATATATTTATTTTTAATTAATTAATCTCTTACTTTCTTGTTCTAATAATATTATTGCTTTTAAAACATTATCTGTACATAAAAAAAAATAATGTTAGGTAAATTAACAAAAGGTAGCAATTTCGAAACTTTTTTAGTTACACTAAATGTTTAAAGAAACCTGCATTCAACTTCTAGGCATATTACATTAATTAAACCTCCAGGTATAGGACTTTTTAATATATCTTCCAATCCATTTAAAGACAGCAATCAGTAACTGATTTATTAAAAGTATAGATAACAATATTATTGTTGTAAGCGTTTGTTACATAGAACCGAACAAACTCATGTTCCCTTCCCCTTATGTAGACTTATTTAAAAATATTGTTTTAATTTTTTTTATGTCAAAAGCTTATTTGCTAAGGAATCGCTGAGCTTTCACAAATTAAATCCCATTTAATGATATTATAACGATACAATAACAATCACTGTGATTGTCTTATTAATGTGTGAGTGGGGAATTACCAATTCTACAAGTATTTATAATAATTGGCTCAATTAAAGGAATGGCGTGGCATAAGTTGAAAATATACATTTGCAATTTTTTTACACGTTTTTAGTATGTATAAAACACGTTTAAATAAAGAAATTTGGCGTACCTATTCTTATTTTTCACTGAATTACACAAATACTTAAATGCCATGATGCAAAGTAGCTATTAGATAATTCACTAATTCTAGTACATTAAAACCTTACCGAAAGCCTAATAATCTATTAAATTTAAATAAATTTTCATACATTTTTAACGCTAATAAGTAATATAAAATTAATATAATACAAAATACGAATAACTCTTTGTATTCAATAGTGTTATGTAAACAACCAGTCTAGATACTGCAACCGCTAAGAATTCCACTAATATAACCACGTAATGCCTTGTACAAACAAATGTGAAATGTTACATTTTAAAAATATGACATCACTTACATTATTGTCGCGCATCCAACGATAGGTCTGTGGAAGGTATATTATTATAGTTCTTCTTCTCACACGGCGGGGTAGGCAAAGGGAACTTAGGAACCTAATGTTTAGATACTCCGTTTCTTTCAGACATTGTGTGTTGAGTGGCGGAACTCAACGCCGCGCTTTGTCTTGTACTGGAGCAAAAAACTGAAAATGTTAAATATTTTATTTTTTCGAGTGGTGACTGGAACTGTCGCGTTTTCAGTCACACGTCATAAAATATATTTTTAATGTTCGTAAGCATTACGCATAAAGTTGAAATATAAATAATTTAAGGAATAGATCTCAACTCGTAACTATAATCATTTCCCTTTACTCGCTCTGGCAGGACGAGGTGCGTCGTTTAATTTCGCTATTCAGTATTTACTATTAAGAATTAAATTCAGTAGTATAAGAATAGATTGGCATGTACTTAAAAGAAGAAGAAAAAATCCTGCTTAACCGCGAAAAGTAACATATCGTCATTAGGTTTACATTATTGACTTCTTGTATTTACTGATTTAATTTAAAATAATAATAAAAAAATAAATATAATATATCCAAAATTAACTTACAAAAAGAAAAATAACTTTAAGCTTAATCGTAAACGTATGTACAATAAAAATAGAGTGAAAACTTTCATCTCAGCTTCACGCTGTATCCCTTACATGGCAGTGTAGGAACTTAGGAACCTAGTGTTCACTCGTCATTAGACACTTCGCCAAATTTGAAGCATTGTGAGTTGAGTAGCGGATCTCAACGCCGCGCTTTGCCTTGTTACCAGAGTGAAGAAATTAAGGTATTAAATATTTCATTCGAAATTAGAAATTATTAAATATTCCTACAGACACACTGCGCCACGACAGTCTTTAAAGTGTAATATAAAGATTCAATAATTTAACATATATATTTATTATGAAGCCAAAAATAAATAAACATATATATATATATATATATATATATATATATATATATATATATATATATATATATATATATATATATATATATATATATATAATATATATATATATATATATATATATATATATATTATATATATATATATATATATATATATATATATATATATATATATATATATATATATATATATATATATATATATATATATATATATATATATATATATATATATATATATATATATATATATATATATATATATATATATATATATATATATATATATATATATATATATATATATATCTCTGCTCACTTCACCCAACAGTTTCAAATCTTATTGCAACTAAAAGATCACTTTCGGGTTTTTTTATCGGTTATTGTGCTCTTTTTCAATTTAAGATTTATTTTTTAACTAAAGGTATTTATTTTTTTAACTAAAGGTAAGCAGAGGAAAGTAAAACCCTAGTGTTATGGCGATCGATATAAACTTTCGCCATGTTATATAAAAAAAAGTTTTCAAAAATTACAAAACTCTCATAAGATGCCGAATAAAAAACTTAGAAAAGAGAAACCTGGCTAAGTCAAAGAACAAAACAAGCTTCTATAGAATTTAGTCATGTTGCCGTAGTCTCAATTCAACTGAGACGCGATCAAGCTTCACAATCTCTTAGTAATTCTATAATTAACAAATGCTATTGAATTTTCAGAAGTTTCAATTTACGGACAACATTTCTACAAATATTCACGATTTTGAGGAAAGCACCGGTTGTAGGTTAACAACATCGAGGATATCTATATCTAGAACATAAGAATAAGGAAAATACAAAATAATTATAGAAATTCTGTAGAATGTTTGTCTTATTTATAGGAAATAACGTAATATAGTGTTTAATATCCTTAAACAACATAAAAAATAAGCTTGACGCTTATTACGACATAAAAGAGTATGCAGAGGAAATCTAGTGTTAAGGAGTATCTTAACGTGTTAAGTGTTTTCTCTAATAGAACGGTGAAATAAAATAATTTGTATATAACTCTCCTAGTAGATATATGTAAAAGTTGCCTCAATGAGCCGGGATGGTCTCAAAATAATAAGTAATTTAATATAAATACTATATTAGGTACATGTCTTATATTTGAGAGAGCTGTGTATTTGCATAGCCATCCTACAAAAACCTATGTATATCTGTTGAACGTGATAGTACGTACATAATACAATTTTTATGACCAAAATGGTGTCATTGGGAGAATTCCCAAAAAGTCTCTCTACTTTGAACGCCGGCAATGAACCTGTAGCTCCTCTGGCATTATACGGAGCGGCAGTAATCACTTACCACCAGGAGACCGATACTATAAGTGTAGTCTAAATGAGATCGATAAGTACAAAGAAGTTATGTTACGAAAAAAAGATAAAGAGAAAGAACGACACAATCTTAAATATCTACCTATATGGAATCGAAATTATCCGATAGTAATTGATAATTTGTGCTTATAATGAATCTGTAACAGATCACTGTCTGTAAATGAATAATGAAATCGGGGACGTTAACTAAAGTAATAATGCCCAAAGTAGATATTTTTTAAATTTTTGTTTGTGTGTTTGTATGCGCTAATCTCAGAAACGTTTTTAACAACATGTAGGTCTTGTTTTTTATTTGTATTTCAATCGGTTAGTTCATAAAACTGTTAAGTCGATGTAAAATATTTAATTCGATTTCAGTTTTCTATGTAATGATATTGTATTAGCAACAAAACTGAAACCCTGAAAGAGACTGGTAATGGCGCACAGACAAGCGTATGACTGTAAATGCGACAGATGGTGGGTCTCCGCTAAAAATGATTTTTTTATGTTCTACTGATATATTTAATATTTTTGTTAAATATTCAATTCAAAACATTTTAATTTAAATATTTATCTTTGTTCTGGTAACAAGGCAAAGCGCGGCATTGAGTTCCGTCACCCAATACTCAATGCCTCAAATTCAGCGGAAAGTGGAGAACGAAACGGAGTGTCTTAACACTACGTTCTGAAGTCTCCTCTGCCTAACCTGACATGCGCGGGATACAGCGTGAAGCTGAAAAAAAATCAAACCGATATAGTGTGCTTCTTATATCTGTATCCAGATACCAAATATTATATTTATAATATCGTAAGATTATTTTATATTAAAATATCACTTGTACGATAGAAAAATAAATAAATATCGATAGCAACAGAACAGTTAATTACCATTTGCACTTGAAATGTAATTCCCAATAATATAATTTGTTGAAGAATGAGTATTATTTTCCTTTATGACTCATGCTGAGCTTAGTTTAGTAATGAGCGTCAGATGTACTTTTGTAGTTTGTCGCTGTGTCATTTACCCGATTATAATTTAAAAGTAATTGTGTTGATTAATACGTAAGAGGCTACAATTTCAAATCTAATTTAAGATTATGTGGCTATTTTTCTCTTTTTATATTTTACGTTTTACCTTTAGTATATAGATCCTAGTGTTAAGACACTCCGTTCTTATGGTGATACTACCGTTCTCCGCTTTCCGCCAAATTAAAGGTGTTATATGTGGAGAGGTAGGTCACTACGTTGCGCTTTACCTCGTTAAAGGAGTGAGAAAATGAAAATAAGGGTTATACATTAGGTACTTCATTATATATTTTGTTTGTTTTGTTTATCGATAAAATACTTACGTATTTGAAAACGGAAGTAATTAAAAATAAAAAAAAAACTATAATTGGTTGGAATTGGAATTGATAATTTTAAACGCTTTCATACAAATTTGGAAATAAGTATAATGTGTCTTTCAATCAATCAGTTATAAAATTCAACGAGAAATAATGTCAAGCGCGAGGTACATTTGTATATGTAGTTCCGTGCAGCCGCCATTCGACCGATTATACAATATTTAAATCACGGTTGCTATGTTTGGGCGTAATAGCTCAAGAGGTCTTAGTGAGGAATTGTGTCACCGTAATAGTGATATTTTGGAATGATAGAAATATTCAATTGTGTATTAAGATAATTTTTATAATTAAACTGTAACATATTAAAGTAAACGTGAAATAATTGTTGGTTAAAATTATGAGGTAGACTAAGTAAAGAACGACTTTTAAACTGACTTCCATACTTTCTCTCTTAAACGTTAATATTCCCCGTTTTAATAGTTTCGGAAGGGGCCATGACATGATAGCCTTTTGCATTTCATACAATACACCCGATCACAGGGAGATCGACGGACGTTTCAACCTTAATAAGGGGGATACACTGCGTTCTCTTGAAATGGAACCCTAAAAATAGCGAATGACAATAATGTAAGGAATGAATAACATCTTATATGTAGACTTTTGGCCCAGACGACTTAGTTTCTATTTCGTTGGATCGCGTACGACATTAACAGAATTAATTGTTACAACTTTCACTAATGTGCACTAATGCTGTTTGTATTACATGCATACAAAATAAAGTAAAAAAAAAAATTGAATATACATTCGAAAATAATTTAAAATCTTGATAGCATTTGTTTCATATCTCTTAGTATCACGCTGTTTCCCGCGCATGGCAGGGTAGGCAGTAGGAATTTGGGAAATTAGTGATTAGACACTACGTTCCACTTCCTTTCCCCACTTTCTGCCAAATTTGAGGCACTGCGAGTTGAGTGGCGGAATTCAACGCCGCGCTTTGCCTTGTTAAGTACCATAGGGAAGAAACGAAACATAACGTAATAAAACATTAAATATTTAAATTGAAAATATTAAATATTTCATTTCCTTGAATGAGGATCGAACCTGTAACTTGTCATTTGCAGTCACACGCTTGTGCCGCTGCGCCACGACTGGCCTCAATATTGTACTATGTTTCAATTAGTTTGCACAATGACATTGTTGATCTCTTTAAAACGTTAAAACATAATTGAGGATTTTTTAAGTATAAATAAACAATATAATGCTAAAAAATGAACTTCTTATAACACGAGTATTTAAGTAAGTGATATAAGCTCAAAAGACCTTGCGTCGGTAGGATTAAGAAAAAGTCTCCGTTAAATATTTTAAGCATACTAAGAGTGGCATTACATTGGTGGACATAATTCGATTTCTAAACAATTTACTTCAATACAGATTGTGAAAGATTGAATTGAAATTAAATTTAAATTCAGCTACCATAGACTGTCGGAAATTTGTAAATGTGTAAATGTGTTTGCACATGTAAGATCATTAAAAAAACTCTTATCGCAGACGGCCCATAATAGTGTTAGTTTTGAATGTATAGATTATTGTCTTTAAAGTGTTAATTTCATTAGAACAAGAAAATAATCGAGATTAATAAATAAAATAACCGAAAGGGTGTGGGTTCGATCCCCACTCGAGGAAATGAAATATTTAATATTTTCAATTTAAATATTTATTTTCTTCGCGCTGCTACAAGGCAAAACGCAGGGTCGAGTCCCGCCACTCAAGACGCAATGCCTCAAATTCGGCGGACAATGGAGAACGGAAGCGGAACGGAGTGGCTTAACACTAGGTTCCCAAGTTCCGTCTGCCCATCCTGCCAAGGGATACAGCGTGAAGCTGAGTGAGTAAATGAAATCAAGTAATATAAGCGTTCGAAGCCGCACCTACTGTACAATAAATATGTAACAACAATGTGTCTTTTAAGTTTGAACAATTCTCTCGAGTGAATTCGAGTTGGAAACCACAATCATCGCGTGCAGCCAGTTACGAGTAGTACATCACATGTGCCACGACGGCGTCAAATATAAATACTTAATATTGCTAAGTGTATACTCCTGCATGAATAGGAGATAATTAATTACTGGGTCACTAACATTGGCCGGCAAACTATTAACGCAAGGGTTGTAGGTTCGATCTCAACCAAAGTACTAAATTATTTTCTTTTTTCCGTCTAGTAACAAAACAAAGCGGCGCTGCCACTCTATACACATTGTTGAAAACTAAGTGTTTTAACACTTGCCTCGGTCTAGCTGGCCGTAGAACGTAGAACGTAATTTGCTTAGAACTGAACTTGTACGATATTTTTCTCCCAAACCAAGTCTTTATCCCAGCGCTGGGTTACACAGCGAACAAGGGCGGAGTCCCATAATCAATAATTCACAAATCTATATATCAGCTAAGACCATTACTAACAATAACGGGACCGATCCCTGTACCTAGCAAGTGATTCCACGCTATTCCCCGCATCTTACTTCAGGCACAGGGGCACAGCCCTTTGTATTTATCGCGAGGGTTACTTTTATTATCCGCCAGTCCACTTGACCTGCCGCATACCTTTCAAAAGCCCCGCATCGCACTAAATTCTAGCGAGGGAACGGGACGTGGTAGGTCAGTATAACTGGTCGCTATAACTATTGAACGATATGTGAATTAATGGTTTGCGAAGTAAACTGATTTTACAAGTCACACATTTGGTTATTACGGCCGGCAATTAAGATTATTGTTCTAAACGCTTCTATTGTTTTCAGGTTATTTTTTTTACCCAGACTAAGCTATATTTCCGCAGTCAATAAAAATACTCAGCTTCACGCTGTATCCCGCACGAGGCAGGGTAGGCAGAGGGAACCTACCTACCTACCTAGTGTAAAGACACTTCGTTCCACTTCCGTTCCCCACTTTCCGCCGAATTTGAGGCATTGCGTGTTGAGTGGCGGAACTCAACGCCGCGCTTTGCCTTATTACCAGAGCGAGGAATTGAAACATGAAATATTTAAATTGAAAATATTAAATATTTAATTTCCTCGACTGAGGATCGAACCCAGAACCTAACGGTTACAGTCACACTCTTGTGCCGCTGCGCCACGACAGGCCTCAGTCAATAAAAATGCAATATGTTTATTTTCTTCTCAAAATATTTAAAAGTTATAGTTAAAAGTAATTAATTATGTAAAAAAATCACATTTATATCAATTTTAGTACAAGACTATAATACTAGTAGAAAGAGGGTATAAGTGCGAACGATGATATGCGAAAATTATAAATTGATAAAAATTCACACTGTTAGCACGTTTCGACGTAGGAAAAGAACTAGCCAGCACACGTTTGTTTAAGTTGTTCACGATAAGCCGTGACGTCAAATGTGCGACAGTACTGTATCGCCAGTTATGCGATAGATTGTTTTAACGAAAATATTATAAACATGCCGTAAACAGAAGGCCTCATTGCCATAGATTAAGAGTTCCCATTGATTACGTAGTTGATATTTGAAGGATGTGGGTTATTTGCTACGTACGTTAAGTAGGGTTCTGTAGGACAAAAAAGATAAATTACAAACTCGTAACTGTAGCACATTTTTATAGATAATGAAAACGAATGCCTGTAAAATTAAATTTGTCAACAGTTTTAGATATAATTTCCTATTTACTTACAATTATTTAATTCGTACGGAACCCTTAGTGGACGAATTCCACTCGCCCTTGACCGATTTTGTTAAGTTACTATTAGTTAGATTAAAGGAGAAAGTTAAAGTGAAACTACTTTAAATCTAGACATAACTATATTATTACAGCTATGTATAATGACTTAAAAAAAATAATCAAAGGAACGTTTGTCAAGCCGTGTTGACATATAATAAAAAAAAAACATAACTACAGACTAACATTATAATCATTGTAAAACATATTAACATATAAATATTAATTATTTATATAAACGCATTATATTATTTGGCAGTTAGGTTATTTATTATGTTTGTGTGTGCATTTATTGTTCCTAAACACTAATATAAAGTTATATAAGTATACATACTTATAGTGTGCACCATGTGTTTTTTCATCGTTTTCAAGATATATTGTGCGTAGTAAGGCAAACTGAGAATATTTTTTGTCTTTTCCACATATTTTCTGTAGTTAAGATACTGCAAGCCGAGTGGCGTAACTCAACGCCGCACTCTTGACCAAGTAGGAAAATGAGACAGAAATGAAACCTACCGTTATCTTTTGCAGTCAGGTCGTCCCATTGCGACACGAAGGCTAGACAGCTTCGTATCACATTTAGGTAATACATACTTATAAATTACATGATGAGATTGATTAATTATTATCCCATTAATATAATAATTTTTAAAAATTTATCAAAATTAATCAATTGTAAGTCGAATTCATCCACCGAGGGTTCAGTACACTCATTTTATATGTAATGAAATACAAATACTCATACTGAGCTTCACGCTGTATCCCGCACACGGCAGGGTAGGCAGAGGGAACTCGGAAACCTAGTGTTAAGACACTCCGTTCCACTTTCGTTTCCAACTTTCCACCGAATTTGAGGCATTGCGTGTTGAGTGGCAGAACTCAACGCTGCGTTTTGCCCTGTACCAGAGCGAAGAAATGAAAATATTAAATATTTAAATTGAAAATATTGAATATTTCATTTCATTCATCTCGAGTGGGGATCGAACCTGTCGGTTACAGTCACACGCTTGTGCCGTACTAGTATACTGCATGGCTCCAATACTTGCATTTTGGAAAGTAGTTTCATTTGTTTGGGTGGCAAATATAAAATGTTACTCAAATTACGATGCATTCTTCTTTTATAACTTCACTTTCTTTAAGCTTAATAATTAAATTATTTTTATGTTTTAATCAATATTTCTGTTATATTATTTCACCAACAGGCGGAGATTTTTAGAAAAATAATATTATCGCCAAAATTGAAACATCATATGGTGCTATTTTATACGTAAAATATATGGACTCTATGGACAGAACGATTTAGTACTTAAGCTTAAAAGTGGTGAACGAGAATTACTCGGCTAACTGTCTTAAAAAGTCATATTAAAACTTATTTTAGGAGTTTAATTTAAATTGTGGTATAAACCGTAAATCTCCTCAATACAAGAAACCTTCTTATCAACAAGTAAACTATATAAAAAACTAAAATTTGTATGTCAATTAAGACTAATTATGTAGTTTAAATCGACGCAAGCGCACGCTTACAGCCACAGTTGGGAGTATAAGAAGGTTCCCAAGGTACCGCCTTGTAAGCAGTTGATATGCAACACTGCCACTAGCTAACGATTTTTAATTTCGTGAAATGTTCTTTCAAATCACCTCCGTATATTTACATTTGTAGTCAAGAAAACTAATTTAGTTCCATTTAAATTATATCATTCTTACTAACTGTACTTAATTAAATTACAAAGCCCTATGCTATGCGCGTACTTTATGTACATTCAGAATATAAAAATATATTGCACTCTCTGGATACTTATAAAAAAAAGGTATAAAAATTTGAACGTAGCGAGATTTGAACCCGCGTTTTATGAAAACCGTCCAACCGCTCTGACTACTAATCCATACGTTCTCATAAAGTTAGGTAGGTGGTAATTCTTATATACTCGTTACAACTTGCCTCACGATATAAGAATCCATAGCCTCAAATTTCAATAAGAATTAGGCGAAAGCGTCGTGTCTGGCACTACAAGTCCGCAGATTGGGATGGGATGCGCACATTTTACTCATCTTATCCCTGAGGGCCGGTTTGCTTCTCTTCTGATGATCCTAGTGCTTGTGCCGCTGCTGTTGCCGACGTGCTTCTGCAGGGTATGGAACTTTATATTCCTAGCTCTGTAGTGCCAATCGGTGGCAAGTCACAGCCTTGGTTTGATACGTCTTGCAAACTTGCTGCTTCTGGCAAGCGCGAGGCATATCGAACCTGGGCCAAGGCACTTGTCACTAAGGATCCAAAGGTGAAAATCTTAAAAAGAAAGTACAACCGTGCCTCTAGGTACTTTAAGTGGCAAATTGCCAGAGCAAGGTCCGAGCACATCGCTAAAATCGGTGAGAAGCTTGAGAGTTACCCGTTGGGAACTCGCCAGTTTTGGGCCCTCTCAAAGGCTGCACTTAACAACTTTAACCAGCCTTCGCTTCCGCCGCTGCGCACGGAGAATGACATCTTAGTCCATACGACGAAAGAGAAAGCCGATCTTCTGTGCGCTCTCTTTGCCTCAAACTCGACTATGGAGCAACGCCGCCAACCATCCCGCGGTGTCAGAGCTCAATGCCTGACGTTAAAATCAGTCAGAAAGCTGTTAGGCGAGCTCTCTCTTCCTTGGACATTCACAAGTCGAGTGGGCCAGATGGCATCTCTCCTCTTTTGCTCCGTTCGTGTGCTCCTGAGCTGACTCCGGTGCTAACGCGTCTCTTTCGGCACTCTTACTCAGTCGGCGTAGTCCCAGAATCGTGGAAGAGCGCCCTTATCCACCCGATCCCGATAAAAGGCGATGGTTCCGATCCAACTAACTACAGGCCTATTGCTATCACCTCCCTGCTCTCCAAAGTTATGGAGAGCTTAATCAATAGCCAGCTCTTGGTTTATCTAGAGGATCACCGATTGATTAACGACCGCCAATATGGCTTTCGTCAGGGTCGGTCAACCGGTGATCTTCTGGTTTACCTAACCCACCGCTGGGCTGCGGCTATTGAGAGTAAGGGAGAGGGCCTGGCAGTTAGTCTGGACATGGCGAAGGCCTTCGATCGTGTGTGGCATGGGGCGCTCCTTGCGAAACTTCCATCTTACGGGCTTCCCGAGAATTTATGTAAGTGGATCGCTAGTTTTCTCACTGGGCTATTTCTTCTGCATATCAATGATATGTTGGAGGACTCTAACATACATTGTTATGCGGATGATAGCACTGTGGACGCTGTATACTCTGGCCGTGCAAGTTTTCTCGGGAAAACGTCGACCAGTGCCGAAATCAATTTGTGTCTTCCGTTGAGGCATCCCTCAACAATGTCTCCGTGTGGGGTGAAAAGAACCTAGTTCAATTCAAACCCCGGAAGACACAAGTCTGCGCGTTAACCACTAAAAAAACACCAAGAAAATTCGGCAGCAGGAACCAAGTCAAACAGTTTTCGAAAACACTCCCCTTAAAGCCCCGCTCTGCCTCAGTATATTGGGCCTCAGTTTTTCGAGCGACTGCCAGTATCGCAATCATCTGGAAAGCAAGGCCAAGTTGGCCTCGAAGAAACTGGGGGTCATCAGCAGAGCGAGACAGTATTTCACGCCAAAACACCGTTTGGCCCTGTACAGGGCCCAGGTTCGGCCTCATATGGAATACTGTTCTCACCTCTGGGCTGGTACACCCCAGCATCAGCTTGAACCAATTGATCGCGTACAACGTAGAGCCGTTCGAATCGTTGGGGACCCAATGATCTGTGAGGGGCTTGACACTTTGGCTTTGCGTAGAGACGTATCTTCACTGTGCGTTCTATACCGCATTTATCACGGGGAGTGTTCTGTAGAACTGTTTGACTTGGTACCTGCCGCCGAATTTTCTTTCCACGGACCACACATCTCTGGAACGACCTACCCGCGGCAGTATTTCCAGGTCGATACGACATGGGTACCTTCAAAAAGCGCGTCTACCTACACCTCAAAGGCCGGCAACGCACCTGTAGCTCCCCTGGTGTTACACGGTGCCGTGGGTGACGGTGATCACTCACCATCAGGTGACCCGTACGCTCGTTTGCCTTGTCTTTTCCATAAAAAAAAACATATGTGTGTGTGTGTGTGCCAATTGTGAGGTTGTTCCTCTGCTAATAAGAAAAATCTATGCCTTTGAAGTAAATAAAGACAAAGCGGATACTTGCTTAAGCAAGTATCCACTTTGTCTTTATTTTGTGGTACAAATACAAAGTCGATTCTATCTAATATTTAAAGTAGTTAATATTTCAAAACGATTTTTTTTATGCACATTATATCAACGTATGCCAAATTAAACCTAAATTTGATCAATTTTAACTGATTTTTATTTCAACGTTTGGTGTAAGAAGAAATGTATACATTAAATAATTGATTTGAAAATATTAAATATTTAATTTCCTCGAGTGTGGATCAAATCCACGAGCTGCGCGATTATTTTTTTCATTTTTTCGCTTTAGTAACGAGGCGGCGTTGAATTTCGCCACTCAACACGCAATGCCTCAAATTCGGCGGAAACTGGGGTACAGAATGGAGTGTCTTAACATTAGGTTCCCAAGTCCCCTCTGCCTACCCTGCCATGTGCAAGATACAGTGTAAAGCTTGAAAAAAAAAAAACTCTATCACCTTGTATTAGAATTCACAACTGTCACTTACAATCTATTTAATCTACGAGTGCTTTAATACATTTATTCATTTGTAAAATGAAAGAACGAGTTTATGCACGTTACCCATATGACAGAATTCAGTGAAAATCAATTTCCAAGGATTTTTTATAAGCGTTTAATCAAGCGTTACATAACGCAACACTTCTTATCGTCCACTTTATTGCTTCAAATTTAATTTATATAAACAATTATACTAATAAGATATGAAATTGTTACATTCATACATCTATACAAACTTTTACTAAGTAGTCCAATTATCATAATTTTTTTTTAGTTTAAAATTGTTTTCTTCCGGCATTGCTTGATGAGTGACAAAACTCTACGCCTCGACTCTTTCTCTCTCCTCGGCTTAACGTTTCATCTTTTCATCTTAAATTGAGATGTCTTCCGTATGTTTTGAAGTCACAATTTCGACACGCTTTGAAATTTTGCTTTATTATAATTAATAATATCCTACATATTGTACTCACTTATTATTATGATGTTTCTTAGTTTAACTTTTGTAGTAATCAAAACACGGAGTGTATTGACACTACGTTCTCTCCCTACCCTTCTATGTTAAGCAGGTTATAACGTGAAGCTAAATATTTATTATTGGACGGTTCACTATAATAATTAACGTTACTTTCTCTTTAAATTCTATGTAGTGTTAGTATTAGTTGAATATAGTACAAGATGCTATAGTTTAACGCTTACGTAAAATTATGTAAACCAATCTTATTACGTCCGTTATCTACTTGAGCTAGATAATTCGTATCGCAATTTTTCACGTTTGATCCATATAGCATGGAGTACAATATGTGATTTTATTTAATGCATTTCTAAAAATATAATAATTATAGGCCTTTGTAGCTCAGTTGGGTTGCTCAAAGCAAGCACGAGCAAGGGATTATTTTCATTTACTCATTCTAGTAAATCAAACCATAATGTTTTATATCACCACTACACTTAATACCTTGATTTACGAAAAGTAGAGTAAAGACTATTTTGTCGCTAACTTTTCTATATAGTACCAGCATATATCGTTAATTTAGATAAAGTTGTTAAAGACACAAGTCATTGTATACGAAAATCCAATTTAAAAAAGTCTTCTTTTTCATTTAATTCTTTGATGTCTTTTAAAATATTTCAGAAGATATAAATCGTCATTGTTACACCTAATGAGCGATGTAATATTTTTAGTAGAAGATAAATTCAAGCGAAACTAAAATAAAATACATTACCGGGTTCCGTTACGTACAATACAGCGCATTCAAGGTACAGGTACTAGCGTATAGCAGGAAAGAGATGTCGGCCATAGTCCCTCTCTGTTCTATGCAAGATATGTATTTAAAACATATTTTTAAAGCTTCGACAGTCGACTTTCCTTGTAAGTGTATACAAGTGTGATAATATTCAATTACTGTAGTGTGTAGTAGTAATTTGTGTTATCGCGTTACAGTTTTAATATATATATATATATATATATATATATATATATATATATATATATATATATATATATATATATATATATATATATATATATATATATATATATATATATATATATATATATATATATATATATATATATATATATATATATATATATATATATATATATATATATATATATATATATATATATATATATTACTAAATAATGTCACCAAGACCCGCTAGCTGTACATAGTAAGTAGTAAGGTACGATACAAAAACGGTTTCGTTTGCACTTGAAGCGATAAGAGCGTAATCATTTTTATTACAAAATTATCAGGTCCATGTATACACTGTAATATGTGAAAATGCTGATTCATAGTGAACTATCTGCATATAGGTTAAGTTTTGTTTCAAACTAAAATATTGCCACAATCGAGAATCGAAGTCATAACATTTTTGTGTACTTGGTTGATTCAAACATTTGAAAATTCATGTTATCAATATTGATTCATGTACTCGACGTTGCGTATAAGTCTTTGTTTATTATCATTATATTTTTTTTTCAATTTCACGCTAGAGTCCTGTCGTGGCGCAGCGGCAATACCTTGTGACTGTAAGCGACAGGTTATGGGTTCGATCTTCACTCGAGGAAATGAAATATATAATATTTTTAAATAAAAAAAATAATGTTTTCATTTATTCGCCCTTCGATAACAACACGTGAGGGAAAGAAGTGGAACGGAGTGTCTTAGCACTAGGTTCCCAAGTTCCCTCTACCTATCCTGCCAATTTGAGATACAGCGTGAAGCTAAGTAGAGAATGTAGAGTAATTTAACGCAATATCCCATATTGCATACTAGAGAACCTTGACTTATCACACTCTGTCTATCGTCTTTTTTTAGACGTATTTGAGACACTATTGTTTGTTTATTGATGGAACGCAATGCCGCCCTCTTAGTTTTGCCACAAAGGGGAAATGATGATGACTCATTCCCCATAGAGAGATTTGAACTTGTAACTCTAGAGAAGCTCGATATAATATAATAATTATAACATTATTTATGAATTACTTCTATTCAATTGAATTATTTCTAGGTAAGAAAATGAGTATAGTTGCCGATGGCCTTGTATAGGAGATTCAAGTTAAGTGTTTCTCCGGTAATTAGATTGATTTATAAACTGTAGGGGCGAAACACTGAACGCCCAATGCTTTTAAATGCTAATGTGCGTAATACATATAATGAAAATTTCTTGTTAAACTATTTTGAGTCATCTACGTAATGTACAATTATAATTATAAATTCGGCGTTGAGTTCCGCCACTCATTACGCGATGCCTCACTTTCGAATGGAGTGTCTTACCACTAGGTTCCCAAGTTCTCTCTGACTACCCTGCGGTGTGCGGGATACAGCGTGAAGCTGAGCTGAGTAATATTAAATAACTGGATATCTATATGACGTTGTTAGCTACATAGTTTATAACAAATATTTATCGTAACGTAAACATTGAAATTAATATCTATTATTTTAATATATTGTAATATATTATTACGATAAAATAAGAAAAGATATGTATGGATAACCTAAATAATGCACGATCAATTCGTTCTTCAATTTCCGCTCATTATGTGCCCATATGTGATAGATGATGAAGTCAAACTACATTAATTAACGTACTGACAATACTAGATAAACTTGCCACTTTCGAACGTCTATATTAAAAATTATTCAAATTCTAGTATTTTTTTAAGAGAAAAGTTTATTTTATTTTTAAAATGTTCAATAAATTTAATACATATGCGTTCTACAGTATTTTTGTTCGAGGTAAAGATTCCATAACCTGTATAATTATGAACAATTTGTTAAGATTTTTATATTAATATTGCTTTGCATAAAACGTAAAAAATATGAAATGCAAATAAAATGATTTATACTCGTTATGATAATTGTATTTCTGACAAATAATACAATTATACAATCAGAAATTGGAGTAGTTAGTAACAATAGTTATATCATAAGCAAAATTTTAAAGAAAGAAAAATTCGCAATAATTTGTATAAAAGAGTGTGTGGGCGTTCTTATATTGTGTCGTGTATACGTGTGAATATCGCAAAGGAAACAAACATAGGAGATGTATGACGTTAAATTGTTCTCAATTAAACTAATGTAACGGGAGCGCGTCACTCGGTTTTAAAAATATCAGATGCAAGATGTAAAAACTCGATCATTAAACAATTTTAATTAGAGTTTACAACTACTTTTAGTTGAAGTGAACTCGAAAATCCAGATAAGATTAAATAGTGATGACAATTACTGGTCACAAAAACGTTCCATAATGGTTGTAAATCGGTGATAAATAAACAAAAACTTTTGCGCTATTCCCGTTTAAACGCGTCATCTATTCGACAAATAAATAGTTTTTTTTGTTTTAATATGTTTTTTTCAGTAGATGTCGCTTAGTACCGTAATCGTAGTTCTGTAATTGATTAATAGATGTCAGTAGAGGAACTTAATAAAAATGCAATGTTGTGGTGGTTTAACTATTCGACACAAGATGGCGTCACAATAAAAAAAAAAATTATATTAACACCAAATGACTATCTTAGTCGGCTTTAGAGTGTATACCTGCAAAAAGTCTATCAGGAAAAAAATCAGGAGAGATTACAAATGTTTATAAAAACATATGACTATATATGGGGCACCAGTAAAAAATAAAGGAACTGAACGAAGTGTCTTAACACTACATTCCCAAGTTCCCTCTGCCTATACTACTATGTGCAGGATACGGCATGAAGCTAAAATAAAAAAGAAAAAGAAGAAAACAAAACAATACATTTTATTTATTTATTGTATTCTTTTTACGTAATAGGATGTTTATTGACATTTGATAATATTTTATGATAACCACAGTCTATATTTCTTTACGTTTATTTGTTTCCACTCCGCTCCTGTCAAGACATTTCCGTTTTCCGCTTTCCTCCAAATTTGCCTTCCTTAATTTGGCCTCACTTATATTTGATTTTTTTTTATAATACTTAACTTTATATACATTGTTGGTAAAAATACTAACGCTCACGAATACGACGAATCTTAATTAAATTGAAAAATGCTCAAGCGTAAGTTTAACGTGTTTTATAAATAATAACTATATATACGGATTCTCCGTGTTAATATGAACCGAGAGCACATATATACATATAAGTATACACATATATACAAACATGTTTGTATATATGTGTTCGGTTGTTATTAAGTATACACATATATACAAACATGTTTGTATATATGTGTTCGGTTGTTATTAAGTTTTATCTCTTTAAAAGCTTAAAACAAATTTATCTGGATTGTGACCTGATGTGACAATATCTTATAATTCAATGAAGCCAGCTGCACGCACCAAAAAACATGACTTATGTGGCGTTACCTCGCTTTGAGGCGATCCATGTAAGGCTCAAAGTGCAAGCGAGAGCGCAGAACATGCGACAAAGAGGCACAATCAGCCTCTGCGTTCGGCAGCCGGCAGCATTGAGTTGAGTGAGCGAGGCGACAGCGTGGACAGCTGCTATACAATAATATATTTACATGTTTTCGTCAAGTATGAAGAGCAGTGAAAAGTGAATGTGATGTTATTTGTTTATAGCAACGACAATTACGGCGATAAAGGTAAAGATTCTTTTGATATTACGTATATGATCAGTGATAAATTGTAGAATATTCGTGCTTTCATTGTTGAAATAAATATCATCGGTCCGTGCTGCGATTTATCAGCGATCGATTAGTGCAGCGATTGTAGGTTATGTTATAATTTACAAAACTATAAAAATAAGTTAACAGAACTATTTTACGATAAATAAAAAAATAATGGATTTACTTACTATACATATCCAGCGTAGTTATGATTTCAAAAAATTAAAACATAAATGTTTAATCTACCACAAATCGTAACAACGTGTCAATCGACGTGAAATAACAGGTTGGAGCAGCCAGCCGTCAATGAGAATAATTTTCTCCTATATCAAACACATTTACAAAAAATTTAATAATGTTTCCAAATTTTTAATTTAAATTTTATTAAAAATAATTTAATCACAGTTTATTTTATAATAAATTATTCAAAATTATTACTTTTTTTACAAAAAAATATAATTAAATTTACAAAATTAATTAAGTAAGTAATTGAACAACAACTTTTTTTCAGTTTACTTGCTGTAAGAAATAATATCCATACAAAATTTATTATTATAAAATTATAAGAAAACGAAGAATTTTATGAAAAAATATTATATTATTTTATCTTAATTGTTTCAAACGACAATCATTTTACAGACCCGCTCACAATCGCACCATGGAAAAACAACCTGACGAAACAGATTATGTCACGAATGAGCCAATACCTTTGATGAGTGAATCCATGGAGGTTCAAGATGCTGTAGAGTCTAATTTAGCAACGCCATTCGCGAAGCCAATAATCTCTGCTTCAAAATCGAAAGCACAAAAACAACGTGAGTACAGACAGCGTATCGCAGCATCTAGAACTCCTGCTCAGGCGGCTGCTGCAAGAAAATTAAAAAACGAAAGACAACGCAAGAATAGATTACGCCAAGCTGCTAATTCGGCTATTGCCAGTGGCTTTCTTGAAACGACAACTACATCTTCATCTCCTTCAGGAAATGAGTCGAACAATTTCCAAACAAGAAGTCAACGACAACACGCGCAACAACAATCTACCACCACTGCAGATCAATCTGATAAGCCACTCTTTCCGGGAATTCCCGTTGCCATGGAGGCTCAAAAAACTGTTGCAACTACTTCTGTGACGCCATTTGTAAAACCAATAACTGCTGCTCCAAAAACAAGGGCACAAATACAACGAGAGTACAGACAGCGGATTACTGCATCCAAAACTCCTGCATGGGCAGCAGCTGCAAGAGAAGCACGTAATGTGAGAGATCGAAATAACAGATTTCGCCAAGCTGCTAAGTTGATTATTACCAGTGGTTCTTTAGAATCGACAACTACATCTTCATTTCATTCAGGGCAACGACAATTTACCGTCCAACAATGTCAAACTTTAGCAATAGAACCAGCAGAAAGTACTGTACAAACAAGTACTTCTTCAGGTCAAATTGAAGTTCAAGCACAATCTAATTGGAACACTAAATGGGCATCATCAATCATGAGATTTAAATCTACTTTTTTGGACAACGATTTTGGCTACGCTTGCTCGGTCTGCGACAGACTTTGGTTTCGAAACGACCTTAAACCAATTACTGCAGCACAGCTGAAGGTAATTTTGGATTGGTTTATCAAAGAAAATCGACAAGTAAACAGAGATGAATATAAACTGGTATGCAAAACTTGCAAAAGGTCACTGAACAAACAATCGATGCCGCCGCTAGCAAAAGTTAATGGATTCTCATATCCTGACCCACCACCATGTCTACCACCGTTAGATCCCATCAGTGAACGATTGATTTCGCCTCGTCTACCATTTATGCAAGTGCGTCGTCTGCGTCATGATTTCTCTAATGGAATCGTAGGACAAGTGATAAACTTACCAGTCGATGAACAGAGCATAGTACAATGTTTGCCCCGACATTTGGATGAGGACGACGTTATCAATGTAAACATTACAAGAAATCTTGCCCACAAAACTGTTTATATTAGCGGATACATGTCTAAAAGTACAGTTACTTCATGGTTAACTGTTCTGCAGAACTCTCCATTATATCGTTTTTACAAAATCAAAGTGGATTTGTCGAGACTGAATGTTGCTTTGCCAGACCTCGATGACGTAAAAGATGACCCGTAAAATCTTATAGAAAATATCTCTGCAGAACAGAACCCTGAATCTGAGATTCTCGCTTCAAAACAAAGTACCGTGGTGTGGTAACGACAAGATTGTCTCAATATCACACCAGGACACCGGGCAACTCTCCTTAACATTATTTAAGACCATCGACTTCGTGGACACATATTTCGAACAATTACTAATAATCCACCAAAATTCTGCAATAATTTTAATTCAGAATTTGTCTGCTCACTTTGAAGATATTGAAAAAGACATAGTGATTACAAGATCTGTTTTTTTTTATTCTAACTAAAACCTGGATGCGTGACAATTGTGATCCAATTTCAATTGAAATTTTTTCAGCAGGTTGAGTGGAAATTTATAGAAACTTATCATCGACATCCACGGCAAAAACTCACAACGTTGAACTGTCGGCTACAACCCGCCTTATTCATTAGAAACACTGGTGACGTTTGCTTGACAAAAGTAACATGTTTCACCGCTGATACCACGTTAAAAAAGTTTTTGGCGCAGTTTTTATTCATTCCGTGTGCTTACAACAGCCAGTACGTACATTCCATCATGGAAGTTGGTGCCAATTCTACTTTGTGGCGACTTCAACACAAACGTGAAAAATGACGAAATATTTATCAAATTCATGAAAGACAATGTTCAATGTAGATTGTGCATCAAACCTTAATAAGTCAACAACACTAAGAGGCACCAAGAGGATTTTTTCAAGACACATTACACTCGAAACATCCCTTTCATTTCCTTTTTTTCATATTCTCAACAAAGTAACACATATTGTAAGAAGTTAAATATTAACCATGTTTTAATGTTGTAAATAGAACTTGTAAAATAATGCTCAACGCACATTCTTACTTGTAAAAACTGTGTAAAATGTACATTATAAAAAAAATGGCATAATTATATTTATGCGTATAAATAAATGTAACTTGATCAATTCCATGTGATTTCCATTTACCTTCTTCTCTATATCCATACAAAATATTCATCAAATAAATAAAATTAAAATTTTCTTTGAAAAATGTGTTCATTAGATCAGTATTTGCTTACGACCTTGTCACGTTCAACTATCGTCAGTAACCGACTTTACAGAGAACTGATTTTTTTATTAAAGGAAAATATTGATAATCGCTTTAATTCACTACATTACATTTACCAAAGTGCTATATTTTGTATATGTTCTCAGGGATTTGAATCATTGACGAATTTGTTCCCTAAAATATACAGTGTAACTTATCATCTCAAAAAATTATACTACATAATTTAGCGCTTATTGTTTCCAAATTCATCATACATCTATAGTTACTTTATTGTCATATAGTTATTATAGATGTCATATTTAAAAGTTAGCAACGCTACGTAATCTTAACACTAAGCTCCTAAGATCTTCTCTCCAGGGTCACGATGCCATGAGCGGGATACAGCATGAAGGTATAACAATAGTAATTTACACGATGGTAAGATACAAATACTGTAAAACAAAAATTATTTCAAAATTTTTATTCGTCTGTCTATCTGTTTATCCAGACTAATATCCGAAATTGCTGAATTTATTGTAATCAAATATTTCATTGAAAGATACAGAATATTATGAAAAATAATTAAGCCAAGAAAACATATCATGTAATTACCGTCACTCCGACCTTGCCTAGTTAACATAAAATGTTAGGTAATCGTAAATCATATTTCACACTGTCTTGTAAATATTATTAATATAGATATTGATATATATCTGATCTATTATTGAACTATCCGTTCAACTGTCCAAACTTCTTGTCTTTAATTAATTTTAAAGTTCTTTATAGTTACTCGAGAAACCCCTTAAAGTGTTCCCACATCCGATTCGTAGAACCGTATCGGGTTCTAACTCTCCTCTGCCCCTTTTATGTCGCTTAGCAAGTGAATACTTTGCAAGAATTGTAATTTTTTTGTGAATCAGTTAGAAAAACTAAGAGTAAACTCACATAGCTTGAAATAACATAAAAATTATGTACCTATTTTTCGTTAATTTATTTCTCTGCACTGTTTTTTTTTTGTATTTTTGTCTTGGTTCTGTATAAGGACACGTTTAAAACATCTTACTGTGCTCCTTTTAACCTTTTTCTCTTCCTTAAATATATGCATGTGGTGTTTGTCTACCTACTTCTTTTTTTTGTAATTTTTTAAACCAATTTTACAACGCTGCTCTGTAATGTGATAAACTAATCAGTAAATGAAAATATAGAACCCAAAACCTCAAATACTTTATTTATTTTAACGAAATACACGTTATCCTAAAGTAAGGTGAGAGGTTATATTCTTTCAGTTAAGTATAATATATATGTATTTTAAATGGATTTTCGGTTATTGTTTTTAACGAAGTTTTCACATTTGGAACTCAGTGGAGAAATTTAACATTCCTCCGCAGCGTAGCCCAAACTCAGCGAAGAATTTTGTAAATCTATATTATATAATAAATATTATGAATGCTGTTAAGATTTGCATAAACTGTAATATGAAGAATGTCAATAACCGGTTCCATTAAACTACATTTCTCTACTCATTGAAACGTACCAAAAATGTTCTTTTTATATTAGATTTTTTTTTAAGTTAAATTAAATGATTTAACCTGACGAGTTTTAGACTCTAATGAAAAAATATCATCAGGGCAAGCGCTAAAGATTTTATAACATTTTTTTTAGACAGTAATATATGTAAAGATTGACCGGTTACCTTGATCGGCCTATCAATGGATGAGGCCAGTCGTGGCGCAGCGGCACAAGTGTATGACTGCAACCGACAGGTCCTGGGTTCGATCCCCACTCGAGGAAATGAAATATTTAATATTTTCAATTTAAATATTCAATATTTTCTTAGTATCAGTAATTATTAAATGATAAAAAGTAAAATTTTACTTATTTAATCATTTTTGTTATTTAATTAAATATAACTAAGTATGAAAAATATATTGTGTCTACAAATACGTCTGGTGTCTAAATGGAAAAAAATAATAATGAAATATCGAAATATTTTAAGGATAATAGATGTTAGGATTTTTATCAAGAATTATTATATTACATTTAATTTGTATCATATATTTTATTTTGGGACGATATAAAGTACGACAGGATGTGGCAATACCGCCATTAACAACACCAATCTTTAAATTCCTATTTATTGATTCAATTTGAACTTCGAACTCACAATAAAATGTAGCATAGGAAACACAAAAGATTTCAAACCATTTATTTATTATATTCTCAAAATACGTGAAATAGTGATCTGAAATTACATAAAACAGGGTTAATCTACTAACATCGAATATTGTTTACATCGAAATATTAAACATCGAATGGATACAGATAACCGACGAGAGACAGCTTGATTTTGAGCAAAAAGTTTTGTTAAAAAAATAAGTGGTCGGCCCGTTACTTAGTTATTAGTAAAAATACAGCGATTACTTGATGCAGGATAAGACTTATGTTATACAGTGAGTAAACTTACGTAAATGCCGTACAAGCCACGGGCGGGCGCCTACTACGGCCTCGTCCGGTCCGGCGCGCACGTGGCGCCATCTAGTGTCGCGTGGACGCGCCGAAGCGAGCGAGGCTTAACGCCGTGACGCATCTGATATGACTTTCTTAAATTAGCAACGTCACATCGCCCGTCAACGAATAGAATTAGTGTATATAAATTAGCTTATGTAACAAATAAGCTTATATGTATATAATACTGAGGCAGAATTACATCTTAACTACGGCGTAACATTAAGTGTGGTACGTGGGAATAGACACGAGCGCAAGCCCTTACATTAAACGGACGAATGCGATATATAATTATATTTTGCTTTATATCTATGTATCTGACGCTAAAACATCTATATAATGTATTACTTTTGTACATCTACTTATATAATAACCGTACATACACTCACTAAGCTTACTGCTTCGGCGTTACTGCTTCGGCGTACCCAATGTGCGCAACCCAACCGTTATATTTTAAATTGTCATTTAAAACCGACTGACATACACCCATATGACTAGATATTACAAAGTTGCTGTCTTAAATTGTTTCGAGGGCGTTTTATGGATTTCCTCGCACACGTTGAGTACACAGCTCATTTCTATCGGGAACTATGAATAATGTCCCGCGGGTAAACGAACAAGGATAAGGGGGTGAAGAGACGGAGATATATATATTTATCTGAGTTATTGCTAAACGATCGTCATATGTCGTTCAAATGTCAATCTCAGATTAAAAAAGTTCTTTGACTAGAAGAAGACTACAAGGCTAAGCGTTCACCCGCGCCGGCTTTGCCGCCCGTCCCTTTGCTAAGTACACGTAATTATTAAAATATATTTTCGCATTTTATTACATAAAATTCACGTTATGTTCTACCTACATTAGAAAAAGAAAGCGGGCATTAAGAGTAAGTAAATTTAGGTTCAAATTTGTACGCGGAGTCTATATACACAGCGTACCATGGACGTTTGTTCCGCTGGCTCGAGAGACAACGTACAGCGATATGTTCCAAGAGTTCAAGATAACAAAGACATTATAATGTTCTAAAGTGAGATCAATATCGAAATACTATATCGATAAGCGCGAAGTTAACTTATAATTACTGATGAAAGTGAGAAGTAGAAACGCTGCAGTTATCACCCGAGGTGCGGTCTCGAAAACTTATTTAAACAACTCGACTACAAAGTGACACTTATGTTTTCTAGGACACTAGACGAAACTTAGACCTAATCTTAAAAACAAATAAATATTTTGGTGCAAACATAAAAAAATAACATATAAAAAAAAAACAATATAAATTCTAATATCAATTATGCTTACTTTGACTGTTTGCGTGACCGCAATATACATACGTTGACTAATCTTACAAGCTTTATTATTAAAATGAACTTTGTGATTCCGCCACCAGGCTTGCTTTACGTATAGAGTTCATTAAACATCACACACATTCATTCCATAAAGAATTAATTATTCAAGGAAATAGACATAAGGAGGGGGGGTACCATCGACTCAAACTAGGGGTATCTAGCACACATCACAAATAAAGAGCGAAACGTTTCCATCCCTTGTTTCCGATTAAAAATCTAATTTTCAGTCAACTGTTGGCGTTGTTACTTCAAAATGGACGACTTTAATAATATTGTGTTTTACAATGTTAAGATGGTGTTACTCGAAAACTTAGGGAATGGGATAAGCTTGATGATCGTAAAGACATTTCTAAGTGCTTGTCGTTGCCTACGTTTCCGGAAGTAAGAAAGAGCCAGCAAAGCAAGTCTGGTGGGTGAAAGTAGGTATTAATTTACTCCTTGACTTCAAAATATTTGTAGGTAGGGTTCTCGTAGCCATTGATCTGCATGTTGGCCACGTGTCGTTCTTCAGGAGTGGGAGCGACAGCGCCTGTTTGCTCCACCTATAATATATTTTTTATATTTGAATTTACAATACACACATTACAAATACATTACAAAACTTAAAGAAGTTAAAAATACAACGTACAATTCTTTATTATCTCCAGTCCATCTAAGGACAAAGCAAATTTAGCTATTTATCCTTATCGTAAACGTTCGAGTGTGAATTAATATCAACTATTTTGATATATTCCTATTGACATTTCCTTTCCCCGATTCAGACAGAAAGCAGAAAGCTTCTTTTTCAGATTTTAACACTATTGTGAAGCTAAAAACCAATTTATATTAAAATAACTTATACCTGAACAAATCCCTGAGCAGAAGGCGCGCGGTCGCGGCGGCGGGCCACGGCGAGCGCGACGGCGGCAGCGGCCGCCAGCGCGGCGCCGCCCACGCACAGCGCGGGGTACAGGGCGCCCGAACCGCTGTTAGTGGGGCTGGAGCCGCGGACTGTGAAGCCCTGCGAATAAAAATTAGAGATTTTGCACAATACGATCATCAATTTCAGGATTTTTTAACGATTATGAATATAACTTGATAACTAAACAACGTGCGTTGCTGAGTTCTATCGCCTCAAATTCGCCTCAAATTCGACGATAAGTAGGGCATGGAACGGAGTGTCTTAACACTAGGTTCTTAAGTTACCTCTGCTTACCCTGCCATGAACGGGATAAAGTGTAAAGCTGAAAAAATAATACAACTAATCCGGTGAAATATTTCCTTTGTATGATCATGTTATATATTATAATTATATTTAGCCGTGTGATCCCGGCTTAGAATAGGATCACCCTGGTACTGATGGTGTCGTAAGAGGCGACTAAAGTGCGTGTGGTAGAGTCACGTTGCCAGCAATGACAACACGCATGGGCAGACTCGACCGCATCGTTACCACCCCTGGCATTTAATACCGGCGTTAAGTAGTGGCTTCGGTCGCTGCGTTTCGCATTGGGTAATGCCGGGCCCCGGTGCCCACCCCCAACCCCTCCCTAGAATATGAAAGCGGCACTAAAAAAGAAACTACCCCAGGAGGGTACCTGCATCTTAGATGCTGGAGAATCCCTCCCTGAGTCATCAAACTCAGGCCGCCCTTCGAATTCTGGGGAGGGCACAGTACCGCGCATTTTACAAGGCAAACGAGGCGTACGTTCCACGGCAGCCCCTGATACTCTCAGCATTGACTTTACCAACATCAGGGGCCTACATTCAAATCTGAATGCCGTCCACCACCATCTTGAGACGGCACAGCCGGCCTTGTTATTTCTGACGGAAACCCAGATTGCCCGACCGAGCGACACTGCCTACCTTCAATACCCCGGCTACAAAATAGAGCATAATTTTATACCTCATGCCGGGGTTGCTGTGTTTGTAAGGGAGGACATGAGTTTCCGTCGTCTTGTCAATTTTGAAGGTCGGGACCTGTCCACCATCTGGCTCCGTGTGGACATGGACGATCGTGTCCGAATCTACGCATGCCTGTACAGGTCCCATAGTGGTAATGCAGAAACGGATCGGCTCATGGAGCATATGCAATCGGCTATTGACGATGCGCTCTCACAGATCCCCACCGCAGAGGTCGTGATACTGGGCGATTTTAATGCACATAATGCCAGTTGGCTCGGTTCACGCACCACCGACCACGCGGGGAGAGCTGTATTCGACCTTGCTATGGCGAATGGATTGTCCCAATTGGTTGAGTCGCCTACGCGAATCCCGGACGTGGACAACCACAACGCCTCCTTACTGGACCTTCTGCTGACTTCACATCCAGAACAATACCAGGTTGTTGTCGATGCCCCCCTAGGGTCTTCTGACCACTGCCTGGTACGGAGTGCTGTGCCTATTAACCGCGTCAGTCGCAGAACATCAGCGACTCGTCGTGTCTGGCACTACAAGTCAGCAGATTGGGATGAGATGCGCACATTTTTCTCATCTTATCCCTGGGGGCCGGTTTGCTTCTCTTCTGATGATCCTAGTGCTTGTGCCGCTGCTGTTGCCGACGTGGTTCTGCAGGGTATGGAACTTTACATTCCAAGCTCTGTAGTGCCAATCGGTGGTAAGTCACAGCCTTGGTTTGATACGTCTTGCAAACTTGCTGCTTCTGGCAAGCGCGAGGCATATCGAACCTGGGCCAAGGCACTTGTCACTAAGGATCCAAAGGTGAAAATCTTAAAAAGAAAGTACAACCGTGCCTCTAGGTACTTTAAGTGGCAAATTGCCAGAGCAAGGTCCGAGCACATCGCTAAAATCGGTGAGAAGCTTGAGAGTTACCCGTCGGGAACTCGCCAGTTTTGGGCCCTCTCAAAGGCTGCACTAAACAACTTTAACCAGCCTTCGCTTCCGCCGCTGCGCACGGAGAATGACATCTTGGTCCATACGGCGAAAGAGAAAGCCGATCTTCTGGGCGCTCTCTTTGCCTCAAACTCGACTATGGATGACCAAGGAGCAACGCCGCCAACCATCCCGCGGTGTCAGAGCTCAATGCCTGACGTTAAAATCAGTCAGAAAGCTGTTAGGCGAGCTCTCTCTTCCTTGGACATTCACAAGTCGAGTGGGCCAGATGGCATCTCTCCTCTTGTGCTCCGTTCATGTGCTCCTGAGCTGACTCCGGTGCTAACGCGTCTCTTTCGGCACTCTTACTCAGTCGGCGTAGTCCCAGATTCGTGGAAGAGCGCTCTTATCCACCCGATCCCGAAAAAAGGCGATGGCTCCGATCCAACTAACTACAGGCCTATTGCTATCACCTCCCTGCTCTCCAAAGTTATGGAGAGCTTAATCAATAGCCAGCTCTTGGTTTATCTAGAGGATCATCGATTGATTAACGACCGCCAATATGGCTTTCGTCAGGGTCGCTCAACCGGTGATCTTCTGGTTTACCTAACCCACCGCTGGGCTGCAGCTATTGATAGTAAGGGAGAGGGCCTGGCAGTTAGTCTGGACATGGCGAAGGCCTTCGATCGTGTGTGGCATGGGGCGCTCCTTGCGAAACTTCCATCTTACGGGCTTCCCGAGAATTTATGCAAGTGGATCGCTAGCTTTCTCACTGGGCGCAGCATCAAGGTCGCTGTCGACGGTTTTTGCTCTGAATTCATGCCCGTGAACGCTGGCGTCCCCCAAGGCTGCGTGCTGTCCCCTACGCTATTTCTTCTGCATATCAATGATATGTTGGAGGACTCTAACATACATTGTTATGCGGATGATAGTACTGTGGACGCTGTATACTCCGGCCGTGCAAGTCTTTCTCGGGAAAACGTCGACCAGTGCCGAAATCAACTTGTGTCTTCCGTTGAGGCATCCCTCAACAATGTCTCCGTATGGGGTGAAAAGAACCTAGTTCAATTCAACCCCCGGAAGACACAAGTCTGCGCGTTAACCACTAAAAAAACCCCATTTGTCGTATCACCAGTTTTCGAGAACACTCCCCTTAAAGCCGCGCCCTGTATCAGTATATTGGGCCTCAGCTTTTCGAACGACTGCCAGTATCGCGATCATCTGGAAAGCAAGGCCAAGTTGGCCTCGAAGAAACTGGGGGTCATCAGCAGAGCGAGACAGTATTTCACGCCAAAACACCGTCTGGCCCTGTATAGGGCCCAGGTTCGGCCTCATATGGAATACTGTTCTCACCTCTGGGCTGGTACACCCCAGTATCAGCTTGAACCATTTGATCGCGTACAACGTAGAGCCGTTCGAATCGTTGGGGACCCAATGATCTGTAAGGGGCTTGACACTTTGGCTTTGCGTAGAGACGTATCTTCACTGTGCGTTCCCTACCGCATTTATCACGGGGAGTGTTCTGGAGAACTGTTTGACTTGGTACCTGCCGCCGAATTTTCTAACCGCACAGTCCGCCACAAGTTACTATACCATCCACAACATCTGGATACGTGGCACTCTACTACTGTGCGGTTTCGTAGGAATATCCTTCCACGCACCATACATCTCTGGAACGGCCTACCCGCGGCAGTATTTCCAGGTCGATACGACATGGGTACCTTCAAAAAGCGCGTCTACGTACACCTCAAAGGCCGGCAACGCACCTGTAGCTCCCCTGGTGTTACACGGGGCCGTGGGCGACGGTGATCACTTACCATCAGGTGACCCGTACGCTCGTTTGCCTTGCCTATTCCATAAAAAAAAAAAAAAAAAATATAACTGGATACATAAAATATATATATAATAATTTAATTCAAATAAAAAATATAGTAATTAAGAAATCCTACAGGCTGAGTGTGTTGCAGTTCATGTTTGAGAGCGTGCGCTGGTGGTGGCGGCGCCCTTTCTTCCGCTTGCTCCAATGCAGCGCGTAGTCCTTCGCCCTCGGTCTGAAATTAATGGTTATTTAGCCATTTCTATTGAAACTTATAACAGTTAAATCACTTTGTAACACTGTCAAAGGCAAATAAATAATAACTGAATTTCACCTACATTTTATGGTGATGATTTTAATTTACAGCTATATATAGTCACAACTAAAATTGACAAGACTTAAGACATAATATATAAATACAGAATAAAATGTTCAACATTAATTATGGCATATCAATGGAATTAAATTTAAGACGTAAAGAATATAAAAAGAAAAGTAGATAATAAGTAAATATTACCTCGCTTGTAGAACGTCGGCTAGAGGTCTCACCAGCTTCGCTCGTTTCGGTCTCGATCTCGGGGGCATCAGTCATTGTGCTTGTAATGATATCCTGAACCTAATTTAAAAAATAATAAAATAGATAAATATTGTGTTGTTAATAATTGATATTATAAAATAACAATATATTGCAATGATTAGATCATTGTTGTAATATCAAAGGTACTATATGAATACAAACAAATTAAGTTTTAATTTTACTATAAAAACCATAAAATCCACTCAAAGCTAACTGAAGTTCATAAATATTTTATTAGAGTTTTTATTCTAAGAAAAATAAAAAGGTTAATAATCCCAAAATAATGATATCATAAAATATTTCATATTTTTACGCAATGCCTCAATAATTAGTTGAAAAATGGAAAAAGTTACTTATTGAGAACAAAGCCTCTGCCTACCCTTGTACGTGAACAATACAGCGTGAAGCTAAAAAAAATGTACAGCCAAAAACAGTGTTCTACACTTTTTGTTTGTACACACTCACTGTTTGTTTAATTTGCTCACTCAATACATAATATTTCGAGAACTGAGCAGAGAATGGGGAACTAAGATATAAAGTGGGTTCCCTTTGCTTAAACTACTACTGCGAGATTGTTCATAAAGCTGAAAAACAAAATTAAACTAAACGAAAAGCTCTCTAATCGGTACCGTAGGAGTAGTTTCCTGTGTAAAAGCTGATCGTGTGGTAAAATCGTGTACGGATACAGAAGCGGAAGGTGACGGAGATGGCGCTGGCGAGGTCTGCGTGGTTGGCGTAGTAGTGGTGTCTTCAGTGTCAATCACTTCACTGGCCTCGTCATCTGTCTCTTCAGTCTCTTTGAGCCCGTTCGATGTCTGTAATTGCATGTTTTTTTTACTTTATATATGAAAAACTAAATGAATACTGGAGATAGCTTTTGTAATGAGCAATTAAAAAATATTTTAATTAATTTAATTTTTTTTAATTATTAATTAGTATTTTTAAACAAACAATGGATCAACTAGTCAACCCCAGATTTATGCACACGTTTTGTACATTGGTAATAACCAAATATCAGTATTTTTATAAACAAGACCACGTGACATCACAGCAGCGCCGTATCAAGTCATAAATTTCCATGAGATTCGTCTCCCCATTTTCAATTTCCCTTTTCTTTTCAAACAGAATACGGCACTAAGTTACGCTACCTAAAATAATATCCTAAGTCATGGTAGAAAATGAAGAACAGGGTATCTTGTTCCTAGCTCATTCGGGTTAAATATGATTCCTTTAAATAATTTTAGTACTAAAAAAAGTAGTTAGGTAATAAATATATTCATTAAAATGAATAAAATTATATTTCGATCTTACCCTAGCTCGTTCGTTCTGAATATCCTGTCGCTGGCGAGTGCGTTGGTCCCTCTTGGCGTTGAGTTGATCGCGGGCGGCCTGCTCCCTTTGTACTTCAGCCTCGATGCGGTCCAGGAGCAACTCTTCAGCCTCAGGCGTCATTGACATTAGGGACACGGCCATATCGTCCTTGGATTGCATTGACTAAAAATATAATTCATTTTATTGCCAATACATAATGTAATCAGATTTAGATTTTATTTTTTTTGAAATTTATTTTTAATTCGTAATATTTTTTTTATTTGTTTATTTATTAAGGAAGACAAACAGTTTTACAAGTATTTCAAATAAAAACCTAAATGAAGTCTTCACATAGAATAGTACAAAAAAAAACAGCTAGATGTACAGTTAATCAAAAAGAAATCAAAATAAAACAAGAAAATCATTCAGAAACAGCTTCCATGACAAGTCATTTGAACTTATTTAAATTTATAGTAAACATGTCAATTTATAAGTAAAACTTTATTCTGACAATTCGTTTGTGATTTATTTATGTATTAAATTAGAGATTGAAAACAGAAAAAAAAATATATACCTATATATGTAGATTTAAGTTTATTTATTTTGCTTTTAAGTAAATGCGTGTTACTGAAATTTACCTGAACGTAATCTTCAATAGCAGTTCCGATGCTAGCATACAAATGAGGGCGACGGCGAAGAGAAGTTAGAGCACGTTGTAAGGCGCGGTCAGCATCCTTATAAAAAATAATCAATTATATTTTAGACAAACAGTAAAAAAAATGTTGATTTAAAAGAGATGACCCTACTATAAGATAGCAAGAGCATACATTTTTATTCATTTCTAGTCTGGATTTTTCAATAAAAATATCCTTATTTATGTGTAAGGTACCTACAGCTGCCCTTTCTTTTCCCAAATATAAACATATCTTAGTGATATGAGAAATATAATCATGATAAATAAAAATTATATTTAATTTTATCTTTAAAACAACTTCATCAACTTCATCAATACATAATTATATAAAAGATATATAACTCTACTTTTCTGAATTTACTTCAGAACAAGCTGGCTATTTATTGAAGCTGCACTAAATCATCTCACTCCAAGACGTGTATGATTGTGGCTAATATGCCGGATGATGTCGCTGCTTAGCGATAATTTATTTTTTTTGCATAAATTATTTACCACTTATATACATTCAAAAAATAAGTGTAACAAAACTTTAAACTAGACAATTATCACTAAAAAGAAACGAATACATTAATGACAAACAATATCAAATATTTTTAAGCAAAACCAAAAGTTTTTGAACGTCAAATACTTTACCACTGATTCCGGCATCTTTTAGACATTAAAAGTCGTAAATTAAAAATAAAGGAAAAAAATATGTACCTGTAATCTATCGGCAGCACTCGCACGTTCAGCGGCAGCGGCCTCGCGGCCGGCGGCGGCGGCGCGGCGCCATGCCGCTAGAGCGCCGCTACGCTCAGCTGCGAGCGCTCGGACCAGACGTTGTAGGCATTTTTGAACACGGTGAGCCTGATAATTCATGTTTAGTTACTTAAAAGTTATTTAAGAACTCTTTTTATTTTTTAAAAAAAGTAGTTGTGATTACGGGGAACGGAAGTGGAACGGAGTGTCTTAACACTAGGTTCCCGGGTTCCCTCTGCCTACCCTGCCTCGTGCGGGATACAGCGTGAAGCTAAGAAAAGAGAAAGAGAGAGAGCTGTGACTATCAAGTTGCAGTTACTTTATAAAAAGCATGATAATAGAAAAATCCAAAGAAAAGTCTATAATGTTTGTTCACAATAAAGAAACAATTTAACATTAAAGTTGGTTACTTGAACCGCAGTGAGCCTATACTTTTTATTTAAAAACAAAAATAAAAACATTATATATGTGATTGTAACGTAATTATTATATTAATGAATATATGATTAATATATGGACCGTTTATTTTGAAAGTGGTGTAAGTCCATTTTAAAAAAAAATGAAATATGACGTATTTCATGCTTAATTTATTGTAGTTCTTTTATGTATAACTAGTTTGAGTTTAATTTCTTAAAAAAGCCCATGTTTTATGTTGTATACAACTAAATCGGTCGGTAAATCAAATTACATACTTATAGATTATGAAAGTGGTGTAAGTCCAATTGGCAGATGTTTTCCGATCAGTAGTTTGTTATTTTTAATTCATTTGTTTTATCATACGTGTCATCTTACGTGCTAAGAGTTGTTAATTTAGGTTATTTATTAGCATGAAGTTATCTATTTTTAGAAAAAAAAAAAATAACTTCATGCTAACATCTTATAGTGATATAGGTAAAAACAAATGGTAATATTATTTTATAACAATTTAAAATATTTATTTTACCTAATTAAATTCACGCAGACGTTAAGCCCATGTCTATAAGCAAAAGAATAACCAAATATTCAGAGGATGAAAATAATTCCGCTATAAACAACAACTTGACGACCCGTGAAAAGAGAAGAAGAATAATAGAGGTAGATTCATCAGATGAGGATATTATTATTGAAAATGAAGAACAAAATAAAGAAAAATATTTGAAACGAATAAATAAAATAGGACGAAATAGTGGTAGTATTATACAAAAAGAGGAAAATTCATTCCAGCAAAACAATTTGAATCCAAAAATTGTAATTGCTCAAAGAAATGTATTAAATGTATAGAATTTTTTAATACATTTTGGAATATAGGTGATTTTAATAAGCAAAATATATTTCTATTTGCTAGTGTTCTACGATAATCTGTGAATAAAAAGAAGACCTCAAAATAATTCGAGCACTAAAAGGTTTGTAAATTTTACCTAGTCAGTTCTAGTAGACCGATTTTAGTATGTAAGAAGTTTTTTATGAACACCTCCGGTGCATAATGCATATTTCAAAACACTGCCACATGCAAAGCATAAGTAAATACTATCAGTACTATATAATTTTGACAATTTAATTAGTGTCTAAAATTAAATTTTATGTCTATAAATGTATTTGTAAATAAAATTGTATTAAAATAAAGTATATTTTAAGTGATTTTTTTTATTGAAATTAAACGATATTTACAGTTGCCTAATTTTGAAAGTGGTGTAAGTCCATTTACAGCCGATAAATATTATTGTAGTCTAATTCACCTAAAACAAATCTATATAATGAAATTAAATATTTATAAAACAATAGAGACATTGCCAGACTTCATATAAATTGCCTGAATTTTTTAATTGACAGATATGCTAACCTCTATTTTTCTCGAAACAAGAGAATATGGACTTACACCACTTTCAAAATAAACGGTCCATATATAAGGGTTATTATTTACGCGCTATAATTATTGAATAACCAATCGTAGCATTTTTATGGATTATACAAAAATCTTATTTATATTATCAATTTAGTATTTATAATATAAATAAGATTTTTTGAATAATTATTACTACTGCCAACAAAAACTTTACACAAATAAGTTTTTTCCATTTGATTTTATAAAAATAAAAAAATGCTTATAAATTTAAATATTGAATACAAAAATAATAAAAAAATCATACATTTGGTGGAGTATCCCGAAGCGAGCGCGAGTAGCATGCAAGCGCAGTGCGGCGGCGCTGTGCGAGGTGAGCGAGGACGCGCTGTTGGTGGAGGGCGGCCAGACGGCGGCGTTCAGATACGCCTTCTTCTTCTAGCGACTACAAGATTATTATTTATTAATGATATTAATTTGAATTTTTATGACCGAATAATTATTAGCTTTTCTAGAAATAAAGACGATCAATTTTTGCAATTAAATAATCATAACATATTTATACCGTACGCAAACACATGACTAGTTTGCTGACTTACATTAAAATATATCTTTTTTGAGAAAAATACTAGGCAAACGAGCGTACGGGTCACACAGCCCCGTGTAACGCCAGAGCTACAGGTGCGTTGCCGGCCTTTAAAATGGAGAAAGACGGGTTTACCAGACCATTGCACTGGTTTTTAAATTTAGTTTAATATTAGTTGGTTTGCTATGTAGGATGTTAAAAGCGTATAAATACTTAACATTAATAAACAATACTGTTATATATTTTGTAATATTACCTGGATATTAGCTTGAAATTTAGCGGTCATATGTTGACGGAAAGTTTGCGCAGCTACAGGATCTGATGACATCATTTGTTGATAACGATCTTCCAGCTCAGACCATTCGCGCATTACTTTGGTAATCTTAAAAAAATATACATTAGCGTTTCAATTTTTGACATTAGATCGTTTATAGAATTTATATTAAGAAATTTTTGGCCAACATGATGTAGTGCTAAATCATTGTACTAAAAGAACAAATACTATCCGATCTAGCAAAACACAGCGCAGTGTTGAGTTCCGCTACTTAACTTGTCAAGGTTTCTGGAGAAAAGCAAACGGAGTGTCATTACTCTAATTTCCCATTGACTATCCTATATTTCGCGAAAAAACATTAAAAGGTAAATATATGAAATTAACATATATTACTCTTTATTTACTCATAGTATACTTTAAGATCATCGTACGCGACAGGTTATGGGTTCGATCCCCACAAGAGGTAGTGAAAATATTTTTTTTTCAGATTAAATTATAATAATTTTATTTCTTCGCTCCAGTAACAAGGCAAAGCGTAGGGCTGAGCCACTCAAATTCAGCGGAAAATTGGAGACAGAACGGAGTGTTTAAACACTAGATTCCTTGTTTCCTCTATAATGTGCTGGATAACATGAAGCTGAAAAAAAAATTACATACCTTTTCACGATGTGTCTCCTCAAGCCGTTGCTGGGCATCCTTGTAGCTCTGATGTTCAGTCCGGGGATCGAAATGTGAAAAGTAAGGGTCAGATGTAGCAGTTGAAGCCTGCAAAATATGTACCGATTATCTTTAAAGGAAACAAAGTACAGTACAACATGTGGTACTGACGTTAACCTAACTATGTCTTAACATATATTATATTAATTATTACGTTTGCCATTTTAAAATGCAGAGAATTAAATGATATAATCCTAATAATTTCAAAAAACAATAATAAATTAGGAAATTGACACAAAATCGTGTACTAGTGTAGTAAATACAAGTAAATCAATATCAATAAAATTTTATCAACGTATCGATTTAAAATTATTTTTATAACATAAATAAAATTATTTTATTAAGAAAAAAATAACAAGATACTAACCGTAGTAGTTGTGGTAGTGGTAGTCGTAGTGGATGTGGTGGTTGAGGGTGACGCAGAAGATTCTGGTCGTGGCCAAGCAGAGTCATCAGCATCAGTATAATCATCGTCCTCGGCGTCATCATCACGAGTCAAATCAGCATCTTCATCCTCATCCATGTCTGCTTACACATTTGTAATAATTTATATTGAATTTATGTTTATAAAAAATAAGTAGGTATATAATAATAATAAATCTGTAACTGATGACTATCTGTACCTAGAATATATATAAAAATTAATCTTATTATGTCCCATATTGATTATATGTTTGTCTGTGCGTTTGAACGCGCTAATCGCAGAAACTGCAAGTCAAATTAAGATGCAGTTTTTACTTTTATACGGGTATTATGACAACTTGTCTTCAATATTTAGCGTTTATTTTATTTTAAACAGTAGATAAATTTAATTCATTTTCATTCATTTTTATTTTCAAAGTCGAATATTTAAAAAAAAAACAAAAAGTAACAAGCTTCATTTTTTGAATGTCAAACAATTTACAACCAGTTCCTTAATGTTATAAATCTAAATTTATAAAGTTAATCAATTTAATAAGTCAATTTAAAATATTTTGTTGCTGCATTTTTTTATTTAATCTGCTGAAATTTAAATTTTTAATGTATAGGTATAAAAGTAATAATTTTATTGGAAGAAAAAACCAAATTAGAATAGTAAATAAAATAGAGTAACGGGCGAAGCCGTGGGCTCAAATTTTCTAAAAATTTAATTGAGTTACCGTCGTCAGCATCGTCGTCATCATCATCGTCACTGAGGTTCAAAGTGTCATCATCATCATCAGTAAGTGCATCTTCATCATCGAGGAGTTCATCATCTCTTTCATCCATAGCAGCAGAAGCAGCCAACATTTCCTCACCACCAGGACTGACGGGCACACCTACATCCATGGGCTTGTGCATCTTGACATTCTCTGAGAAATTAAAAAATAAGATAAGCAACTGGCTTAACATTTTTATAACTACATAATAATTTACTGTTTATTGCATCTTTAACAGATTTATGCCGTAAAAAATGGGAAATATTATTTAAAAAATATTACATATTTTTAACTAATATTTCCCTTTAAGCACTAAATGCAAAATCTCCCAAATAGGTGCAAAGTTGTCAATCTTATATATAAATTTTATGTTCTCTACATTTGTCTATTACATTTATAACATATATAAATCAATACAAACAGATATATTATATTTTATTAACTTCTGATCTCTCACCCTTAAAATGTTTGGGACAGCATACAAATTCGACTCCAGAGAACAGGCTGATACCACATGGCAGGAGCATCGCAAAGGTGCGCAGACGCAGTCCTCGTTGAGCGCAGGCGCGACCAGCAGTGGCATTCCAACGGGAGAATTGCCAGCAACGGCTCTGGTTGTGGATGTGGTCGAACAAACAGCTCTCAGGTACTAACAGCGCGTCCGATTGGAATGGGCCTTCTGCCACCAAATAATCTTTGTAGTTAACGTGGACATTTGTAGAGTACAAGTATGAGATCATTAATATTCAGTTTTACGCTGTACCAGAATGAAGAAATAAACATTAAATATTTAAATAGAAAGTATTAAATATTTCATATATATTTCCTCGAGTGGGAATCGACCCCATAACCTGTCCGTTACACGTTGTGCCGCTGTGCCACGGCTGCGGTATATTTATATTATAATTGAAACATTTAATTCATTATTTATTTTGGTGGTTGTATTACAGAACAAATTCTACACATACTACAAAGTGATATCTTATCTTCTTAGTTATATACATACCAAGACAACGGAAGGGCTTCACCCATCTGGTGACTTTGCACTTGGCGGCGTTACCGGAGCCGAGTTTGCACCAGTTGCTGACTTTGACGTAGTGAGAAGCCTCAACGATGTTAGTAATGTCGTGGCTGGGGTATACCTATAGATTAAAGAATTGGTTAACATATGCTTTTTATCGTCATTTTATAACTTGATTTTCCTCGCACTTTCCTATACTTTGTCTTCCTTAATTTGTCTTTTTAAAAATCTGATGAATTGAACTAGAAAACTAATTACAATATTAATATTTAAACAAAACCTGAATCCTAATACTCAATAGCTTTTTAAAATCATAGCAAAATCGTCTATACCTGCGAAGTTACAATTTTCTGTGCTTTTAAATATGCGTTCTACGATAAAGCATTCGCATAAACCTCTTAGACATCAAAACACGTTGTGACTATTTTGTACTTTGATAAACGGTTTTATTTACTGATAAATTTCAAAATTTCGGCAGCATGTTAGAAAATAAGTTTTTGGTAAAAATGTTCGTTTTATTAATTAAATGATAATTTAAGTTACGATTTGTAACATATAACAATTACCACTGCGTAGTTTTTACAAGGGCTAGTACGGAAACATTACAACTATTGAGACAGACGAACAATAAATATATAAAATCTTTATATATCGTTATATAATCATGTTAAGCGTAAAAAATATTACCTTCTTGCAATAATCAAGTATTTCCATCTTGTCCTTCAAACAGTTGTGGGGCTTCGTCGTAAGGTCAGGTGTCCATCGTCCCGCTGCTGACATGTACTGGGGGTGGTAGGTGGCGCCGGCTTCGCATAGCACTGCGACTTGCGGCTCAGCACCGCTGGTCGCCTGAAAATAAATAGATAGAATTTCTTTTAATTTTAGATATAATGTACTGTTATATATTAAGTACAGTTTTTTAAGTAATGATAATAGGTATATTTTTCAAGATTTTTTTAATTGAATTCGTTATTTTCTTAATGGCGTCTCTAGTGTGGCAGTTCAGCACTTATCAGTTCGTCAAGGTCACAATGTATAAAAAAGAGATAGTGTTACATAATAAAAGATTTAATTGATTTATTGAACTTGACATTCAAAGTTTCAACGCACTGTTTTGTATATTAAAATATACAAAACAGTGCGTATCAACAGTGACAATACAAAACAGTGTGTATCTGTTGTTTCAACGCACTGTTTTGTATATTTCAATATACAAAACAGTGCGTTGAAACAACAGATACATGTGTATTGTTGTATCATACATTTCTAAACGAACTTTAATTTTTAGTAGAGATGATTACAAATTCATAAATTTATACTTAAAATTCTTATTTCCGAGTCCAGATAAGGTGATCGATTAAAATTAAAATAGTAGACTTACAAAACGTTGTCACATTTACATTAAATTTAAATTAAAAGCGTATAAAAATTTGATCGTAGCAGGATTTCAACCCGCGCCTCTTGGAAACCGTCCAAGCGCTCTGACTAACTAAGCCATACATTCTTATCAAGCTACGTCGAAATTCTTATACGTTTGTTACAACTTATTTATGTTGTTAGCATCTCTGTAGGGAGATTTTTACATTTTTTATAGTTTAATTTTAGCATTTTCTTTCCTAAGTGTGGAATGGAACTTTAAAAAAAATACTAATGAAAAATAATAAATAGCATTTACTATTGCCAAAGTATAAGACTTACGAATTATTATATATTTCTAAAAATGTTCCTTCAGGGATGCTAACAACGTAAATAAGTTGTAACAAGCTTTATAAGAATTTTTAAATTTAGTATTTTCTTTCCTAAATGTAGAGTGACACTTTCAAAAATTGTAAAAACACATTTTCATTATTTGACTTAAAATAAATTTAATTATTTCGCTAAAATAAATTATAATTCTATCATTAATTTTATATGACAAACATCTCGTAATATATTCATTAATCAATATGAATCTATTCAGTAATGGACGGAAGGAGCGCGAGCGCGAGTTAGACAAATACCGTTTACTCTGAATGTCTAGACGGCTGGGCGAGCGGGGGTAGTTCCTGGGAAAACATTGGTACAGAGGTCACTGAACGGATAACATCTTCTCTTATGCTATTGTACTCAGCTAATAGCTTTCTTACGCGTGATTGTCTTTTTTTTATTTTATAAGTCTTTTTTCATACTTTTATAAAGAAAAGAAAATTTAATTTATCAACTGTTGTAGGTTTGGTGGTTCAAATTCAAAACATTATTGATAAAAATTTTATGTTAAACGTCCACTACACTTAATACAAGAAAATAATTATGTAAGTTGTACGTTGAGGCCTATCCGTGTCGCATATGGGTATTACTGTAAACGACGAATTATGTTATATTTTTATTTTTCTCGCTCTAGTTATAAGAAAAAGCGCGGAATTTTAATCTGCCACACAAAACACAATGCCACTAGATTCCCCATGTTCCCTCTGCCTACCCTGTCATGTGCGGGTTCCCTCTGCCTACCCTGTCATGTGCGATACAGCATGAAGTTAAAAAAAACTACATTGCAGGTAAAAATATAACTTCTATTGTTCTTCTTCAAACAAAAAGTTTGTATTAGTTGAAAGTAAAATATCAGAAACGTGAAGAATGGTTATAAAATATATTTCTTAGAAATGTACCATATAAAATATTTAACGCGCTGAAATATGTAAAATTCGTGGCTTTTACTGCCGAAATTACACCTAACTTTTCGAATCGTAAAACAAAGGTTTAGCATTTTCTTTTGTTGCTGTTAATAAAAGGGAAGCTTAAAAAGTTAATTCGTTTCGTTTTTAATTAAAAAAATATACGATTTTATAACGTGTTTCGGTAATAAAAAGGTGCTGTACGTCCAATAGTCTGGATACATTAGTAACTGATACTCGTACATTGTTTCTGTAATCTCAAACTAGAATACACCCTATGCCAACAAAACGTGTAGTGAAACTTTAATAAACAAATATGTATGTACCCCGTATTTTGTTGCAAATCCAACAAAACATTGCCTGTTTGGATACGTTTCAAATTTTGATAGGTAAACTTTGATTAATATATGTATGTACATTGACAACGAAATAGAATAGAATAAAATACACAGTGTCCTACACTGATGGCTTAATTTAGATGTACCTTTTTTTTACAGGAATTTTATTATATTTTAATTGCCTTGGCAAAAGATAATCACATTCATGAAACAATTTAGGTGAGGCCTGTTGTGGCTGGCACAGACACTGTCCTGGTTGTGGTTTCCATCCCCACCATAGGAAATAAAACATTTTTTTTTTTAATTAAATATTTAATGTTTTCATTTTTTCGCTCTGGTAACAAGTCGAAGCGCGCCATTGAGCTTTGCCACTCAACACGATATGCCTTAAATTCAGCGGAAAGTAGGAAACGGAAAACAGTGCTTTACACAACCTTCCTAAGTTTCCTCTGCCTACCCTGCCATGGAAGACAATCTGCGTGACGCTGATAAAAAAAGTAAAATAAATTTATTTCAATAATGAACGTATGATACGTTCATTATTGAATTAATGTGTCACTCGAATACAGAAAGCACTGAGAGTGCTTTTAAAAACATAAAAGCTCTTCTTGCAAAAGAATTATTTAAATGCAATATATTTAAGTATCAATTCGACACGTTTCAAAGAACACATTGTGGTTACCATTAAAATATATTAAATATCGAGCTTAATTGAAAAAAGCTTATTGAGTAATAAATAAAGGAATAAAACGTGCTTCATCATCCAATTCTGAAGTAAGACCGCCGTTTATACATATTTTTTATTTAAAATTTTACCTGTATGCCGGCTTTATACGAGGTTATTTAATATTATTGGATGCCATTCACTGATTACTTTGTTTATTCAGTATTTACATTTTCAATAAAAAACATTGTCAAAGTTTAAAGTACAAAACTAGCTATACATGTACGATATACTTTAGATAAGATCTTAAGAGGCATAACTTTAGACAATTTTATAGTTTGAGGACGTATGTATGTGTTTTCAAAACTTTCAACTTAGTCTAAGATGCTTTTGAATTTATATTAGTATATTAGTACCAACTTTTAATCAAACCTTCTGTTAAAATCGCGCTAACTAAAGCCAGCTTTAAAATAAAGCTCCACTAATAATTCCACACTTAGAAAAGAAATATTACATAATCAACAAAAACACAAAAATGAATTAGAAAAAAGTATATAATTACTAGATTAAAATATTAGTGTAATTACTACATTTACTATCTTGCGAATTTTAATAATGACTGAAATTCAAAGGCGCATTAACGTGCTGCATTTTAATTAATAAAAGCTTTTAAAGCTTTATCATTAGGTTGCGCTGTGAAAATTCAAACAATATTTTGAGTAAATTATTTCATATTTCACAGTATTAAGGCGTAAATAATTTTGTATTAAATTTAATTAAAACATGATATTTTCGGGCTTCACACACATGAGAGGCGTGCCTTTGGACATTGAAAACAAAGGGTGATAAATGGTTGCGTGCTTCTGACAGCGGTCGCGGTCACCTTATCGTTTGAGATTTATTTTATAGGAAGCATTTTAATAGTCTTTTCATTGAGACCGTGAAGCGCAACGGTATAGCGTGTGCACAGTTGTGTGTTTGATTATCATTCAGGGGAATTATTTATTTATTAAATCGCTACGATAACAAGGCGAAGCCCTGCGTTGAGTTTCGCCGCTTAACTCGCAAAGTTTCGAAAATTTAACGATATATGGGATACTGAATAAATTAACATTATGGTCCATCATACAAATATATATGAGTACTACTTTCAAAAAGGAGTAGTAACTTAGACAAGAAAACGTAATGTAGCAAACCACCGCTTTTTCTGCATACTATATGTAGACAGTGTCATTTTGTTCCATAACAGAAAGAATTCAGAACAATATTAGTAACTTTCTAGACGAACATTTTATGCTTCTTATGATATAAATCAGATCCTTTCAAGTCCTGCTCACAAGCTATAAGATAATCTTTCTTTTGAAAATGTTATGTACATCAATACAAACAATTGTGCTTATTAATGTTTACTTTTTTAAAGGTGTTTAAAATACTGGCAACACATATTTAATAGAAACAAAGCTTACATGTCTGTATAATCTTTTACTTAACTTACAATATATAAAAACATTGTTTGCAAAACAAACGACATTCAACTACTCCACTCATAATATCACAACTCTTACTGATCTCTTTTTCTGAAGCATTGTTATTTCACGGTTAATTACCAACATTTCCTTTTATTTTATATTCTTGTTTCCTTTCGGTTAATTTAATAAAGTGTACTCTTTACACCACCCAGCCGTCATTATTTGTGCTCGTTGGAACGCTAATTGAATGTAATGTATAATTATTTTGTCTCTTGCCAATTTACTATAACATATTTTTTTCATTGAGGTTCTTATTAACTGTAGGTAATTAAAAAATAGTTAAAGCTTATCTTATAAGCTTTAAGCAACAATTACATTATGTACTTACATATAACATTATTGTTCATGTTTAAATCTCTTTTGCAACAATATTACGTTATAATTTATGATTATTCAGTCATTTTTACAACATATTTTCAGAAAATTAATAGATTTTCAATTAATATAAAATTATAATTGGTTATTTATATGCCACATCATCTTTATTTCTTTCGAGTAGCTCGAGTAGAAAGAGAGTTAATTACTGTTCTAACTAAGATTCCTTTAGCACATACATCCTTTGAGATGAATGAATATTCTACACTGGCTTCAAAATTAATTTAACTATAAATGGGGCTAATGAAATATATAGGGGCATGTTAAAATATTATTAGTTTCACTTTGTATTCCGCTTATAACAGTGTAGAGAATCTGGGAACCTAACCTTCTTTCCCATTAAAGCATTTCTGTTTCTTGTTTTCCAATTTCTCGAGACACTGCGTGCCGAGTGACAGTATTCAACGCCACGCTTTGCCTCCTTACTAGAGCGAGGAAATTAAAATATAAAATAAATTCAACTTATAAAAGTCTAAAGTAAAATATAACGGCATATAACTTTCATTTTGTAAATTCACGCTGTATCGTCGTTAACTGTTACCAAAACTTTATTAATTAAACTGTAAAGATGATCTTAGTGTTCGTTATCTAGTTATATTGGAATCACCAATACAAATAAACTTACTGTTTATTCAACGAGTCGAGTTCAACGTTATATATTTAACTAACATCCGTATCTTAGCAGTCAAGCTTCGACGCTTCACAGTTAATTGGCAAGTTTTCGCCTGAAGATGCTTTTCCATTTCCTTTTTGGGTAATTAAATAAAAGTGCACTCGCTTTAATCTGTGTTTTCATTGGCAAGAGATACTTATACAAACTATACATAGTAAGGATTATATTTAAATTTTACTCTTAATTTGTCCTGGAAGATCGTTATATTAAACAAAGGAAAAGAAAGACGTCTGAGATATTCTTCATTAAATATGCAAACTCGTGTATATGAGACAGACAGTATCCATACACTCTAAGTGTTCTTATTTCACTTATTTATCAAAAAGATAAAAAATAACTTTACAAATCATTGCACTTAGCATTTTTATTTTTATATGGTCTAACGTAGTTTACCTATATAATTTATATTTAGTTTACGAACAATGTTTGCCCCTTCTCATTGTACCTTCCGTCAGTTGATGATCACCGCTTGATATGGGTCGCCTGCGGAATATTCTGAGATATAAATTTCGAATTCTTACGCAGAAATATGTTAAATTAGATAAATGTATGAGAATTATTGTCAAAAGGTGACGTGAAGAATACTTGATGTCATGGACAATCCAATATTACAATATAGTTTTGCTATTTCTTTCTAAAGTCTAACTTTTGGCTTAAGCTGTTCCCGAATATAACTGGGTTGGCAGAGGCAACCTAGTGTTAAGCGGGATTAAAGGTGAGTGGTTATCAGAGCGAGGAAATCATAATAATTGATCTTCTCGATTGTACCCATAATCGTTATCACCAACATCACCTCTCAGTGAATTTTATTTCACTTAATAATAACATTAAATACAATATCCATTAGTAAACTTATTAAAATAACAAAAATACATAAAAATATGTACGTACAATGATCCTAAAGCAGGAGTGGAATTTCATTTATGTATACAACTTTCCCTTTACAAATTATTGTTGGTATTCAAAATAGTTAGGCATTAGTTGAGGGCAGCTACTGACGCACGTTCGTTTGTGCAAGTTGCCTCGTTAGCTGACTGACAAGCTCTAAAGTTTACTAAGATCTACAGTCTATGATTTGCAGTTTAATAATAGGGTGACACTGAGCTTTTACACATCGTTATAGTATGGAATTTCAATGTAGTAATATGTTGTCATGTTATAATACTATACAATCTACATTGCACATATATTTTTGATATTAACATTGAAATTGTTTCCTAATATTATTTTTGTCATTAATAAAATTTCAACAAACTAATAAAATTTCATTGTACAAAAAGTCTTAAGTTATAATCGAGACCTCTGTCTGACTATAACCGTTATTATTATTATTAGTACGAGTAGGAAACTACTCAGAGGAAAATATTATTTTCATTTTTCTTGTTGACAAACCGCAGCGTTGAGTTCCGTCACTCAACACGCAATATCTCGAACTTAAGCGAAAACTTAACACCGACTGGTTTTCCTTGATATACAGTAATAAGTTTTAAAAAGTTATTTTATGTAATAAAATATTACAGATAGATAGAGAGAAAAAGCTTTATTTTGTTTGTATTTATTAAGGACGCCGAGATTGAAGAAAGCTAAGAGCAAAGTCTAGTACGAAAGAATTCTAGAAAACAAAGACAGATTTAATATCACAGTACTGGAATTTATATATGAAATAATATATTGTTTCCGGAGAGATTTGTTGTTAGAGACATTTTTAAAATGGCAGCGAAAGTCCTTAATATATATTTTATAATATCTACTAGAGTATAATATAAACTCTAGAATAGAAACTACCCACTGATGACGATCAGATAGCTGAAATAATTAATATATTTATTATTGTTTCACGTCAATTAAATGAATTATATTTGAATATATATTTATATATTTGAATTATCTAAATATACAGTATATTTAGATTAATTCAAAACAATTCAACTCCCATCACAAGCGTTTTTGTGGTTAATGGGTGTGGGTTGAAATTCTACCCTGACGTATTGAAGAAATAATAATGACATATTTATGTACATAATTATGAAAATCGATTTTCGAGCGACATGACTCTGAAATAGGCCAAAACTGGAAGATGGAATGTGTAGGAAACGTACACACTTATTATAAAGATCAATAAACTAAAACTAAGTAACAGTTAAGTAACAATTAAGTTTCACTCAGATTCAAGCTGTATCCCGCACACGGCTTAGTAGGCAGAGGGAACTTGGGAACCTAGCGTTAAGGCACTCTCCGTTTCACTTCCGTTTCCCACTTTCCGCCGAATTTGAGGCATTGCGTGTTGAGTGGCTTGTTACCAGAACAAAGAAATGAAAACATTTATTTATTTATTTTATTTACTTGTCTTTATTGCACACGAAACAATAAAAAGGGAAAAAAATAATATCAAGAAACAGAAAAAAAAGGCACGCAAAGGCGGCCTTATTGCTTCAAGCAATCTCTAACAGGCAACCTTTAGGATTTAAAAAATTATATAAAAACAGACTTGAGGAAAGAAGAATGGCGTAACAGTGCAAACATTGAATATTTAATTAGAAAATAATAAATATCAATCTGTCGTTTACAGTCGCACGCGTGCCGCTGCGCCTCGACAGGCCTCTAACACAAAAAAACAATTAACTGAATTCCGTTTTAGTCACTTAGTAACATTCTATAACATATATTAAATCAAAATTTATAGCATACACGTAAAATTGATGATATATAATAAATAAATAAGCCGCGCCATCAATATTCTAATTTGTCGGTAAAGCATAATTTCCTCTTATAGCAATAAATCTTAACGTTAACCAGATTAAGAGGGCCGAATCGACGCTATTAATCATGCTGTAGTAACAGCACCTATTTATAAGCGTATAAGTCATATTTTGAGTGCGCAGCAATAACTTATTGACTGTGTACGGAATAACACTCTCAGCAAATGTGATCGGATGAGCTGACGGTGCTTTTATCATTTGCGATTTATTAAATGGTGTCAGACTTAATTTAACTGCAGTTAATATTTCATTGTATCTACATCTTTATGCGGTAAATAGAGAGAATTAAGTGATGCACATCTCCGTTATTGCAAAATGGTGGAATCTAATTTAAATCAACTTACGAATAATTTTAATTATATAAAATAATATCACAATATTATATTTGTATTTTAAACTGTAAAAGCTTTAAAGTAAATTACTGTAAATATAAATTTAAAATGAACGCTTCAAAGAAGGAAGCTGAAAGTTAAGCCAATTTAGCCGCAAGTTAAAGCAACGACAAGAGAATCGCTGTTCTTACTTACAATGCAAATATATGTAAATCGGCATACATTAAATGCTGCGGCTTGTTGTTAACTTTTAAAGTTCTTACAATTTGTGCATTTTTTATTAGAAGTATTTTTTTTAAATATAACGTTTTGTAAAAAAATAACAAAAAAAGATTTTTCCTATGGTTTCCATGACCTACTTTGGAAACAAAATAGAATGTATGCCTATTAACTGCATACTCCATTAGAAAATAATGCACATTTTTAATTACTATCGACATCAATGTAAATAAGTACGCTTGAAAGCCACTATCAAAATTCCCCACAGTTCATAAACAGCACTCTGCTTGCTATGCAAATGTATGGAAATACCGAAGAGCAAGTACTCGCGACTCTTCCGCTGAAGCATCACTATGTAATTAGAGCTGTCAAAAGGCAACCTTATGGTTTTTAGTTTGGTTAGTTTCAATCGTTTGGAAGTTATCAAATAACTAATTAGCAAATATTATGTAAAAAAAAATCGGTGAATGTAAAACGCTTTAGATTGAATGCTTGAAAATTTAATTACATTTAAATAATTACTTATGTACGTTCTTTACTTCTCTAATTATACCTGATAAACAGAAAACAACGGCATTATTTCACTGACGATACCTGATAAACAGAAAACGAAGGAGAATCAGTATCACGAAATGATTGTGCTTATTTTGTAAGATAATTCATAATATTATTTTCTATGAAAGTTTCAAAAGATTTAGTAAAGATTGCAAAATAATATTATCAGAAATAGATTATTTAAAAAAAGATTCCCTTCGAGTTTTTTGTTATAATACTTAATTTAATCACGACATTAAATAATTTTCAATGTTCAGACCCTGACTGTAAAGCTTGTTAAACATTAACAAAATGGATTAAATAACGCAGCATTACCATGACTTATCCTTTCTTAAGCAAGTCTTTAAGGAGACTCTTTCATCATTTCATATATAAAAGGATAATAACATAATATTCTTTCCCATACATAACATGAACGTGAGATATTAAACATAAATCAAATTTTACACCGCTTAGTTTTCAATACGTTCCGCTGGCCGCGATATTCAATTTCACATTAAACTGACGTTAACCGCACAAAAGGAGTTTCATGAAAACTCATATACCGTTGTACGAAAAGCAAAGGCGCGGACTATCAGTTTTGTACAAACACATTTCCACTTTGACCTCTGAAATTCACGCCTTTGAAAATGACGGTACCAATACATTCTGTAAACATGATAAATGGCTGAACTTGACGTAAGAACCATTTGTCTCCCAACACCAAAGGCTGGGAAAAAGTCGTCTATTTACATAATACGAGGTTTTAACGCCGCCATGTTGCCAAGTTGTGGGGCTCTGCTTAATATGAATTCGAAAAGCCTTTTAGCACTTGTGATAAGATACAAACATCTTTCCAAGCTGTCTAGACAATGTAATTGTGAAGTTACAAAATGTCATGCTGACGTTAGCATTTGATTTGTTATCATTATTCCAACAATGATTTTGAATAGGACTTACTGAGTAATATTTTAGTATCTCTGTTATTAAAGTTTATTATTGAACTATTGTAATAATGATTTATTATAAGTAACTTACTTAGATGTATTTGTTATGCAATTATTAAGTTTTAATTTAAAACGATGCGATTGTGGATTCATTCGACCATTTTATTAATAAAGACATGTTGGTTTTATATATATAGAGACGAGATTAAATTGTGTCATCGAATACGTTAAGTTATTCATAATATAATTTTAACTAATCATAGACAACAAGGGAAAGCGCGGCGTTATGTTCCGCCACTCAACACACAATGACTCAAATTCGGTGGAAAGTCGAAAACGGAAGTCGGTTCCCAAATTCTCTTCGCCTTTACCGATTTAAATAAAACAAACACTAAATATTGAAGAAAAAGCTTCAAACTCTAATAGTAAAAATTATATTTAAATCTGGTTAGCTGTTTCTGATATAAGCGCGTACAAACACAATATATTTTTTTAAAATCATTATTTTGGGCCCTATTATAATAAAAAACGTGACATATGAAATTCTTTTTAAATATATTTATATGATATATGTTCAGACAGTGATAGGTGACAGATTTATTATAAGAATTGATATACATATACAACAATATGTGTTAGAATCATTATATAAAAGACTAGGTAGCCTATATTCAAGGAGCACCAACATGCAACTCAGAAACCTTTCAACTTGGTGAAACTTTGATGTAATAAGTTTTCCTTTCACTTTGCTTTATATTGCCCTTTAAAGTTTTAATTTAATTTTAGTGTTGCTACACCATGTACGACTAACTTAGCAATAGATGTTTGTATAATCTAATAATCGACATTTCTAAAATGGATACGCTAATAAAGAATAAAGAATGCTCTGCAGTATTATAAGCCTCCTTTGTCTACTTGCCACCCTTTAAGATAAGTGTTCTATATAAATTAAAACAAACTATTTATCATTTAAAATATTATACACACATCAAAAATCACTTCATATAAAATGATCAAACTAAACTTAGAAAGAAAATTCATATTACAGAATTTTTAAAGTGTACACTCCAGGCATTCTAATTTCCGTCCTTATTTAGTGAAATATCATAGCAAAAGATGAGGAACTATATATTTATATTTCAAATTTCATGTAGCTCGCATATTCCGCACGCTTCCTGCTTTCCTTTATGAACGTTAGAAAATCAAATGTCACCACAGTGTATTACGGAGAAAGATTTCTATATATTACTTTGAAATTGAAAACTTTTGAAATATAAAGATAAGAATGTTTTCTTAGCAAATATTTTAATAAGAGTAAACATAATGGACAAAAAGTATATCAAAGAATAATAAAATTTAAATATTTATCACTTAGATACCTTTAACGTGACAGGTTATGGGTTTGATCCACACTTGAGGAAATGAAATATTTAATATCATCAACTTAAATATTTATTGTTTTTATTTCTTTGATCTGGTAACGAATGCAAAACTTAGCATTGAGTGCCGCAACTCATCACATGGAATGTCTCAAATACAGCGGAAAGTAGAGAACAGAGTGTCTTAACACTGGGTTCCCAAGTTTTCTCTGCCTACCTTGCCATGTGCGGGACAACGTGAAGCTGAGAAAAAATCTTGTTAAACATTCAATAATTTCTGTATCGTTAGTAGAAAAGATAACAAATTAGCATTTAAAACAACTAGATTTCATCTTGATTCAGGCCTTTATCACAAACGCAGGTCTAATTTAAATATCTTTAACTTCTGAATACTAACGAACAGAAGTCATTCACAAGGATTCCATGAGGGTAGAGTAATAGGCAGTTATTTATATAATCTCACACTTTCCCCCTAAGAGGGTTCTTACAAATTTATCTTCTACCACTAATATATTGTCAACTGAATTTGTTAGAATTTACCCTCCTACAGATAACCACGAGTTGATTTCTGATATGCATTTTGTGAAATGTTGTTTTTTTTTTTTTCAAGAAAAAGACGAAATATAAATATTTATCATCAAAAAGTGTTTTTGAAGTCATAGTTAGTGAAGCGACTTCGGTGTCAGCGAAAGAAGCAAATTGCGATTTGGGTTAATATACATATAAAAAAAAGATAATTATATATGTATATAAGATAAGATAAAAGAGACAAATTCCACTAGTTTCAATTAATGACTAACTTTGAAAAGCATTAATATGCACGCATCAAATAAAATAAAATTTTCATCGTTTACTTTAGACAGACAGGGGCGGATCAAATGAATCTACACAACACCATTAAAACTTCACTAACAGTATTAACTTGAAAGTTAATTAAAAATTAATATTTTTAAGGATATATTTTATTATATAAAAACGTCAAAAGATCCTAAAAGAAAATATATTCTGTGTATTAACCAGAAGGTCCTTTGATAGGGCATAATGAAAGTTTTTATAATTTTAATCACGCGCTGCGCAAGAAACCAGTGGAATTAATTAGATTTTATGGGATCGCTCCTAATAACAGGGCTACTTGTTTTGAATGACAATGTACACTTTAATTGTTTGCTCTGCGATAGCTGTAAAACCGACTTTCGGGCTCCATTACGCACCCGCGAAACTTGAGATTTTGACCTTAATGAGGCACTCTTGTCTTATATTTATACGGAACTTTTGTTAATACGGACCATTATGGTATTTAATATTAAATTATTTCTACAATATAAATAGTGAATATAAAAGAATTATTTTTCAGATCCACGTTGTACTGTAACCTAAATGTTAAAACACTCCTTTCGGATCCAGACTTTCCGTAAAATTTGAGGCATTGCGTGTTAAAACTTTCAAGTCAACGACGCACTTTGCCTTATTACCAGAGCGAATAAATGAAAACATTAAATATTTAATTTGAAAAGATGAAATATATAAAAGAAAGCATTATTCAACTATATATTTGATATATAGTTGAATAATGCTTTCTTTTACATATATCATCTTTTCAAATTAAATATTTAATGTTTTCATTTATATTTACAAGTTTATATTAGAATTACTGTATTGAGATTTGAATGTATGTATGTATGTCTTAACATTTGAATGTCGATAATATCTATAAATTATATACTAAGTATTTACATTATTCTATATTCACTCGCAACATAATTACTTATTATTTAGAGTTAATTTTACTAACAATGGCATAGGAGATGTCAAACAGAAAACTATTACATTCTCATTGTTATAACAGAATCATAAATTAGTAGAATATTGGATGAAGGAAAGCCTATTACGGAGGTTCTTTATACTGCGAAGAGACATTTAATGGAAAGCTACACATCGACTTAACGCGTCATATTTTGTATAAGAATATACAAATTATTAAAACATACTCGAAATGCATTGAAGTAATAAATTTACGCTATTTTCCGAATTATACTTTTATTGATAATGTTTATTGTTCTTTATTTAAATAAAAATATTTGGATTATCTTTTTTTCGCTTTTACCTAATATAGAATTTTCGTGCTAATATCCTTTTCTGAATAACAAAGTTTACAAATGGATCTTATAAATTTCAGGACTTAGAGAAAACACGAATAATCATAAAATATGGATATAAGTTACCAAACTTTAAGCATCTACTTCATTAAGTCCAATAACTTTATTCAAGCCTTAAGATAAAGCTTTTACTATGTTACATACATTATAAGTATCATTAACTGACAAATGAATTAAAAATTTTAATTACACGTTCAAATGGCGATGATCTTAAATTGAAATGCCTCGAAATTTCAATGCCTAATTAATTAAACATGTTCTGCACATACCTGTGCAGAGAGGCTCCGTCGTCAAGGGAAAACGTCGATAATTTAATCCCAGCCGCGACTATTACAAAGCTATTAGCCAACATTGAACTTAAATTACCAACAGTTGCCCGCGTAATTGGATTTCAGCACTCTTGCTGCATATGCTTTTAAAACATAATCAATGATTGGAAAATTAATTACATTTATAAATATGGTATCAATATTTTATACAAATAGTGTTTTGTTTAACTGTGGTTATTACATATTCTATGGTGTCGATATCTATACTTACAAAATCTAATTTCTACAAAGTATACTTGGAAATTGAACAATTTTAGTTCGAGAAAAAAACGTAATTTGTATATTACAACGAGCTTATATTTTTATATATGTGATTTGTTTGAGCATAGTAACAAATTATATTTGGTAATGTTACGAGACTTAAATATAAATTGTCATCATCATAATGTTTATTTCATATTTAAAAATTCATAATTTTTAAAGTTATAAGAACAAATCTAACCAAAGCTAAGTGTTTTATGTGCCAGAAGAAATAAAATCGTTATGAAAGATGTGATAATATTTTTTTTACATTGAACTATTCGATTTTTTTCCACAAGTGTAATTTATATTTTACTTTCATATAAAACTAGAAATAAAAGGCAGTAAAATATATTAAATAAAACCAAATATTCAACAAATTGATCTAGAATTATCGATAGTTTAACACGACATCCCTATACAGTATATTTGTGCGTAACATTAACCGTATTGATTTTGTTTGCGCGCGCAGCCCTAATCCCCACCTCGGTGGGAGGGGGCGTAAAGGAACAAGGGTGAACGACGTTTCGATTCGAACCTTTTTAAAGGGGCGCCTGAATCCCTAAGGTTAATTCTACGATACGTTACATACAAGAAATACGCATTATAATTTCCACTTAAGCACCATTATCTTATCCTCTTTAGAGTTCAAGAAGCAAATGTTTTTCTTTTTGAGATCTAATAAAGAATGACTAATAAATAGGCTATTAAAATGTACAATTGGAAACGTATTTTTCTTCCTGTCATTTTTGTCATTTTGATAAAATAAGTACAGTATCGTAAATAAGTACAGAAGAGAAGTACAGTAAAACTGATAAAGGTTTAATATATGACGTAATAATCATACGTGCCCAAACATTTCACTTCACACACAATTTTAATGCTAAGTAAATATTTAGCTCTCAAATAAAGTTACTAAGATTGAAAATATACGTTATTCACGCGTAAATGTAAAATTTTCTAATAGATACACTCACTCAATCAGCTTCAATCAGCTTCACGCTGTATCCTGCACATGGCAGAGTAGGCAGAGGGAACTTGGGAACCTAGTGTAAAAACTGTACGCTCGCTGTATCAGAGCGAAGAAACGAAAACATTAAATATTTCAATTGAAAATATTAAATATTTCATTTCCTCGAGTGGGTATCGAACCCACGACCTGTCGGTTACAGTCACACGCTTGTGCCGCAGCGCTACGACATGCCTCTAAAATACACACAGTACAGTTATTTGTTTAAGCTTCTGAGTTTGTTATTGTTATTATCTCTTAACATTTCACATTTCACAACATTTACTAAATAACAGTTAAATTTGTATCAGTTATTATGTTCTTAAGAGTTATAATCTTGAGCTTGTTAATAATGCTTTTGTGTAAACAAGATAAATTGTTATGGACTTAAATCGACTGATTTATTGATTGTATCACACAGCCTTCGTTTTCCTTTCCTCTTATTACTTTAACAGTAGAAAGCTACTTGCTTTGTAGCATTTATAGCCGAAAATACGGTAAAAGTCAATCATTTAAAACGACATTAGATGAAATATCGAAATTTTTCTGTAAGGAAGTCGCGACTGTTATTACCCTAATGGATTTTCTATTGGCAAGCTTTTACATCGTAAAGTACATTCCAATATGAGGACGTTTGAATTTTTCCAAGTACAATCTGTTGATTGTGTTTTAGTTTAAAGTAAATTGATAACATTCAAAATTTCTTGAAATATTTATGAAATGTTTACGTGAAAATAAAAATGAATCTATAATAACCACAGAGTATATGTAAAACAATATTTAACACTAAAATAACTCTGTCTCTCTGTTTTCCAAATATTTACAGCTAAAATTCTCAATCGCATCAATTCTGGAATTTGTATTGAATACCTTTTGTATCGGAAAATTAGGTTACATGGAATGGAAAATTTCAGATTGATACGTGGAAATTACTACACACGCTTACAGTTTACCTGCGTAAATTGTTTCTTAATTTTCAGAAAAGTAATCATGTCGTTACGTTTTTTACATTATATATATATATATATATATATATATATATATATATATATATATATATATATATATATATATATATATATATATATATATATATATATATATATATATATATATATATATATATATATATAAATATATATAAATATGGTATCAATATATTGTGAAAATTTATGTGTGTTATTGGATAGTGTATATTTCTTATAAACATAGAAGTATATATAAACACAAAATAAACGCGCTAAAGGAATTAACGTTATTTAGAACAATTATATGAGAATATATACATAAGAGGCCCGTCGTGGCGCAGCAGCACCAGCGTGTGACTGCAACCGACATGTTATGGGTTCGATTCCCACTCGAGGAAATGATATATTTAATATTTTTAATTTAAATGTATAATGTATTCATTGTTTTCGCTTTGGTACAAGGCAAAATGCGGCGTTGAATTTCGTCACTCAACACGCAATGCCTCAAATTCGGCGGAAAGTGGGAAACGGAAGTGAAATGGAGTGTCTTAACACTATGTTCACAAGGTCCCTCTGCCTACCGTGCTATGTGCGGGATACAGCGTGAAGTAGAGTAGAGATTATACATATTTATATATAAATATATAGATCCTAACAAATATACATATATATAGAAAGCAAATTTCTATTCAACATAATTTAAATAACCACTTAAAACGTACCCGAATCCAGCCCATATTTCGCTTACACCAGTTCAAATCGCTTTTAAAATGTATGAACTTTACTCTATTTATCATATCATCAGCATGCAGCTGGGAAATCTCGATTATATACAGAGGAATTAACGTTCCCATTACATGTTGGATATTGGATGCACGTTATGCAATAAGCTAGTTTAGATAGCATAATATTCTGTTGTTGACTGAATAAACGTTATTATTTTGTAATCCAAGCCCCAAAGCGTAGTAATTAGTATTTCATATTTTGTACCTATATAGTTGATATTTTTATACTTAAATTGCTTTACTCTGATTAAACAAAGCGCAGCGTTAAGCTTCATTATTCCACATGCAATGTTTCTAAGTAGAGAACGGAGTGTCTTGACATTACATTATTTCCGCAAATCTTTCTATACCCGTAAAATTCAAGAAAAATGCTGCTCGCAAATTTTAAGTTATTTAGAAGATATAAGTTATGTGACATTTAATTAGAATGTATAATTGAGAAATTAGTTATATGCTTCAAAAAACTTGCTCAGAAATGTACTAACTACTAGGGATTCACTCTTTTCAAATTGACAGTCGAAATCGTTCATTCTGTAATTACATAATATCTAAGAATCTATGTGAATTTATCAAATGAAATATTCAGTATATAAAATGAAATGGAGCTCTTTTTTGATTTTATAAATTAAAAGAAGCCATTTTTTAATTTTACATTCTTAAAGGTATTGAAGAAACTGTGATTTATAATGAACAGTCATACATATAAAGTCAGTCTTGTAATTAAGAAACATTAAAAACAACGCTTTCAAATATTATATAAATTAATTTAAATATAAAATAAAATAATTTTATTTACACTTATGCATAACTAAAAGAAGAACACCACGTAGAATAAAACTGAAAAAATGTTATATAAAATAAAAAGGAAGGAAAAACAAAGCCTCGATAGCGAAACGGTCGTCTTACCCAATCAAATTGAATAAATATGCCAATAGGGAAATATTGTTCATCTTGAACGGAGCTATGGATATCAATGCGATCGCCGTAGGTTATTTAGAATCTTTTATTTCTTATAGCTCGCATAATTTCCTTTTCAAATTTCTGTTATTACATAATAAGTTATTTTTCACAATTAGATTTATATTTTCTAACACTTTTTGCGAGTACTCTTTGTTGATTTTGTAAGGATAGACGTCGCGCTTTAATTACCGATTTTTTTTTTTTTATTTTTAAAGACATTAAGCAACGGAATTTAGACATTCATATATCAAAATTAATTTGAGATATAACATAAAGTGATCCTAAATAAAAAAAAACAGGTCAAATATGAATCAGACTCGCTCGCCGAGGGTTCCGTATTTACCAATTTCAGAGTGATAAGTACAACATATAAAAATTGACAAACTCCACTTTGCGGGTGTATGCACTTATTTTGTATGAAACACTCAGTTTCACGCTGTATCCCGCGCTTTGCAGCGTAGGAAGAAGGAACTTGGGAACCTAGTGTTAAGGCACTCTGATCCAATTACAACACTTTCATTTCCCGCTTTTGTTGAATTCTCGAGGAAATGATCACGTTCGTTCTTTTGCCTCGTTACGAGAGCGATTAAATTAAAATACCTATTAAATATTTCACACTCCGAGTGGGTATCGATCCTATAACTCTCGTGTTTACTCCTGTGCCACGACAGCCTCAAAAGAAATTTTATATCGATATTACAGCTTAAAAGTATTATTCTCTCCCTTCTTGCAAAATTTTATAGTTCTAATTCTATGATAAATATCGTATAGGTTAGGATTACACAACGAATTTCTAATAAAATACAGCGAAGACGATGCTGAATCGTATTTTTTTCTTATTACTTTTACATTGAAGCTTGATTTTTTCTCTGCTTCGCACGACCATAAGATAGATACTTGATACTTATTTCAGCTTGATACTTCTACGTGATTTCCACATAAATGGTCTTACAGACGGACAACTGAGATAATTTATAAATGACGTACGACGACTAAAAAAAAACAAAACTTTTAGTTACGTTTTTACTTCACACTGAATGCCTGGGTAGAACATTTAAAACCTTTAACATACTCCGTTCCATACTTTTCGCCCAAAATTCGCGTCACATTGCGACACTCAACATGGGAGGCGAAACTAAATGGTGAGCTTTATCTTGTTAATAATCCTTCGTAACAACTCACAACTTATAGCCAGAAGTACTGAAATAAAATTTGACACATTAACCACGATAACCGAATTGTTGTTTTAATTGAGCTTTATTAATATATATTTTTTTTTTGTTTCACGCTGTATCCCGCACGAGGCAGGGTAGGCAGAGGGAACTCGGGAACCTAGTGTTAAGACACTCCGTACCACTTCCGTTCCCCACTTTCCACTGAATTTGAGGCATCGCGTGTTGAGTGGCGGAACTCAACGCCGCGCTTTGCCTGGTAAACGTAATTGAAAGTTTTATTTAAATATAAGTCAATATATGAAACAAGGTAATTCATATAACAATTTGAGTTTGTTTGAGATTCGTTGGTAAACAGTGGATATTAATTTCAATCATACACCGAATTATTTTTAATTGAGTTTTACAGTATTAATTAATATAATCTATCAATAAAAAAGATTAAGGTAATTCATGCCCTGCTTATAGCGACATAGCAATTATACAATAACCTTATTCTACACTCTTGTTTACACAACATTGAGGTTCTTTTCATTCTAAAATATTAAAGTTATATGTCTTTAAATATTTGGTTATTTTCCAAGCTTTTCCAATTGCCTTCAAGCTAAGCGGGGTGACGTATGAAAAGTAGCTGGCAACGCACCGTAAGAAAGCTACGAGCGAAAGATCGCTTAGTGGCGTGCTATTGAAAATGTAATATGTCAAGCAGTAGACGAGACAAGCTTATGATAGCTTAACGTAACACATCGAAATATAATAATAAACATTAGGATTTCAAATTCTTTATTCTCATTAATTATACTTAACATTCGATGTTGGTGATATTTATTTTTTTATTATTGTAATATAATTGTCAGGCCTGTCGTGGCGCAGCGGCACAAACGTGTGAGTGTAAGTAAACAATGGGTTGTGGGTTTGGTCCCCACTCGAGGAAATTAAATGTTTTCAATTTAAATATTAAAAGTTGTCATTTCTTCACTCTGGTACAAGACAAAATGCGGCTTTGAGTTCCGCCACTCAACACGCTATGCCTCAAAATTCGGCAGAAAGTGGGGAACGTAAGTGGAACGGAGTGTCTTAACACTAGGTTCCCTAATTCCCTCTGCCTACCCTGCCACGTGCGTGATAGTGTGTGTGTGTGTGTGTGTGTGTGTGTGTGTGTGTGTGTGCGTGCGTGCGTGCGTGCGTGCGTGCGTGCGTGCGTGCGTGCGTGCGTGCGTGCGTGCGTGCGTGCGTGCGTGCGTGCGTGCGTGCGTGCGTGCGTGCGTGCGTGCGTGTGTGTGTGTGTGTGTATTATTGTAATAATAAAAAACTCGAAGTAGGGTCGATTTTTGTCACCACTAAATGTATTGAACCACTTTCAAACAGTATCTGAAAGTTTTCCTACATTTCCTACATGAAAATAAATCTGAATTTTAATGAAACGTTAAAAGCTTTCCATTGTTTATTTAAATTTTTCACGCTCTCAATAAACAGAGTACCTGTGTAAGTAAATATAGCTTTATTTATTTTACTGAAAGTCGACTGACACATATTTTTTAATCGCTTCCCAAAAATTAAAAATAAGGCAAGCGAAAGAGTTTAGGAAATAAAGTTACAAAGTTCCGTATGTATATCAACAAAATCGCATATCGTTGCAAAGGTTTCCAGGAAATTGGCAATTTCGCGTCGAACGGACCGACGGACGGCGACTATGAATATAATAAAGCTAAGTAAAAGCGTCTATTGGCGACTTGATTGCAAAGCAAATTGGTTCGCGTAAAAACTTTAGCGAACTTTATCTATACACAACAGATATATATTTTAAATTTGGTTGACTTTGAAACTGTAAATGACAGTGTAACAAGAAAATGCAATAGTTTTTTTAGACTTTCTAATAAGCCATATTATTGATTGATCTAACAATGTATATAAATAATTGTATTAGTTTAATAACTCATAATACAGTCAAAGTGTTTCATTGTTCGCTTGTCGTAATGAATAATTGAAGTATAGGTTATATAAATAAACAATTAATCAACTCTCAATTTATAGGCTCAAAGTTATTAAAGAAGGAAACAGTACTTCGATTGGCATGCAATTTTTGGTCTCTTTCATATAAAAATAAGATTTTTCATATAAGTAAGTTAAAAACATTTGTGAGGTTAAACCTCATAAAAGAAGAGATTAGTTTACTAATTTATCAATAATTTAATTTAGATGACAATAAGAATTCAAAGATAACATTGGGATGTATAAACAAAAAACATTGTGTCTTTAATAAATATTGAAAAACATCTATATTTAAAATTTATGTTAAGTTTGTCTGTAGCTTGTACTTTAATTTTACATAGTGACATTTCAGCCACAGACAATTTCCAATTTCAATATACGATATTGAAGATAATCACAACGTGATAGGAAGCTGTAAAAGTTGTCTGCGTAATAATGAAGTTATATAACAGTCTATTAATAAAGTAGTTAAAACTATAAATTTAAACAACTTATTTAATTAAATTGGAAACTGTACAAAATTGACATTAAAAGGGACGTAAGGGAATTTCGGAATCTTCTGGGGACCTTTTTATTTTACCACATTAAGTTTGGACAATCTCGGAACATTTTAATTTTAATAAAGATTGTGTGTTATTAAAATTTCAATTATATGAACAATAATTGAAACTACCTATATATGTATATAATACTAATTGATTAATATTTTACAAATGTACATATATATTATAAAAGGCATGATATATATATATATATATATATATATATATATATATATATATATATATATATATATATATATATATATATATATGTATATATATATATATATATATATATATATATATATATATATATATATATATATATATATATATATATATCTATATATATATACCGCTATCAACTAACCTGTTAGGTTATTAAGGAGATTAAAAAAACAGTGATTACTTTTCTGCGCTATAATTATACGTAATGCATGGATATAATAAGCCTTTGATAATGTTATATATTTAGTACGGATATAGTCTAACGCTATCTAAATTAGTTTAGAGGTCAACAGGCTCTGCAATGCGCATTAGCATGGTAGCGCAACTTTCAGAAATAATTCAATTAACCTATGCTAGATTATTTTTATTTATTTAACATCACAGTAGCAAGACGTCTCACTGTTAAAATTACGGCTCGGGGTTCGATATCTATTCTTAGTCTGCCTTGTTATATACCAATATAATTTCATCTCCATGATGAACAAACTGGTCAAGTCCAAGCTAGGCTGGCAGACGAAATTTCCCGTTTTTACATTACCCCTTTAAAAACGAATAAAAAAAAACAACATGTTTGTTATATGAAAGCCTCGTAAGTAAATGATAAAATGTGTAGTGAGTCTCCCTTATCGAATACTCCAATTGCGCAACAAAGTGGTTATAGTATTATAATGGGATGAAAAGTCACCGTTTTCGCCATCACCAGTGGGGGAGGGTACTTCACCAACGATCCTGATCATTCAGTCCCATGAAATCCCGACCCAACGGATCTGAGAGACTATAACAGAAACAGAACGCCTAAAAAATAGAAAATATTCAGATCGTGGCATTAGCGACAACCATCCTATTAGCTGCTTTAGCTCAGACCCGGCAGAGTAAAAGTTCACGAGAACACGAAAGCAAAATCTTATCTAGCCACTTAGTAATCAATGAGTATTACCTACCAGAGTGGTAATAAGAGGCTACTGGAGGTGAAACTTGTTGAAACCGTTGTAGTAATCTACGATAACAGTATCTTCCAGGTTATCCAGAGGAGATTATATCAGAACAGTACATTGCAGCACAAAAGCACATAATTTTCGGGCGTGTGATCTTGTGGCTTAGAATAGGCAGACTCGATCGGATTGTTACCACCCCCGGCATTTAAGACCGGCGTTAAGTAGTGGCTTTGGCCACTGCGTTTCGTATTAGGTAATGTCGGGCCCCGATGCCCTTCCACCTTAAAAGACGGCAACGCTCCTGTAGCTCCTCTGGAGTTATTCGGGGCCGTGGGCGACGGTGATCACTTACCATCAGGTGACCCGTATGCTCGTTTGCCGTCTCTTCCATAAAAAAAAAAAAAACAACATCAAAGGTTCCGTTGGTTTGGTCGAAATCGAGGAACGATGAAACGGTTCTTTAAAATTCAAAACGCCAGTTGTACGCTTATCTACTACTGGGGTCACCCCAGTAGTAGATAAGTGTACGAGAGTTATGCTAGACGAACGTCTATTTGAGATCGCTCAGAACATCTCAGGCAGTTCGGGGTACTGTACAGTTCTCGGAAACTGGAAACTTCAACAATGGACTGGATAATTGCGGTATTATGGGTAGAAATACAAGCGATATAGTTAGACTCTTCGATGAGACAGAAAAGATAATGGCTACCACCACCACATTCAAGGTCGTAAAAGATCTAAGAGAAATGGTAACGCATTGTTGCGGAGAAAACTCCAGGATTAAGGTGCGAACAACGGTCGGTATTAGTATAGTCTTTTTTTCTTAGCTTCACGCTGTATCCCGCACGAGGCAGGGTAGGCAGAGGGAATCCGGGAACCTATATATATATATATATATATATATATATATATATATATATATATATATATATATATATATATATATATATATATATATATATATATATATATATATATATATATATATATATATATAACAAAAGCTTAATACGCATGTTAATAAAAGGCAAACAATTAATTACGATTCAACCGCTTTAACAACAAGACAACTTCATAAATGCTGTTGAGTTGTCACGTATCATGTGTCATCAGATATCAGGATATATGCGAGTGAATCTTGTCAAGGATTGTAAATGTAAAGTAGAACAGATTGAAAACTCATTGTAGATATATTACGGTTTGTAATAATAATAATATACTAACATTATAATGTTTACTAAACAAAAACTACAACCATCGTGTTTATAGATAGATTAGATAGTTATCTTACTGCACAACGCCAAAATAATAACATATATGGAACGGAATGTCTTAACACTAGGATCCCAAGTTTCTTCTGCCTAGTCTGCCGTATGCGGGATACAACGTGAAGCTAACAGAGAGAAAAACATTCTTATACATTTTTACAATACCAATACAAAGTTAAAGCTATATTTATTTATAAAATGAAAAACCGTTTCTTTAAGAATTCCTTTTAGAGAATGTCGAGTTAAAAATGTTTCACTATCCATAAAGCCATTAACTATAGTAAGCTTAATGAGGAGAGTGCCTCAAGTAGTTGAGGCACTCTCCTCATTAAGCTTTCGATGTATCCTCTCAGTTATGTACCGTGTAATCATATTAGACGCGATCATACCGTGTGTAATGTAATTAACACCCTTTGCATCTATTTTAAAATTGCTGGCAGTAATAATATAAGATACTTCGTCTTATATAAAAACTTTAGTTAATTACTATTCTATATCAGTACTTGCTTATATAATATTATGAAGAGCGTTTGATATTGTTAATGTGAAGAAATAATTACTTTTCTACCGTTAAATATGCATGTGACTTTAAGCCTTTAAAATTAAAAATAAAAATATACGTTAAGATAAAAATATGATTACTTTATAGTGAGAGAAAGATAATTTATAAAGATAAAACGCTATTTTTTTTAAGCTACGAATAATATTAACTATAATAATGTGGGACAAGGAGGGAAAATTACATGGTACATTTGTACGTATAGTAGTCATTTTTGAATATCTATTTGTATATATTGATCCTTAGTGTACCCTTAAACATTTTAACGATTACTTTTTTCCTTTCAGCTTTACGCTATATCCTGCACATGGTAACCTTTTGTCGAAACACTCCGTTCCGTTCCACATTCCACTTAACTGATCAGATCTGAGGCCTTTTTTTTTTTTTTTTATCGTGAGGAAACCCTTTTACGGGTACGCCACCCGAGTGGGCCCCCGGCAGATATAGGCCGTCCGCTACCCACTAAAACCTCACGGTGCTCCTCCTCGACCGTCACAGGCCGGGGCTATGGGTGCCAAGGATTCGTCCATAGCCTCGGCGAATCAGATCTGAGGCCTGATTACCAGATCTAACAGTTTACAGCTTGTGCACCTACGCCATACAACCACCGCTCTAAGTAGTATATAAAATCTAATAAATACATGGTCATGATCATCAATAAGCTCATGAAATCGTATCGATTAGCGCAACCACTTAGTAATTATTGGTTGTGTCCATCTATTACTCGTGGATGAACGCACTACTGCGCAATACCCTTCTGGCATAATGGCCCACGAATTTCAAATGCAATATTTGATATATTTAATGCGAATGTATTAATTAAAGCTAACAAAAGCTCGTTATTAAATGTTAACTTGTAATATTCATAGAAACGTATATAATCGTCTCTACGAATTTCAATTATATACATAAAGAGAAATGTTGCATTTGTTTATAAATATTATAAAACAAAATCCTCTACTGCGTCTGCCTGTATATATAAGCATAAAAACTTCTCTTTTGGTCCTGCGGTGCAGTTTACACTAATAAATAAATTTATCCATGATGAAAGTTTTAACTATATAAATGATTTTGGTTTGATAAAAATTGACTGAAATTATCGTTGAAGACGTCGTAAACATACTACTATCAGCAATATACTACTATACTATATATATACTACTATACTACAATCAGCAACAACATATCCCTATCTTCTACGGTTGACTCACAATAACTATTTTTATGTTCAAAATATGATTGAAAAATGTGTCAAAGCTGTTCTTTTTGCCACATTTTCTGCCACTATCAAATAAACATGCAAGTCAGTTGTTATAACGCAAGTCAGGATCTCGTTTGCTTTAATTATTTTAAAAACCAGTATAATAATTTCTTACCCTATTAAATATATTAAATAAGTTATGCAATATCATATATATTTTTTATTTTTCAAAGATTTAAAAAACAATCACATCAACTTCACTATAATCACGCTGTAAATATATATCCCGAAGTGAACTCTGTTCAGATAATTTAACAAATAATCGTACACGTTAAGCCGGCGAAGCCGCAGACGGATTTTTATGTTTATAATAATATATTATAAATGTGCCTTACCGAATTAGTTTTTTTCATTAATAAATTTAATTTATGTCTGAATAGCTGGGTTATTTTATCCTTAATGTATACATTTATTATTTTACCATTAATTATTATTTATCCACTCCATAACATATTGAATTTATTATCGATTTAAGCAATAGTTGTTATTTATAATCCTAATAAATTGAGCCCTGACGTGGCGCAGGTACAAGCGTGTGACTGTAAACGGTATAGGTTATGGGTTCTATCACCATTCTAGAAAATTAAATATTTATTAATTTTCAAATGAAAATATTTAATGTTTTCAGTTCTTCGCTCTGGTGATGAGTACCGCTACTTTACCCACAATGCCTCAAATTCGGCGGAAAGTGGGAAACGGAAGTGTCTTAAAGCTAAGTTTCTAAATGCAGAATACAGCGTGAAGCTGAAAAGAAAAGTGACAGCAAAACTAAAGTATAATGAACATTATGACAGCAATATCTAAAAATGATAATTAAAAACGAATTTTCTTTGTTAGATTCATTAATTAAGCTTCCCTTAAAATATAATTCCAAGAACAGCTTTTAACAACCGGAGGGGACAAAGTGAGTCAGCAAATTATCCAACACCAATCCCTGAATAACACAAATCGATAGCTGTGTCTAGACCCGATGAATCAGGTGCCTCATTTGTTTCACACACGGCATTCAATTACAATTGAAATAGTAGGGCTATTCTAATGGATCATACTTTACTAGTTTTGTCATTCATGCGAAATATGTCTCTATATATCATAATAAGTTTGCAAATTTCATATTTATTTTCTATGTATAAGCTTACAGATGAAAATTTTTACATTGTTTTATGGTAAATATAACGATGATAAACAATATTTATTCGTAATTGACATCTGGTAGAGTACTTTTGAATACGTAGGCTGTATACGGAATAGTTTATTTTGCCTTTTTGTACTTAGCTAATTTAAGGGGTACATTTGCAATGCAGTTTGAAATTCAATAATTTACTATGTGTTGATTCTTACAATGTTTAAAAAAATCAGTAAAGCTTTTGAATTTGTCACATTGATTGTATATTGCAGGCATGTTGTGGTTGTGGTTGTGACTGTAAACGATAGTTGGGAGTTCGATCCCCACTCGAGAAGTTATAATATTTTCAAATTAAATATTTATTTTTTTCAATTCTTCGCTCTGGTGACAAGGCAAAGCGTGGCGTTGAGTTCCGCCACTTAACACATATTGCTTCAAAATGGGAAACGTTAGTGAAACAGAGTGTTTGAACACTACTGATGTTCTCATGTTCACTCTGCATACCTGCAATGTGCGGGATACAGCGTGAAGCGGAAGAAGAAAAATTAAGACTTGATATTTTTGGGTAAAAATAGAATAAATAAGGTTTTAATACTCTGTAAAAAAATATTGACTCAAGTCAAGCCATTGTCTTGGTCTATTGATAAAAGCCTTTGGCAATTTAAATAGGCTATATAAAATTTATATACTCTTTATATTACTTAGAATTCAACAAGAAACATTGCTTTTGACATATTTCTTTCAGCTCCACGGTATGTGCCGCATATAGTAAAGTCAGCTAGGAAACCTAAGAACCTAGTGTTGTCACTTTTCCATTCCACAATTTTCGCCAATTTCTACAGGTATTGCACGTTGAGTTGCAGGAATCAATGCCGCGCCTCGTTCTGATAACGACTTGCCACGTTATCAGAACGAGGAAATAAAAATATTTAATAAATATTTAATTTGTTAATTTCATTACCTCGGGTGGGAATCGAACCTATACAATCACACGCTTGTGCCTCCTTTACCACGGCTTTATAATATTAAGTAAAGATTTTGTTTTGGTTTTTCTACATAAGAGATAGCCGTTCTAAGCATATTTAGCTGCTTTTTGTAAATTAAGTATGTGTTCCTTCGTTTATACACTCTGATGTGAATTAGGTTGACGTTATACCTATAAAATAAACAGTTATATATTTCCCTAGTAATTTGATAGCAAAATAGCAATATTTTAATTATAATTAGACACCAATTACGAGGTATATACAATTTAATCCATATAATTTGACCACCGAATTTTCATTATTTATAACTTCCATCAATTAACGACTTCATCATTAATATAATAATATGTATAAAAATAAATATATACTGATCGGTATACATTTTCAGTAAAATTCGTACAGCAAAGTTAATTTATAAAGCCGCCTATTTGTTATGTGTCTCATTGTGGTTTAATAAGCTTCATTAATGAGATGGACGTCAAATGCATCTAAATTGTTACATACAAAATTAACATCGCTTTAAATTTAATTAGGTAATATAATGCTTGATTTTAGACAATTTGTCCTGGAACTAATTATGTGACCACAGCACAGCACAGCAGCACAGAGAGCACAGTTGGATGGTATCTGAATATGAAGTCCGTGAATTCAAATATTACTTAGGGATATTTGATTCGATATTTATACCTATATTAATAAAATTTGTAAGTTGCTTTAAATATGGACTAAGCTTAGATATTTTTTCCTAGATGTGAATAAATAAACACTTCAGTTATTTTTTTATTAGTAATATAGAGGCCGGTAGTGACTAGGTGGGTGGGTACAAGCAACTGTAAAGCCGACAGCTCGCTGATTCAATTCTCACTCGAGGAAATGAAATATTTAATATTTTCATTTTTCTTGGTAGCGAGGCAAAGCGCGGCGTTGAGTTTCGCAATTTAACACGTAATGTAAGTATCTTTAAGGGAAGGAAGTGTCTATAAACTTGATTCCCAGGTGAATACGGCTTGAAAATAATAAAAAAATATTCTAGTAATTAAACCCGAACGACTGCGAAATCAAAAAAATAACATATTAAACGTACAACTAAATAAGTGAGTAAGCCATCAATTTTGAAACTTAGAATAAGCGCCTAAAAGGTTCAAGCTTTTTGATGGATCGTTAAAACAGAATGTACATAAAACCGAGTGAAATATAATTGAAATAAAACATTCGTTATGCAAACACATTAAAGCGCAATAGATTGAGCAATTAGTGTCAGCCCGTGATGAGCCGAGTGTCGCAAAATAGACCAAAAACGACGATATTTCACACACAAAAAATATAACAAAAACAAGTACACATGGCGGTGACACGATGGAAACATAAAATATGCTAAACTCGATGATATTCATAGCTGTATGCTTTTAAAAATATTTTTATTTTTAACGTATACTTTGTATACAGCATTTGTATCATTATGACAAGTGAATATGTGATTTTAAATATTTAACCTGTGATGATATTAAGAACGTAATAAGACAAAATGTTTATACTAGGTTTCATTATTTTTTTTAATATAAACCTTTAAATTTTATGAATCTTGAACTCTTTAAAGATTAATTACCAAGGCCTCTTATCGATACATAGAGCAAATCATCAGTTAGATCAATATTAATGCATACGAGAACATGGGTACCGAGTGTTAAGACACTCCATTCCACTCCCCAGTTTCTTTGTTCCTTTTCCCAGTTTTGAGGCAATGAGTGTAATTTCCCAGAAATTACACTCATTGCCTCAAAACTGGACTAGAGCGAAGGAATTGAACATTAAGTTTTTAATTTGAAACATATGAAATATTTTATTTCCTCGAGTAGAGAGGTGGGTTGTGGGGTCAACCACAAGCTGTCGGGTTTACAATCACACGCTTGTGCCCGTGCGCCTCAGCAGGCCCCATACAATAAATAACCTAACTATACAATATTACAAAATACGTGTCAATTTTACGATGAGGCAACGCTAGTGTTTTCTGGAATGAAATTGTGATGGGGTGTGCCGCCCTCCACTCCGAGTCAAGTGGGAGTTGAATGAATGATTGAGAACAGAAAGCGGTTTAATGGCTGTCATAAACATTGAGGCTCGTGCCCTAGGTACAGATGAAGAGGCGAGACTTGTAATGGATTTAATGCAGTTATTTTATGTATCACATATTGCCAATATAAAGTAAAGGTTATATTTGATTGTTAATTTAATTATGATGATGATATGTATATTTATTTTATTTAATAATCTTCAAATATTAACGCCAGCGTAGCAAGTGGAACAGTCTATAAACGTGAAGATTATAAGTTCGATATCCGCGCGGAGAATTATATATCACTTTTCTTGGCTTTGTCAAGACAAAACGCATATGCAATGTAAATCATTATGCCATTAAGGAAGTCATTATATAATTTTCAGTAAAAAATATATATTACTAAATTAAAAAAATATATCGTAATATAGTTTATTGGCTCAATTGATGGCGTTTTTTAAAAAACCAATCAAGCGAAACTCACCCACTGAAGGCTTTGTACCAATATCAGGATTATAGATCAACAGGAATTATCTATGTACATAGTAAGGAATGAACTACGTTTACCAAGTTTGTAATAGTTTTTTTATCTGTAGTATAAATATAGATCTCGGTTTGTAGGTTTTTTTTCTTTATTTTTACTGCCAATACTCACTTTTTGCCGAATTATATATTTGTAGGTAACGTTAGTATATAGGCGTATGCCCATTTTGTATGAAGTGAAGTACAAATAAAAATTTATAGATTTTTTTTTCTACGACATATCGTAGAGATAAATATATAACTATTTATTGAAATAGTAATTTCATAGATGTATCTATGAAATATTTATTGTCAGACTTTCCTTGACAATTTTATAATTTAAAATAGATGATGATGAGTGCGCGACAAATTTCACATTAAATTCAGAAAAACAATGCATAAATGCTGTCTATTATGTTTACGTGGACTTAGCTTAGCTTTGATTTACTTTTGGGTTCTACGGTATCGTAGATTTGAATGATTGTTGTACGTTTTTGCTTGATACCTTCACATAAACTCATGATAAGTATGGTCTTGACAACAAAGTAGCTGTATAAAAATTTAATGTTTTCTTTTTAAGGTGATGGAGCCCTAAAAATGTGTATAACGTCCAAACTTTTAATTGGAAAAACTTTACTATGTTTGCATTGTGTTGAACGCTGGTTTCATACGTGACGAACACACGGACCATATAATTTTTAATTTAATTTGATATCCGCAGGATTATTTTACTTATATAAAAACAACAATACTTTTTATCGACTTTTTTATAACAAACGAGAAAATAGACAGGTTAAAATTAAATACCTATATTTCTTAACTCACTTGTTATGTTTAATCATCTTTATAATTTAGGAGATACATATTGAGCTCCAGAGAAAGATAAGAAAGAGTTTGTACACTTTTTAATTAATAAAACGTTCCGTACGTACTAACTTTAGTACTTAACTTATTTTTTTGGTGTATAAGTAAGGGAAGGTATAATCTATAACTCTGAGTGAAAATCGAACCCGCGACCAAAGCGAGGTAATAAATATATTACACTTTTCATTTCCTAGACTGGAAATAGAAGCCTCAGCCGTCGCGCTTAAAATCATACCTATTTGACATTGGACCAAGATGGCCTCAATGACAGCATTATATTAAGAAAAAAATATAAAATCTAATAAGCCTTATAATAATAAAGTAAGAAACGTATTTAAAAATACGATATATCGAATAGCAAAAAACGTCAGGTCCAGGTCCACATCAGTCGTCGCTCCGCTGATTGAATTGTCTGGTAGCAGTGTGATTGGTTCATCGATATTACGTAACACGAAATGGAGTTTCAAAATACTCTACATCCTTCCTTTTATAATCACAATTCTTTATTACTTTTACGATGGCTTTTTTTATAAAAAGGTGAGTTCGTCCATAAATGGGTACTCTTATTAATTTTACTTCTTCAGAACATTTTTTTGGTATTATGAAAATAATACTTTTCGGTCTAAAGATAAGATAAGGGAAGTCGTTAACGTATCATTATGAACTATTTCAACTCTAGAATAACTTTTTTTTTATAAAATCTTCCTTAAATGAGTGTTCATAATAAATACGCTATGTCTTCAATATTCTACATTTAATTTCGCTCGTTAGTAAAAATGAATTTTGAAGAGAACTTTTACTTTGATTTCAACTGAAATAGACGTTTTAAACGACCGTCATCAGTATGTCATATAACGTTGATTAAAAGTCGTCTGTAGAAACCACGTCGGCAGATTCTTGTAGTTTTCATCATTCATCATTTACAAAACTCGTCCATGAGATGAAATAAAGTGACCCTGACATATAAATACGAAAATTTTTATGATGCTTAAGAATCTTTTGAATTAAGTAGTAATGAATATTTATGAAAAGTTGCAATACGAAAGAAGTATTAGAGCAAGTTTCAGTAATAAAAAAAGATGATAAAATTAAAATATAAATAAGGTCTGTCGCCTGTAAACGTGACAGGTTGTAGGTTCGATGCCCTCTCCAGGAAATTAAATATTTCATATTTTCAATTCAAATGTTTCATGTTTTCATTTCTTCGCTCTGTTAATAAGTCAGAGCGCGACGTTGAGTTCCGCCACTCATGCAATGTCTTAAATTCGGCGAATGTGGGAAAAGGAGCGGAGTGTCTTAACACTCGGTTCCTTTGTCTACACTGCCAATCTAGTCAATACTTATATTGACCAATTTTAATTATTTTTTTATTAAAATTGATCAATATTAATATTGATTAGATCATTGACAAGAAAGGTGGTACAGAAGAAATTGTCAGAAATAGCAAATGTCTATTCAATATTCGGTTTTAATATTCCAATCTTAATATTCAAATGCCCAAAAAACAGTACAGTCTTATTAACAACTGGACAAAATGGAAATCTTGAGAGACAAAGGTATCTTATTAGCAAGTTAAGCAAGAAGACCTTTGTATCGAAATACAACTGTCTCATTTAAATATATAAATAACCTAGTGTCAAGATACAATTTTTAATTCCTTTTGCCTTAATTGAATGACAAAACTAAAAAACGTGAAAGGAGAAATGAAAATATTTCATTCCTCCGAATAAGAAGAATAAGAAATACCACAAATATAGTTTTTCCACACATAGACCTAAGTCTAAATTTCAAAGCATGTAAAAATTTGAACGAAGCAGGATTTGAACCCGCGCCTCTTGGAAACCGTCCAAGCCAAGAGGCGCGGGTTCACGTCCTGTTTCAATCAAATTTAGTTGACACACTTAGAAAAGAAAGATACAAAATTTTATACGTTTTTAAATTTAGTATTTTTCTTTTCTAAGTGTAAGGAGCAACACTTTAAAAATAGTAAAAACCTAAGTCTGTCTCTGCTCAGACTGATCTCAGTTGAGACTAATTTCAACTAACTAGTTTCTATTTATATAAATATAAAAAAGATCGAACTGTTTAACAAAGTTAATAAAAAAAGATTTTGTAGTGAAAATATGTAAAGAACTGTATGTTCTTTCGTCTATAAAATTACATAATTGACAAATATATGGATTTGGAAAGGTTCACTCGATATCAGCCTGTCATCAGTTGATTGAAAGTTACAATCATGTGCAGAACACATAAAGAGTGCTTTAACAATATATGATGAGGACAGTTCAAACGGAATTTAAAAAAAATATTTTATTAACATTCTATTTATATATTTTTTTGATCATATTTATTACTAAATTAGTTTTAATAATGATCAATATCATTATTAAAACTAGCATCATTAAGACTCCGTTAGTTTACGCCGTTTTGATTCAATATAACTTTATAAATAGTTTGCTAATAGTGTAAATGTGGGAAAAGTAATATTTCTCTCAATGTAAAAAACAACTATAATATATATTTGGTACGATGTCCGAAGTCATGGACAGCCGACGGGCCAATATTCGGTTTCATAAAACCGGAACACATTGATTGCTTCCACAATACTGCACAGGAAACGGTGGAAAAAAACTTTTTTAACTACCGATCGTTTTAAAAATACGGCTCGTTCTAATCGAGATTTAAAGTCATCCAGGCGTTAAGATTGATTGATTTCAAAATCTATCATCTAGTTATTCGAGCACTATCATACTATTGAAATTAATAACAGTGAAATGTTTTAGTTATGAAATGTATGTAAGTGAATATAATATGTATCGTGAGGCCGTGGTGGTGCCGTGGGGTAAACGATACGGTTAATGGGTTCGTTCCCCATTGAGGGAATAATTATTTATATTTGTATTTCATTTCCCAGCTCTAGTAGATTAACTGCAGCGTTGAGTTCTGCTGCTCCACTCTAAATATTTCGAAAATTTTGCTAAAATGAAAAATTTGAATAGATACTATTTTAACTATTTTTAAAATGTTATTTAAAACTTAGCAAAACTATAGATTTTTTTTTAAATCCTATAATATCGTAGCGGCATACAATACATTTTTTGTAAGTATATGTATATCTAAAAGATATGTATTTTAAATTAATTGATGAAAAAATATATATTTTTTAAATAATTTTCCTATCATGTAGGGTCATAAAATAGGTAAAAATATATAGATAGATTATTTTTATATATCTTGTAAATGTATTAAATCAGCCAAAACACAAGTTCATTACATATACATTTTCCTTAACACATTCAGTAACTTCATTTAAGAAGTCTACAGAAATCAGTTATAAAACAAACGAAGGCATTCTTTTTTATTCTCGCAGTTTACTTAAAAGCTCAAATGTTATCAAGTAATTTATTCAAAGTTATTTTAAAAGGAGAAGACATTTAATTAATTTTGCTTAATATTCAGCTGAAGTCTTCGTTTTGTAAACGTTGAAATATTCCTTAACGTGTTTTTTTTCTTTTATTAATACTGGAAAAATATTTATTTTAGTTGAAAAGAAGATTTTAAATATATATTTTTAGCATGTGTATTACATGTAACAATCCTAGCCTAGTAAAATAAAAGAAATTATATACTTTAAATGTTTATACATCTCTTAAAACTCTAATATGAGCGAAAAATGTATGAAACGGAAAATATCTCATCTGAATATAAAATTATCCAATAATCCGCAGATCTCGTTTATTTGTCACCTGTACGGAGCGAACGCACGAATGTTCACGATTACTCACCTGGAACAAAAGGACAATATGCTATGAGAAATGTTATTGTGTTATACGTTTTGTTATTAATGAAATGCGAGTACGTAAACGGCATATTCGATAATATCTCGATATTTAAGAAAATTGCGATATTTCTGACTTGGTAAGTCAATGGTCATTATCGAATACATTTAATGATTATTATTTTTTTATAATAATTTTATTTTTTTTAGCTTCACGCTGTATCCTGCACGAGGCAGGGTAGGTAGAGAGAACCCGGGGACCTAGTGTTAAGACACTCCGTTCCACTTCCGTTCCCCACTTTATAACACTGCCTAATATATATTTATTTTTGTTTATTATGAGTAAAAAAAATACAGGCGACATGTTTCAATTATTTTGTTTCGAGTACTCTAAAACAAATTAGTTGTATAAAAGGAAGAAAATTTATAAATAAAAGTATTTTAAATAAAAATATCATTTCTAAAAGTGATGAAGATGTCTTCAATATCTCATATTAAGTTATTAAAAACTTTACATTGGCGTGGACAATTATTTTAAGCTATAACGTCATAAGAAAATAGTGATTAAGAATTGCATATTTTTGTTCATTGAATTGAAGCTCAGCCTTACGGTGCATACCGTACATGACAGTTTAGGCAGGGGGATTATGGAAACACAGTGTTAAGGCACTTCTCTACCGTTTCCTCTTTTTTAAATTATACAAATTAATTTCAAGTCTGTCCTTTTTAAATTATACAAATTATGCATCATATGCTTATATTCGTTCATTGTTACTTGAAATTAATTTCAAGCTGAACGCTTAGGAAAATCGTGCAGTTCTATTGCTTGTAACACGCTCTTGCTTGCACGCTTGGCTCAGGAACGTGACAAAAATTCACGCTTTTTTCACATGTCGATGAACACTGTCTCATCGATTTTTAAAATATATTATAATGTCCTAAATAAATGTATAAATAATTATTTAATATTACTCATAACATGGTATAATAAACTGTTTATTCTTGTGCTAGATAAGCGAAAGATTTTTTTATTTTCATTAAATTAGTATATTTTGCTAACAATTGTAATAATTATGACTCTGGCCTATCGTAGTGTAGAATCAGCTAAATAGCAAGCTGTGGCCATCGACCATGAACTACACACCCTACAAACGTGTGTAACAATAATGTCAGGTCACGCGATATATTCGTAAGGCCACTCGTGACTAACGCATAGGCCTTGTTAAATTTGTGAGGCTATGTTAGTTACAAATTGAAGGAAGATTTTGTAGAATACGTTTAAGTTTTCGATATTATCTATAAAATCATGAATATGAATTGATTGCAAAATATTACATTTCTTACAAACTTAGCGCATACGGACATACAACGTTAAATTTGTTAACATTTATAACACCAACACATCAAAATATTATTATAAAAGTTACTGCATTCAATGCTTGTACTCGTCCACATAATAATAGTTTATTTAAAATTGCCTCAGAATTTATTGTATAAAATATGTATAATAACTTAAATGTTGCAAAGTTTCACCGCTGCGCTATTGCGATGACGTCACGCTGCGAGTATCATATACGCTTGCGTATACTCCGTAGTGAGGGGTGTAGAATCAGAAAAATCCTAAATTTACTGAAATATTTGGATTTTTATTGAGTAATAACCAATTTAAATGACACTTTGTGTAAATTCTTTTTTATATTTATTTGTGTATATACGAATGTAATATTTATTATTATAGTTCAAAGAAAAAAAATAACTTGCGGTAACAAAGCCATATTTAAGATGTGAAAAAAAAATCTGTTCACGAAATTAAAGAGTTTCGTTTCGTTTCGTTTCGTTTCATAGGACCCCTTGCGTGCTTACTGTAATATACAATATAAAAGTTATCATGTAGTCAAATCACTTAAAATAAGAATTTTGGTGACATTTTTAAATATAATCTTACTCTTTATTACACGAAATGTCTGACAAAAAAAAAACAAATACAAAAATAAAAACCTGCAAGCCAAAAGAGATGAAAAACAATGAAATTTAATAAAAATGTTGAAATGTAAAAAAAAATATATCCATTTTCATTTTACAGTGTACGTGCGTAGAACAATAGCAATGTGTTTTTAACATGCACACTGTCCGGCTCTATCGCGGAACTACGCCTCGATAGCATCTCTTTGTCCTTGTTCAGGCGTTCATATTAAACATACTGTTGTACACATAAAATCGTTTACAATAACATTTTCATAGCAATAATTACCATTAAATAGGCTAAACACAGTAAATATTGTCATAAAAAGTATTTCATTCATCAAAATAAATATTCTTATAAAAATATTTCATTTAATTTGACAAAAAATAATTATCTGATACTTTTATTTCTCAGTTTTGCCCCATTTACAGTAATAATGCTTCGTTTATTAAATTCAAATATCAGATTTCGTACGTAAGCCATATAGTAATTCCATTGTTTCATAAATAAATTCATAAATCGTCTGGGTAATAGTGCGTTTGACCTCACCACCATGTTCAGTTCCGTCTAAACAAAGCTATGATACTTATATAATGGCCTTAATCAAATAGAATATTCAGTTAAATTGTAGGTTACTGTACGCTGAGTTCAAATTAGATATAAAAATTTTAAAATTACATAAATAAACCAAAGAAATCCAATTAATATTTTACACTTTATAATCAATTCACATTAATGCCGATCAAATATTCAATCGAAAACCGAAAAGTTTAATTAAATCTGATAGATAAAACGAAACTATAATTGTAAAAAAAAAGGTAAAAAGGCCAACGTAAAATTCAAATGGGAAGAGCGTAGCACAAAACTGAATATGTGCTGGCGTAATGCCTCTTAATGAAGGCCCGCTTACGAGAAAATTCTCGAGCTAATGAATTCAGAAAATTCAGTGCCGGCGCGGGCATACTCATCAAAGTCTTTTCTCGCTTAGTGTTAAAACTCAGCCACGTGTGCTTAGTGAACACGTTTACTTTAACCTTCAATGGCATTATAGAATAAAACTTTGATCTTTGAAATATATGTTTTATTATTAAAAGCATATTTTTTTGGCCATTTTACGTACATCGACACTTTTAAATTAAAAATAATTTGTATATTTCGTATAAAATAAATAAAATGAGCGAAATTTCCAACATTTTTATATGAAACATCCAGGGGTTTGGCGAAAAATATTTAAACCAAACCTCTAGAGATATATTAAGTAGGTAAATAATGTACGTACGGATAAAGACTATAATTTTGTTTCGTTATAATTATGGTAATCGGGCTCCGTTATACTTTGTCTTAATTAAAAGCCGGCTCTACATGGAAATTTGCCAGTCAATAAGCGCAAATGAAGTGAATTTTAACTTACTCTTTCAAGCCGTTTCACGGTAAGTGTCGAACCGCATCCATGTGTGATGAGCGCTTTACACCTTTTTTGACTTAGCATGACGCTTTTACGTTATATTAATAGCGGCATTTAAACTTTTTTTTGTCATAAAATGAGAGAGACAAGAAAAAAGGCTAGACTTAAAAATAATTTGCTTAGAAAATACTTTTTAAACGTACGGAAAATTGTGGCAAAATGTAAATTAACTTTTAACCAGGTTTTCATAGTGTGATTAAAATAATAACTAAAAGGTTCATGGAGATATATATATATATATATATATATATATATATATATATATATATATATATATATATATATATATATATAATATATATATATATATATATATATATATATATATATATATACATATATATATATATATATATATAATATATATATATATATATATATATATATATATATATATATATATATATATATATATATAACAAGAGTTTTATAATATAAAACCATTCTATTATAATTTTATACACTTATCTTCTCGCTATCTAACAAATATAGCAATGTTAAATAACCAAGCATCAAAACAGTCCATTCTCCACGTTGTAAATAGTTTAATAGTTCTCTATTCTTACTTTTGTATAGTAACATATTTCAAGTCTCTATATAATATAGAGGGGCAATAAACGTTATATCGTCATCCAAGTTGATCAAGCCCGGGGAGGATCGTAAACCAAGCGCTGCAACTTGGACCGTTATTCATAACTTGAGAACTAATTCAACCAAAAACGGTTTTACACCTAATCGTAAATCTCACGTATTTTAAGAAAACTTTTCTCTGAATCCCAATGGAGCGCTTGAATTATATCACACTAACTTTAACTTATACCTTTCATTATTTCGTAAAAAAATTATATAAAGTTATTTTTAATATAATATTTTTTCTCAAAAATGGTATTACAATAATATCATCGGTGAGCATATAAAATCTACTTTAAGGAATATTATTAACTTCACTTATTTTCCTGAAATATTTAATTTGTCACAGATTAAATAACTAACAACAACTTTTTTCATACTGCATTGCTCGTGACTTGGGGTTTAAAAGCACAATCATGGTGCCCATTTGAAAAGAACATTAAAACTAACAAACAATGGTGACAAAAATCTTTTTTAAATCACATTACACAACTTTTAATTATATGCAAATATTTCGTGTAACATAAAATACCTCTGTAAATAACATTTACCGTACCTTAGTGCAAAATATTCAGGATTTCGTTTTCGTTTTTAATTGCATAGTTGCGTCGTGAAAATTCTATTTCATGAGCAACATTTAATATAAATATCACAAGTTAAGTAAAAAAATAACGTATATATTTTTTCATATAAACATAGGTATGCGTTGTCCTAAAAATGTTATGTTTTTGTAAAGCAAATTATATTAACGTTAATTTAAATAATCACTCTAACTTCATAAATATAAACTAAAACTATTTGAAAACGTTACATGTTTTATAAGATTTCTTATAAAAGAAATAGTAACGAGGACAGGCGTCGTAGCTTCTTTGTTTTACTGTTTTGAGACGAAGCCTACAGTGAGATTCACTCTATTCTTTGATTTCAGCCACCATTATGGCACTGTAGAGAGGCGTTACGTAACGATCCACCCTCTTTTGTCTTTAAAGACCCATTCCTTACAAGCTCTGTCTGATTGCAGTAACATTTAAATTCTTCCAAATAGTATTCATGGCCGAAATACCACTGAAAGGCCAATACGATAAAATTTTAGATATATTTTTTTAAATAATTCACATTGTAATTTAAATCCAAGTAATTTCGTCGTTTTAGTATATTCGCAACTCAAGCTCAGAGTATTCAAGAGCCAACAGTATAGGCAATAAACTCATTAGCACGTCAAACGAGCTTCAAGAGAAGTTTCAATTACTAGATACCTTTCATCAACAATGTATGATCCGACCGATCCCGGGCTTTCATGAACTGATTGATGCTCAGGGAGCCTTTATGGCGTCGGGGATCTCGGAACAATTACTTCTATCTAGTTTCTAATAGCGCTACTGATGAAACATAATAGTGGAATTCCTTTACGTAATGGATGTATTATTTATTTAAACACAAGATTTAGCGTGCTATGCTCCTGGAATATTGGTATTAGTGATCAAATAACTTACTAAATTTTACTATCTGTTTATGTGATAATATGATAGTTTTTTGTTCTCTATTCTAAAAAATGAGAAAGACCAATACAATAAAATGTTATAATATATTATTTTTTCTGCTTTTATATAATTTTCTTAGCTTCACACTGTATCCCGCACGAGGCAGGGTAGGCAGAGGGTACCCGGGAACCTAGTGTAAAGACACTCCGTTCCGCCGAATTTGAGGCATTGCGGGTTGAGTGGCGAAACTCAACGCCGTGCTTAGCCTTATTACCAGAGCGAAGAAATGAAACATTAAATATTTAAATTGAAAATATTAAATATTTAATTTCCTCTACTGGGAATCGAACCCAGAACCTGTCGGTTACAGTCACACTCTTGTGCCACTGCGCCACGACAGGCCTCAATTTTCTTAATAATATATATTATAATTTGGTATTAAAAATTATTTAATCTAAACAATATTTAAAGGTTTCTTATATGTAAAGGTTATGCCTGTCATGTCCTATCACAAAAATCTTAAATACTACTATATTATATACATGGTTTAATCATTTCAATGTTACAGCAATATTTACTCAATTTCCATATATTTTGTATTATATCGTTGAAAAAAAGAATTTCATTATATTAAAGTGAAAAAGTAATAAAAACATTAAATTCTAAATAGAATCATTCAAAAGCTGAAAGCATAATAAACATGAAGCGACAACATCCCACAAAGCAAAATGAAAAGAGGTATTTTATAATAAAGATAATTTCAAACAGTCATATCACGTGTTGACAACAAACAGACACGAGGCAATTCCATTTGCAGTGAGGATGCCTGACCCAATTGTGCCTTCGAAAAATCGTTCCGTTTATTTATACTCAATATATGGAGATAGATATACTTCGTTGAGGCCTGTCGTGCCACAGGGGCACAAGTGTGTACTCTGACCATAAACGCGATAGTTGGTCTGTTCAATCCGCACTTGAAGAAATGAAATAGTTATTTTTAATTCTTCGCTCTCATAACAGGGCAAATCGCGGCGTTGAGTTACGTCTCTCAACACGCTGCGTCTCAAATTCAGTGGAAAATGGGGAACGGTATGGACTGCCATAACAATGAGTTCTCAAATTCAGTGTAAAACTACAAGGTGTTACTGCTGTTGGCATTATCGTTCTGAAAAATAATGTCAACCCAAAAAATAGTTTCTGTATTTATTTTACAGTTACTAAATGTTTATATTTTGAATTCATTTCTTAACCTTTCTTCAGTTAATGCAATATTCTTTGTAGTTTGGAGAAAACAATATTTGTTTCTGAAGATAACGGTCTGTTAACGAATAAGTTTTTATTTCTTTTGCTTATTATGAATGTAAAAATCGTAGTATGACAAATTTACTATTATATATCTATAACAATATAATTTCAAAACACATTCCTATAACATAAAAACGTAAAATCGAAAACATTTTTTTCAACTCAACTCAACAAACTCGAACAATAAAACTATCGATAAACATTTTTCTCTTACAAATAGAATAAATAGGTCGCGTGGGAATCAGAGAAAATTTTTCATTTACAAATATGAAAAAACTTTTTCTTAAATAAACACAAATAAAACGTGGATTTTTTTTGTTTTCTTTTGCCTCTGTGTGTATTATTTTTAAATAATGTGTGTGTTCACATATTATTTAATAAAAAAAAAACAAAAAAAATATCCCCCAGTCTACTCTATTTTTTCATTTCAAATAGAAAATTATTAAAAAATATAAACGAAAGAGTATAAAACAAGGAACACAGTGTTTAAAATTAAATGTCAACGTGTCAAAAGCAAACAATTCCATTTAAAACATACGTAGATACGAACGAGCACATATAACGATACAGGTAAAATTTACATTCTATATATTTAATTTACTTCACATGAGTTAACTCTGCAATAAAATATCACTGTCAAATGTTTTAGCTAAATTTATAATTCCAACGTTCCTGCCTGAAAAAATAATGTTTCAATAACTTAAAGTTAGATCCTAAATCTAACCTGAAGCTATAGAAACATTATTTTTTTACTTTTATATTGAGTTACGTGACATATATTAAGATAAAAAAATATATTAAATTTCCCGATTGTTCTAATATGTAATTGAAATACTCAGCTTCACGCTGTATCCCGCACATGGCAGGTTAGGCAGAGGAAACTTGGGAACCTAGTGTTAAGACACTTCCTTCCACTCCCCACTTACCACCGAATTTACGGCATTGCGTGTTGAGTGGCGGAACTTAACACCGCGCTTTGCCTTGTCATAGAATAAGTGTCGATACAATCATAGTTAAATAGATGTAGGTAAATATATACTATATATATGCTTGTTTTTTTAAAGATATCCCCAATTTCAGAACGAGCAGAGATTATAAATAAATATGTTTTAGCGCAGCCGTAGCCGTCTCGAAGCAGCAATTAGCAAAACCAATTAAACGTCTAACGCCGTCTGCACCGGAGACGGCTGTTTATTCCGCAACTAGCTCCCGCCCGCGGCAACACTCGCCTTTGTAATTATATATAACAAAGCAAACGACTTGAATGCTTAATTAAATCTTTCAAATTTTAAACGTTATTTATTGTGAGACGTAGCAGTATTTTGATGGCATATTTCTTCTACGGAAATGAGAAAGGTGGGTTATTTTAATTTATTGCAACGTGACTCTTTTCTACAATTGTCTTAATGAAATTTCAACCGTTCCATTTTGATTGCTTAACACAAATTTTAATTAGGTACAACGTTACTTTGGAAGGTGACTAACCTTTTGTTTTTGTAATAACTATTAAAAATAAATTTCTATATCTTTAAAAAACTTCACATATTGTTTTAAGTATTTTTTAGGAACTAACATCTTTTACACAAGTAGAAAAAACGGCTGCCTGAATTAATTATTTGCTATTGAACAAGTTAAAAAAAGTGATAAAATTGGCATTAAAAAATAAATAAAAAATTTACGTTTACTATTTAAATAGACATATATTGCAGTATTATTTTAGAAAAAAACTATGGACTACGATCGAATTACGATCTCACCAGAAATATTAAGGTCCAATAAAATAAGTTATTATTTAATACATTTTATACTTATTTATAAAGGGTTCAATAAGTCAGTTACATTTCTACTTATTTATTAAGAGAGAAGTAAATTGGCATATGCCAATTCAAAATATCGAGAGCTAAGTACGTTTAATCACTCCAATTTTAGATTCTCCGTAAATAATACTCATACTGTCATCAACAAATAAATTTGTAAGGGATATACACGAAATTCAAAGTGGCAATACAATTTTGTAAATTGATATTGCGTATTTTGAAGTTAAATATTTAAAGTTTTAATTTATTCCCTCTAGTAAGAAGGCCAAGCGCGGCGTTTTGAGTGTCGTCACTCAACAGACAATGCCTCAACTTCGGCGGAAAGTGACGAGCGAAACGGAGTGTCTTAACACCACGTTCCCAAGTTTCCTCTGCCTACCCTGCCATATGTGGGATACAGCGTGAAGCTGTACTCATAATGACGATTCTTTCGTAACATCTGAAACCAATGTTTATTTTTTTCAATTCTATTAGAAAAATACGAGTATGTAGGACCATTTTCAATATTGCTATTAAAAACTGTAAATTAACTTTTTATAAATATTAAAACGAATCATTAGAAGTCAAATATAAAATAACGAGCGTCTAGTTTACTTAATCTATTGTTTTTTTGTATCGTCTAATATCACAATAATTATATTAATATTTATATATTTATTTTATAAGCATTTACGAGTTGAATTACTATTTCATACTGTAACTTCGTTAAAACTAGATAGACGTAAAGAAGTAAATTAAATTTCAACAAGAAACCTTAACAATAAATACCTACAAGTAATAAACTCAGCCACAATACATTTAAGTTTCCCAACAAACGATGAAAGGAAAAACAATCCGATAGTTTTTCACGACTCATTATCGAATTGGCAGCGCTGCGAAGACTACCAAAAAGTTTCATTAGTGGGAGAGCCAATGTTTTCACGTTCCTTTGTCGCTGAAAAAGATAAAAGACGAGTACGCTCCAGTTTTCCTTTCTTTTTTCTTTCTATCTTCGGAAAAGGCAAGGGTTGATACAGAAATAATGAAGTGGTAGAGAAACATTGTGACTTCAATGTAAATACAACTGCACAATACAGAAGGAAGCAATTTTGTCTGTATTCTTGGTAATTTGAATTTACTTAGCATGAAAAGAAACTTATTATAAAGATGGTTATTAAGATCCTTATGTATGTATTAAATATTGTTTATATTTACAAATGATTAATTTGTCGGTTGAAAGTAACAGTATTTACATATAACATATTTTAAGAGTCAATTTTCAACTCAACGCAAATGCAAAAGTTAAATTAAAACTATTAACGTGCAGTATGTAGCCTTTCTTATTAAATAGACTATTAAAACATAATATATGTAATTGTAAGATATTATAAAACATGTCGTGGCGCAGGGACACAAGCACATGATAGTAGACGAGATAGACTTATTTATTTCTCCATTCGGGAACATGGCGAAGCCCGGCGTTGAAATTCATCACCCAACACGCAATGCTAGTGGCATTCAGCGGAAAGTGGAGAATGACACGGTGTCAACTAATAGCAGTTCCCTCTGCCTACTCTGCTTTGTGCACGAAACAGTGTGAAGCTAAACAAAAAGTATTATAGATACACGCTACGCGCCTCAGTGCCGCGTTCACCGCCCGCGCCCACACCCACGCTTGACGCGGCGATCCTTTTGCCCACATATTTCAACTGTGATATCTTCTAAAATATCACTTCTTTTTATATGCTATAAAATGCATTCAACTGCCATATTTAACTCATTTAATTAAATCAAAAATTTTCCGTATATTTATATAACTATATTTTATTTAGTAAAACATTTATAACAACACTCTAATCAACTAAACTAACAATTAATATTATACCAAAATAGTCTATATTAACGTTAAACATGCAGATAATAAGGTCGATTCTCGCATGGAATTCATCAGCTTAAAAGGGTCTGGACTGGAGTTGTTCCGAAATGACATCACATTGACTATGTATGACTACTTACTCCAAGTGCTCGGCAACTACTAGTTCTTACTACTGTAGTTATGAGAGCTATATTGCGGTACTGATGTTATTTATCTTTAATTCTGTACAATCCCGTTGTATATTGTGATTGCACAGGCCTCGTTGTAATTAATTTGAAGGTATTTCTCCTTTATGCCGGAATAAATAACAATATATAACTATATATATTACATAAATGCTATTAAATTAGAAATTTAAAAGTATTCAGTATTTGCCCATGTTACATGTTTAAAGTACCCCATAAAATGTACTAACGACTACTAAGACAACCAAAACAACCATTCGAATGTTTGCCAAATTTGTACTGCAACCAGAAATGTTGCCAACGAGTGCCATAAAAAATAAAAGTTAGTAATATCAGTCTATGCATAGAAATATTCATGTTGTACTATTATCTCTTTTTAGTAGTTTTTAAATCTTTATATAATATAAATGTGAAAGTACTGAAAAAACATCCAGCCAATGTGATTATTTTATCACTCAATTTCACGCTGTATCCCGCACATGGCAGGGTAGGCAGAGGCAACTTGGGAACCTAGTATTAAGACACCCCGTTCCACTTCCGTTTCCCGCTTTCCGCCGAATTTGAGGCATTGCGTGTTGCGGAAATCAACGCTGCGCTTTGCCTTTTAACCAGAGCGAAGAAATGAAAACATTAAATATTTAATTAGAAAATATTAAATATTGCATTTGAGAATCAAATCCACAACCTGTCGTTTACAGTCACACACTTATGCAAGAACTACTACTTATTAATTTATGTAACGAGCGTTAAAATTCTCCGTTCCGTTTCTTAATTTCGCCAAATTTGAGGCATTGCGTATGGAGTGGTGGAATTACACGCTCCGCTTTGTCCTGTTACCAGGGTGAAGAAATGAAAATATAAAATATTTTATTTCGTCGAATGGCGATCGAACCCATAATCTAATCGCGACGAGCACTTGTGCTCCTGTACCACGACAGTCCTCGATTATTAATATAAATAAAATAAATAAATTCAGTTGGTTAATGTTGAGTTAATCCCTTACCGTTCTATTATTTTAGCTTCACACTATATTCCACGTACAAATGGAGCTTACAACGATCGCATTTTCAGTTACATGCCGACGCACTTTTAATACTAGATTTGCAAACGTACAACGATTGAAAAAAGGAAGGCTTAATTTAAAGAAAACAGTTGATTATTATTTATTTTTAAAAATTTTTAGCACAAATCCGTATGCTCTCTTCAAGGCTTAAGGCTTTGCTTTGCTGTGTATTTAGTTTTTTTTTTTATATTGTGTAATATTTATTTGGAAACAAAAAACGTTTGTTTGACTTTTATACCTATTTAGTGCGAAAGATAATATATTTTGTATCTTAATATTTCTAGAAACATTTATGAATAATACGGACCACCTTTTCTGGCTTTGTAATAAAATTCTATAAGTCCTTACAATAAAAGATCATTTAGATGTGACCTCTTATAATGCTGAGGCAGCCCGCGGTCAATGAAGAAACAAATCTAAAAGTTTGCCCTACTTCTCCCCTTCGTTTCATTGGCTCATTTTGATACCAGTTCAGCGCAACACGCAATGCGGCTTTTTTGTCACGTATCGTATATAGAGAGTATAACATAACTAAACTGTATTGATCTACACAATCACTATCTTTTGTATTTTAGGATTTTTTTGGTTTGTCGAGCCTAGTTAACCTTGCGTCCGCTACTCTACTCAGCTTCACGCTGTACCCCGCATATGGCAGGTTAGGCAGAGGGAACTTAGAAACCTAGTGCTAAGACACTCTATTCCACTACTGTTCCCACTTTCCGCCGAATTTGAGGCATTGCGTGTTGAATGGCGGAGCTCAACGCTGCAACCTTGCTTCCAAGAATAAAATTTAACAACACATTATTTACAACGTCATTTTACAATATTTGCTTTACGCTGTTTCCCGTACAATGGAACCTAGTGGAAAGTGAAATACGCAAGTTACTTAGTGGAAACGGGGTGTCCGTTTCCATTAAGTAACTTGCGTATTCCACTTTCCCCCAAATTAGGGCATGACAAAGCCTGTTGAGTGGCGCAACTCAACGCCGCGCTTTGCCTCGTAACCAATGTGAGGATAGTGATTAAATATTTCCATTCTTCGAATAAGAATCGAATCTACAATATGTCGTGTTTACTATTTTCCCTACTTTACAACTGGCCTCATTTTACATGCGCACATTTTGTATCTAAAATGCCAAGAAAGTCATGCTTCTGTCAACAACATTTTTTACATTATTACACAGCCTTCAATTTCCATATAAAGTCGATTCGAGTACGTCAAAGTAAACATAATAATCTCAGCTCGAGGCGTACTTTGTGAAAATATGAAACATCCGTAGACACTCGGGTTAAATTCGTTTTTTCTTGAGTTTTCTCGACTTTATTGCGTTACGGAGCAAGATTCGCTTTTAGAAATTTCAAATGCCTTTTATTGAAACGCTTGTCTTTTTTGTCTTCTCATATCTTAGAGAACTTATTGTGTCTCGTGGAGGTTATAGAATAAAAATATATTTTTTAATAATACACATAAAAGATAAACTAAATTTTTAACGTACTATGTATATACAAAGTCGAAATTTCTATTATTACCACGATAAAGTTATAAAACTTTTATTACCAAAAATTGTTATTTACAAAACACTTCCAAACTAATAAGATTAGCAAAAATATGCGTCAACCAGCATTTGCATTTGCACCCTACGAAATGACGAAGCAATACACCCTCAAAAACACCCTCGTGCAAATGAATAGGTGTTTGTATTGATTTAGTTTTTGTCCTACCAAATGCCTTCAGCGCGTTATCATTGGAAAACAACCTTTATTTGTTATGTATTAAGTTTGTCAGGAAATGTGTGGTTTCGGAATAGGATAATAGTTCCCATAGGACTTCTCCCTTCCGTGTTGAAATCAAAGACAACAAAAAGTCACCCCAGCCTTAATCACCATGTCTTTGATCTCGCTATAGACTTTTCAAATATTTTTTTCCCAAGAACGTAACTAAAGTAAAATACGGTAAAGGTGTGATAATATAAATAAGTAACAATTGTTTCAGTCAACATTTTATCTAAAAAAATAAATCTTGTTACAAGTAATGTTATTGGCGAATATATTTTGTAACAATCGATGAAATATTTGTCTTTTAGATTCACTGTCTCCCGCTTATAGAGAGAGGGATAGGCAGAGACACAGCCCATTTTTTATCTATTGCGTGTTGAGTTGTTGGAACTTGACGCAATGGTTTGTCTTTTTTACTAGTTAGTGTTACGTCTACAGTCTGACAGTGCTTCGCCATGTCGGCCTTCAATAAAGAAATAAACAATCTTTATTAAATATTATCTTAACCTGTAAAAAATGCAAACTATTAAAAAGTAACGTAATACAACTATAAAAAGTAATAATAAGTAGATTTACGTATTAAACGTGTAAGCTTTATTAACTGACATTAGCCAGAACTAAAATGCAAATTACTCAGCAATGGCTTTAAAAGCCTTAACATATCAAGATACACCAGTAATCAAAATATATCTAACAAAAAAGACTACAGCGAATTTATTTGCCTCACAAAGAAAAGGAACTGTAAAAACTTTACGTCTATAATACTCGTAAAATGGACGATGAATACCCGAAACTGGGAAATCAGTAAAGTCAGGATTTTTGTGATATTAAATTTAAGTGGTTTTGCTATATGAATGTAACTGTAACGTCTTTTATGATATGCCTTTTAGATAACAGCTATCTTTCTTTTTGATGGCACGTAATTATATTTAAAGATATTAATTTAATAAAAAAATTATGTACCTATGTCGGTGTATATATTAGGCTACGATTAATTATACTACATGCTTATTTAAAATAAATATCTATATTTAACAATCAATTTTGGGCTTGTCGTAGCGCAGGAGCACAAACTTGCGTCTGTAGACGCGATACTTTGTGGAATCTCTACTATAGGAAATCAAATATTAATATTTTCATTTCTTCGCTCTGGAGAGAAGGCAAAGCGTGCCGTTGAGGTCTGCCACTCAACATGTTATGCTTCTAGTGTTCGGCGAAACGGATGTGTTTTAATAGGGACAGATCTCTACCTACCCTCTATGTACGGGATACTTCGTGAAGGTGAAAAAATCAACAATTAACTTTAATATTGAAGACTAAATTAAACTTAAAGTTTTAACTCAAAACAAAAGTTTGTTTGTTATAACATTTACTAAAGCACATACACAACGTTTCAGTATCGATTTCCTGGATTTTGTTTGTTGTCCATTAACACCTGAAACGGTTTACACTGAATCAACCATCGCCGTTGCCTCTAATCTGCCGTTTGGTGATCCCGTTACCGAAATTCTATTCTATGAATTGAAAAACATACAAACGTAAATAATATATATTTTAAAGTCTTATCAATTTAAGAATATTAAATTATAATAATTCTTAGGTTAAATCTTTCTTCATTCTCTTACTTATTTGGTCAAGGACTGAGCTTATTTTGACACTCAACAAACAATAAGATAACTTAATTAGAGCACGTATTTTCTCACGTATTGGCGCAATACAAGTGCCATACTCGAAACACAGTTAAAAATTGTTTATTTACAACATTAGACAAGTTAATCCAAACGCGACCTCTATTTGTTTTATTTATGCCATCTGTAGTGCGGAGATATAGAGTCCTATTTCATTGCTAATGGCTTAATAAACCCCCGTGGTCGTTCACCCTCTTTATGTGGGTTTTAATGTACGATATACGATAAACGTTTATATTGTTAGCTATTTGTCTTTGTACTCCAACAACTTTCTCCCGTTTTTGGTAATAACGCTTATGTATTATATTTCAAAACAGTATTATGTATAATACTTACATACATATACTCGTTGTATGATATATATTATGTAGAAACAACACTTTTTTGGCTATAATATAATTTAATAAAGTAATTGTGCGAAACGACATACGTTTGAGTTACAATATTCTTTGAATAAATGTCTTGTGTTATTGATTAAACCGTATATAATTTGTAAAACCGATGGAATATTTATTAAATACATTGTACTTTAACGAATATATTTCTGTATAGCAGAATAAACACATATTTAAAGTGATGTAATCTAACACTACGTGGCCTTCACGTCAAGCAAATGTAAATTCAAGTACTTTCATGATATTAACATTATGTTTATTTCTTCAGATAAGAACTATATTTTTTATTATTTAAAAAGATATTGTCGCAATAAAAATAAAACATTTGGCAAAATAAATGTATTTCACAGTCGATTTTCTGTCTGTTAGTATGCCCGTAGGGATCAATTTACAACATCCGTGCCATAAAAACCATAACATCCCATGAAAAACTGAATATACTTGTAAGCTCGTAAGATCCTACAGTATTTATGTTACATGCATTTTAGACGAGAGTTGCAGGAAAAAAACGTTTTTGACTTTATATATTTTTATTATTTATTTTTATTATTTATAAACAATGAAATGCAATTTTAAGCTTAAATTTATATAAAAACATTACCTACTCTTACAAAAGTACATTAAATAATACTTAATTTACTGAAATAAATATATCTTTTAAGTAAATTTATACACAAGAATGTTTGTAGCTTTAACGCTGAGGTAGTTACCACGACTTTCAGGAGACTTAGATAAGGATTAATCCTTACAACAGTAACTCAGTACAGTGGTATAGTGATTTCATTGTGTTAATGCCATGAAACATATTTATTTATCTTTTAATCCCATTGCTCTTTTGATAAACTACTTTATTGAAGTACTGTTATTGTGACTAAGCGTTAAGTGTTTATTTTATTTTGTTAAAGTTATTTAAAAAAGAAAACTTATGAAGATTAGTAAATAAATATTTTACCCAAATTAAACCGGCGAAGCCGCCATCTGGTCGCTGGTATATAATAAGTATAATATTTTGATTTACCTTTATAAAACACAAAAGCTTTATAATAACTTTAAGAAATCTTAAAGTTGAAAAATAAATATCTCAGTAAGAATCATAGATAAAACGATCTGACAATGGAACAAAGAATTCCACGTCAAATTGTTTCAAGTTGTTCCTACCGTTTTAATTAAAAATCCTTAGATTCTTCAACAACTTCTTTTGTACAAGACTTACCTGAAAATAAAATTTAACATTAATTACAAACAAATCATTTAAATCACAAGCATGTTTAATAAAAATATTTAGAAAGTTTTAACATTACAATTGTTTAATTTATGTAGATACATAACGGCGCGACGACAACGTTAATAAAGAAATTGTGATTTCTAGTTTATAAATTATGAATTAATATTGTCAGTTATCAATTCTACAAATGTTTTCATGATTTATAGGTTATATTAATTAGGGCTAAATTACAATAATTTGCTATTGTTAAAATATTAGTAGATAAACGATTGATGACAACTAGTTTTTGTAAAATTCGTTGTGTGGGGTAGTGGTATAAATATGAGTGATTATTGATACTCGTGGCATTCTCACTGGCATTCTTTCATTAGTACTAGCAAAGACTAAGAAGTTTTTATTCTTATAAATAAAAGTGTTTGAAGTAATCTTCAGTCTTATTTATTGTCATGGAAAGTTGAGACATTATTGAAGAAAATGACGACAATATTGCTGGCGTCAATATTTTTAAAAGCAACTCGGCACCGCCTGCTTTGACATATATGAATTATATATTTGTTAATAAATTAAAGAACCGTTTCTTAGTTATGTTCATAAGATGTACATATATGTAGATATACGCTCGTGTACGTAGGTACATAGACTACAACGACAATGTGAATAAAGTAAGACCAAGTTATGTATTCTCTTCCAATAGGTTTTGCGCAAACACATTTTCTTGTGATAGCTACATATTATAGTAATTCTTCAATCTTTTTTCCGCTTCTCGCTGTATCACGCACATGGTGAGGTGGAGGGAACTTGGGAACATAGTGTTCCGTTCCCTTGTTACCTAAGCGAGGAAATTAAAATATGAAATATTTCGTTGCCTCGAGTAGAACTCAAACCAACAACCTGTCACTTTAACAGTTATACGTTTACGCCACTGCGCCACGATAGTCCTTTAATAATAATTATATAGAATATAATTAACATATCAATAATTAGATATCACTGAGATCTTAGCAGCTCATCTGCATAGTAAATATTTGCGATAGTTAAGATTGTATGATCAACATAGCTCTGTGTGAAGATATACATAATTATATTATTGCTAAGCAATAAACACCGTCGTGTCGTAGTTCATGTAGTAGGTGTGGCTTAGAGCATACGTGGTTCGCATATCGTGTGATCAAATATAAATGAGGGTAATTATCATATTCATATTACTTTAAAAAATTTAAGCTTCATAGACAAATTCAAATAGAATAGTTTGATCAATTTCTGTCCATTCTGTGTAGTCCAAAAATAAGTAATATAAAGAAATTAATTTTGTTATCATTCTGCAATATTTAGTATTGTTTTATTAAGGCCTGTTGTCACAGAAAGGCACAAACGCGAGACTGTAAATACCTACCTAACAACAGGATGTAGGTTCGATCCCTACTCGAAGACATGTAATGTAATATTTTCAAATGAAATATTTTATGTATTTATTTTTGTTGCTCTGGTAACAAGGCAAAGTGCAGCATTGAGTTTCACTACTTAACATGCAATGCCACGAATTCGATAGAAAAAAGGGGACGGAACAGTGGGTTAATACTAGGTTCCTATGTTCCCTTTTCCTACTCTTATGCAATGTGTCCATACGAAATATTTATGTTAGTTACATAAAATAAAATTTCGTATAAACGAAGTCTAGCAAGTAGCTATAGCGAGTATAACGATCTCGTCCTTCCCGGCACAACACTTCCCTTTGTGCAAACTTAAACAGGAGCGAGCGTAAATGAGTTTATAATGCCGTGAAATTGCTAAGTTGGCTGCTTTTTGTTCCACTACAATCTACATGAATGACATTGTTCAGTCCACTCGCAAGGAGATTACCTTTATTTTTATAAAATAATATTGTTATAATTACTTTACACAAACATTTTATGTAATATTTTTGTACTTGACACATATGATCACAGAAGTGTCATTTAACGAGTATTAAAAATAAACATACAAACTGCCGTTTAAATATTTCTTCGTTTCTAGCCGGACTTAACATGAATAGTACGCGTTATGTGCAAAAACTAAAAATATGATAGACCTAGTTCTGAGACCTTTATTAAATATATCTCAATTGCAATATATATATATATATATATATATATATATATATATATACATATACATATACATATACATATACATATACATATATATATATATATATATATATATATATATATATATATATATATATATATATATATATATATATATATATATATATATATATATATATATATATATATATATATATATATATATACACATAGTATTTTTTAAAAGAAGTGTAACAAAATTTAATTGCAATCGTTGCCATCGCTTTCATTTGGCACCTTAACGAAGCGAGTCCGAATTACATTTAAAAAATATTAAACATCTAACATTGTAAGTGGAGATTCTACTCCAAATTTGCGGAAAATATTTTATCATTCAAAAGGAAAATTATCAAACTTGGCAGAGTTAATTTTGCATAGGCGTTTTCATTTTCCGGGATCTGTCACTATGATGGAACGCTCACCCGGGATTTGTTGCCGACGAATTTCTATTGCAAACTTGAAATAATAAACATCTTAGAAAGAAAAACAGACATAAATGTGTTATTATTTCAGTTACTGTGGACGACTATGCAATCCTATAATATTATATATTATTGTTTACGTTTTAAAAATTAATTTGTTATAATAAATTATTACTGCCAGTCGTAGCGCTGGTACATAGAAATAATAGATACATAAAATATTTTGGATCACTTTCCGCTGAATTTGAGGCATGCTTGTTGAGTGGCGGAACTCAACGCCGTGTTTTGCCCTGTACCAGAGCGAAGAAATGAAATATTAAATATTTCATTTCCTCGAATGGGGATCGAACCCAGAACCTGTCGGTTACAGTCACAGTCACAGTGCCGCTGCGACACAACAGGCCTAGCTACAACACATTTTTATAAAACTACTGTACATAGAACATAACAATAGAAACAATAATAAAGTACTGATTTTAAATACAAATGCCCATCCATAACAAAAGGCTCGCTACTACGCTACATTGCCACTTAAAGGATTATAGAACTAGGACAGAAAACTGTACAGAATAAAAGCTATACTCCATATATTTTCCTGCTACCCTATGATACCTGCCATTACCTTAATAGGTATCATTGCAAGCTTTTGTGCACTAGCCGTGTTTGTTTTATCCTGGTAATATATCATTGAACGTATCTATGAAATATAAGCTATTTCATAGCAAGACATACCATAAATGTACTTTCATGATAACAATAAGTAAAATCATGACGATTGGCTTCGTGATTTCTGACAATCGCTCTGTAAAGTATGAGTTTAATATACATATGTATATACTTTATATCTACAAAACAATAAGAAAGTTATTGTAAAAATTTTAAAAAACCTTAAAAAGTAATTGAAAAAATATTTTATTAATAAAATATAAAATGTCTCAATATTCAAAAAATATTAATAAGTATCAAATTCGGCGGAAAGTGGGGAGCGGAAGTGGAACAGAGTGTCTTAACACTAGGTTCCCAAGTTCCCTCTGCCTACCCCGCCGTGTGCGGGATACAGCGTGAAGCTGAGTGAGTATATATAAATAAATATATAAATATATAAATATTATTGATATCTAATGACAGTAGCTAATTCAGTACAAAATGCAGGCACTAACTTAAGGCAAGTATCAGATAGATATTGAAGAATAAATGTTTATTACATTGTGCTATACAATGATAATATAGGAAGCGAATACGCCTTGCCATATATTCCCCTGTGTTATAAACAAGCTTTACTAACATTGTTCTCGAATAAAATTACTTTCTACAAATCCGATCAGACTTCGGCACATGCAATAAAAAACATTAGCATACACAGTATCTCAGCTCATATTTCACGAACGGTAAACTTGTGTCAACTTGCTATAGAGAAACAGAACAAACGAATTTAATATCTTATACAGTACAGTATAAAATCTATAATAGCCTACGAAACGTAGTTTATAAAATTTTACTTTATATAATATTCCTTTACTGGATGGAGGACCTTAGATATTTTAGTACGTATTGCAAATTTGATCGATCACAGTCATTTTCTTATATACCTAATTACCAAAGCTTAAGGTTTATTTTGCGTTGCATTTCATTAAATAGCTGGTTGTAAAGTAAATGGGACCATGTAGCCTTCTGTTAAGGTTGATGGGTAAACATTTAGTTTTCCTCTGGAGCAATTCCCTCGGCTCACTATGTTGTATGCAAACTTCGTCGTTCCCTCTAAAGGAAAACTCTACTTTATTGATATAAGATAAAACAATACTTTACACTATACTTCAAGAGACTTTTATAATATCTACGCAATATAATGTGGTTTATTTTTCTTAGTCAACAAGGACCTAAAAAGATTTATTTATAGAAAATAATATTATTATATAGAACCAATTAGACTGGCATGAATAAATCTGAAAAATCTTAACGAGCTTCGTACAAGACGTTGGCCCGAGGGAATTATTTTACTCTTAAGTTTTAAAGGGCCCTTTATTTTATAGTACAAAACATTTTTTAATTCTTAACAGGGTATTATAAATAAACATTCTCAATATCTTCAAATAAATAGAAATGTACGAAAATTAACGCATGGGTCTGCCCCATATCCACAAAATAACGAATGTAAATGACATGGCTTAAAAACTTTGAATTGTTTGTCCTCTGTCCTCATAACGCCCTAAGTTGTTCTAACTTCGCTGCGAGAGGTCAGAAAGTCCTCAACAGCTTGCGTGGACTCACCAACAAAAAGTAGCAACTTTGATAAAAAGTGCGACCCTACAAAATTTCATTATGGAAATCCCGCTTTTTATCACTTACGAGCAATTTGTATTAGATAGAGTATTTTAAGCGGAAATGCGAAATAAATTCAAGCTTATGTGGCTTTTATATAAAAAGAAGTACACTTTAAAGAATATATATAGTATCCTGCAGAGAAAACTTTACATAGCAGCGGTTGTAGTGTTATTACAAAGTAAGTCGACATTTTGTTCTTATACGGTTGCTATTCAGTTTAAGAGCCATACATCAGATGTGTCAGCTTTGCTCTAAAGTTTGTCGCTATAAAGTGGCACCAGCGAAGTTTCTTATTTAAACAATCGCGTAAAACTACGTATCATACACCAAGTTTAGGTGAACCATAAAATTTACTGCTGCTTCTTCATTTCTTTTGAAATTACAACACACGGCACAGAAATATGCTTCTTGAGGAGTCTCTTTCACGTATTATAGAGATGTTAGAAGATTTTTAAAATTTTAATAGTGATCAGTAAATCAATATAGGAAATATTTCTATTATATATTCTGGAAAATAATTATGTAAAATAAAATATACATATTTTTTAGTTTATTTGAGAAGTTTATGAATTGCGTGAATTAATTTACTATCGTGAATTACCTGTAAATTGATCAGTTCAATAATTGTTCCTAAAAACGTAATCCCTTTAAAACAGGCATTCTTGAACTAGTTTTTTGTTTCATTATACAAAATCGTAGTCATCCATGTTTCTGTCCCATTTATTTTGACACTCCGAACCATTATCATTCTATCAAACGATGTGGGCTCAATATATTGTTCGGCTGTTGTCAATGGACGTCAATTCAAGACGCACAAGGTAATAGCCTCCTTTTGATTGTGAGAGCTCTTAATGCTCTTTCAGAGCATCACAGAAACGGGCTTCAATGGAGTCGCAGATATGCTTTATATTGGGTATTTATACCACCAATTGTTCATTTCTGAGTAATATATTTCAAATATTGTATGTATTTGTTATTTTTTGATATTTATTTTATTATAGTAACTTTTATTGTCTACTTATGTTACGTTATTAATCAACGAAATAAATTAAATAATAAACTACTTTGAGAGCGGCGACGGAACAAAATGCCGCGTTTTTTCTTTAAACTCGTTTTATTATTAAAAATAAATAACGTGTGAAATAATTAGCAATTATATATTTTAATTTTTTTATCTATTTGAGAGTGTCTATTTGATACCAATACAAAGACGCTTATTTCATTACAACATTTCTGGTTCACTGAGTGTTTAGCCAGTTGCGTCTTTGAACTACCGACGTATGAAATATATAAAGGAATTCTACAGAGACATTTCTTTAAAAGCCTCGCTTTGATCAATAATGAGTCATTTATTGATGGAGAGTGCTGCGTGGTCTAAATAGAAAGAGTATTTACTAACCGATAACGTACATATTAACATAATTGTTTCGCAAATACTCTATATATTTCGTTGCATGATGAATTTCTTGTAACTTTAGTATGCAATATAAAAATATTGCATTTAAAATTTAGAATAAATATAAAATAAAATATTTTCTTTCCCTTAGTGTGGCGAAATGTGGCCTCTAAAAATTATCCAATTTCCAATAGGTATAAATATATTTTAATGCAATAATTTTAAATAAATATTAATTAATGCTCTATGTTTACCCAGTAGGGCGTAACAGGTCGATTGAGCACTCACCGGCCCGTGAGCAATTAAATGCCACGCCCTTTTAGATATAAGCAGCTACCGTTAAATAAACTAAAATATAATATAGCAATATTATATATATTTATTATCTACGTTATAAGTTCTTTAATTAAATATGTTATATAATTGAAAAAAATATTATTGTAGTAGTGTTAAGACATTCAGGTCCGTTCCCTACTTTCCGCCTACTTCGAGGCATTGAATAGCGGAACTCAACGCCGCGCTTTGCTTTGTTACCAGAGTAAAGAAAATAGATTATTAATTGTTTGATTTCTTCGATTGGGCATCGAACTCTGTCGTTTACACAAACAAACTTCTGCCACTACGCCATGACTGGCTTGACAATATATTGATATATTTTCATTCATATGTAATGTTAGCCAAATGCCAATATTTAAACGACTTAATGATAAAAAGCAAAAGTTGTTTAAAAGAATTAAATTTCATAGAAAAATTTAATAATCTTTTCAAGTTTACGACTAGAAACAAAAGCTGAAGGACATGACGTGGCCTTAGTAATATTGTATGAAAGCTCGCGTGACTCAAACGTTTTCCAACTAGCACAAATTGAAGGTTGGAGAGTCGACTTTGTATTGTACAGAAAAAGAAATATGGACGTTCTCATGATAAAACCAAGTAGGCTACCGCAATATATTTAAGCCTTTAAAATATTTTTTAATATTATAAATGAATAAAAAAATGTACAGCTTAAAAATAGTTATTTTTATATATATCAAAGTTGTGAAAATTTTGTATAATGTTAAATTTCAGGTGTTATTTGGAACATTTAAAAATAGTAGCATATTCTTATGTTTAAATACAAATATATCATAGCTCGATTGACCCAACCCAGAACTTTAAATAAATTATACAAGAAAAAAGTTTTTATAAAGTACTAAGCTCATTTCTTAGAAAAATAAAATGCTTAGATTACACATATTGTAGAAAAGCTTGTTGAAACTCAAAAGCTTGCGCAGCTTCGCTTTAATACGAATCTGTCCATTGTCTATGTGTTGGCTCGTTACGCTACGGAAGATTGTTCTACGAAGAACTAACTCGAGACACGTTTTAGAATATCTGTTCCTTTGTTAATGCTAATATAACGAAAATGTACAGATGTAGCCAACGTACATTACATATTTTTTCTTTTTAAACATCTCTTATGATATACGGAATGCTGTAATCGCTATATCACCGTGTACTTTGTATATTATACAAAATATAAGAAAACAAATAAACCTTACAATCTTTACGTTTAATGACCAACTTTTCGTAAATAAAAGGGCGTCGTTTACGCAGGCCATGCCACTATATAATTGGTCACTTTTGTTTCGCAACATGTAAGCAAAATAAATTAAACTATTTACGACATTAATGCCGAGGCACGTGAGGCACGTTGGTGGTGCACGCAATAACTTGCAAATTAAATTCTTTACATTTTTTGGAAGGGCATTTGATGTCAAAACAGAAAAAAATATATAAGCAGCCTCTGTCTGTGAGATATCACTAATTGTCAGATTACTATGTTAAATTTTATTAGTAACTAGTGAAACTGGCCCTAAATATATTTAAAACATATAAAAGTTAGTCTCTAAAATATTTTATTAAACAATCATTCCCGGGCTTGACTAACGATCTATTATAAGGCACAATATCTAACACTTGAGCTCCATAGGCAAACCTGTTCTTTGACCTAATAACCGCAAGTTGACTCTATTCAGAGTCGCTGAATAATCTATAGGGTCTATTCAAATCGAAATCACTGTGCCACTTCGACCTAATTCTTTTTACCAATAAATTATAAAACATTTTAACAGGTTTTCTGGCATAATAACAATAGCTTAAAGTACTAAATTTTAATTTAAAAGCATATAAAAGGTTTAACGTAGCAGGATTTGAATCTGTGCCTCTTGGAAAACGTCCAAGTGCTCTGACCAACTAAGCTATACGTTCATAAAAATTCAGTCAGTCTAGTTAGTCAGAACGCTTGGACGGTTTCCAAGAAGCGCAAGTTCACATTCTGTTACGTAAAAATTTTATACGCTTTTAAATTTAAATTTAGTATTTTATCTATTAAGTGTGGAATAACACTTTAAAAAATGGTAAAAATAACAGCTTATAGTGGTCTTATATATATTAACAAAATTATTTACATATTATGTTTCTATTACAAAGAATGAATTAAATTAAGGTTATTGTTATAACTAGAAACGTTTGTTGCGTCTAGTTCAACTATTGTTAAGAAGTATTGATTACATGAAACCTTTGATAGGTATTCCAGTAATATGAAATCATCTACAAAAAAAAAATTAAAGCAAGAAAAGTAAATTTTAAAAATTTCAAGGATTGTAGGTAAATATTTAATATATTGCTAGATATATTTTTGATAATGTCTTGTTTAAAATGATCCTAAACTAACAGATGTATTTTAACTTGATGAATAAAATTCTTATGTTGATTTTGGTATAATTCATTCTTTAGAAATGTAGAAACTTATTAATGCTACTTACTTATTCATATTAATAAATTGTATAAGTCGTAATTCATGTAAACTAATTATTTAAAATATATATATAATAAACTCACAATTATATATAAAGTATATGTAGAGAGAACAGAGATTGTATTTAAACGTGAAATTGCGATCTGATGGTGATAGTCGAAATAAAATCGTAATTGGCCATTAGAGATCAACTACTGCAATAAATTTACTCCATTTCAAAGATAATGGTGGTTATATATTTAAATACTAAATTATTACTTACAAACCTATCAAGTACGGTACGTTGAAGTGCAGTTTAAAATACATAAATAGATAAAACATTACATGGAACAATGTTACCAACCTAAAAACTAATAATTAATGAAATTATAATTATAATTATTGTCTAAGGAATTATTTTTTTTTATAAAATAGCAACTTTTATAAAAATAGTGTACTTATGTGTCATTTCTTTTATAGACTTATACTAGCTATTTATTACTTATGGGTTCGTCGACGAAAATCATTAATATTTGATATTACCTTGCCCAATAAATTTGCTATCCAAAATCAGTCCTCTCTCTAATCTCCAACATGCTGATAGTAGCGTTTTAAACCTAAGAAAATCTTCAATTTAATACTATTAATATTAGATATTATAGATAGTAAAAGTACACGCGAAATCTGCAATAATAATACGTTTTTTCGAGCAATTTATCTATTCAAAGCCAGGGCTATAAATCCTGTTTAAATAAATCGCTTGTGAGCTGTGCCTTTTTCTGTTCTATCCCATATGATTTATATTTGATAGCCGTCAGCCGTAGGGCTAGGATCGCATGTAATGGTGAATTCAGCATATGAGATGTATTACATACTGCCGATTTGCCTTACGGTTACTCTAGTGATGCACTAGAGCAATATCTATGCCTTTAATTGAAGTATTTTATTAATATGTTTTAAAACTTTGACAAAGAAGAATGTATATATATCTTATACAAATTGGAAAACCATGATAATAATGAGGAGCTGATTTCAATATTATTTACTAACTAGCGACCCGCTGGCGGCATGTTCCGCTTAAATTACAACATTTTATTTTGTATTCTCAATAACTTTCTCACTTTAAAAACATTATCACTTTTTGTTCACTCAGCTTTACGTTGTATCTTGAACATAGCTGGCAAAGCAAGTTTGCGAACCAAGTGTTAAGACACTCTGATTCGTTCCCTCACTTTTCACCGAAATTATCGGTAAAAATTGCAAGTGCCAGTTCACTTTTAATTCTCAGCTTCACGCTGTATCCCGCACATGGCAGGGTAGGCATAGGGAACTTGGGAATCTAGTGTAAAGTCACTCCATTCCACTTCCGTTCGTCACTTTCCGCCGAAGTTCACTATTAATGTATACTTATAATAAATTTATAACTGTTACTACGTAGAAGATTTATAAAAAAAAAGGGATACTCAACAATTTGTACATTAGCATCAACACAAAATATTATTAAAATTATAATTGATACTTATGTATATACTTAGTTGCCATAGTTTTTTATATTTACATGCAAATAGCAGTATATTTCCATAAGAAAATTGAATTGCGTGCCAGTGCTCGCCTACGCACTGTCGGTTATGCATTCCTGTATACTTACTTATTTATAAGCCCTTAAGCTGTATTTGTAGATGTATCCACATACACATACAATTATACAATTTTAAAATTATTACAAAAACGCTATAAATAATAGGTGTTATCGTTAGTATAAAATTTTAAAATAACTTAATGAACAAGTTGTGAATAGATTATATACATTTTAGCAATTTTATTATTTCTGTTTTAATTTCTATCTATAACATAGGTGAAAAGAAAAAAACAGTAGTGACTTAGTATTGTAGGATAGATAAAAGCCGGTGGCATAAGCCAGCAAATTCGTAAATTGTAATTGGCATCAAGATAAAAGTTATGTTTGTACATTTTTTTCAGATTAAAATCAAATTTAAATATTAATTATTTAATTTTCTCGACCACAGATCGAACCCACAACCTGACGTGTGTACAGTCCCGCGCTTGTGCCCCTGCGCCACAACAGGCCTTTTTTTAAGCTTTCTAATATTGTAATAATATTATAATAAAACATAAGTACATATAACTAAAATCATAACGAATTTTAATTGACCTTGATTATCGCTTGAGATTATTATTAATATCTCTTATAAGATATCTAGATAGAGCTTACAACTCTTCTTTGCCCAGTCTAAGTGCACACTTAAGTTATTTTAGTCCAGCCGTCACTTGTTATTTCTATACCGACCCACGCGCGTCCCACGCGTTCATGATCGTCACCTACAGTAAGATATTACTTTATCATATAATCACAGTAAATGCGAGAACAAAAGCCTTTGTGATGAGTTTACATGATATGCTTATATGAAAGTTCTATTATAATGTTATTAGAATATAATATATATTGTAAATATAATATTTCAGTTGAAAAATATATTTTTACGATCTTATTACTTCAAGAAATGTCTAAGCTACTTTTAACTCTCAACGCAAAACGAGGGATGTTATAATTTCGATCTGCCTGTGTGTCTGTCTTTAACACCGTAGTCACTGATTGAATCAACTGATTTCAGTGCGGTTTTTTTAAACAGAAAACCACGTTCGTGTCCACCAACCACGTGTTAATTCTTAGCAACATTTTATGAAAATCGGATTAATAGTTGAGGAGACAATTTGCGTAGCAAAATTAAAGATTTTTTGGCTTGAGATGAAGTACACATTTTAAATGCTATTCCTATCTCTCTTTGAAAGAGAGAAAAAATACTTTTTTAGTAATAAAAGTATAAAAATTGTTCGCAACCGGATTTAAACCCCTCAGACCATTAAATCAACGGAACATTACGTCGAATAAATAATAATAATAAGCTTAGAAGATGTTTTCAAGAAACGTCGAAATTTCTTCTTGGCTCACTGTAATTTAGTTATGTTGTTTCGGAAGGGGATGAGATAAGGAGATTTTTACGAATCTCCACTACCCAAAGGTAATTAAGTAGGATTGTCTTTTGGCAAGAGAGAATGCTTCTAATTATTAAATATTTTTCGTCTATATATAGTCTAATTATTAAATATTTTTCGTATATATATAGTCGTTAAATATTAGATACTATGTCATTATAATAACCAATGTTAAATTCAAAGCGCTATTCTAGATTACTTGAGTGACTCCCACTTAGCGGTCTTTAAATAGGACATAGAAAGCAGACAGGCTATCATTTTATAATATCTAGAGCTTAATGCATAATTAAAGATAAACATTTTTTTCTTTCTATTGAAAAAGTTATAAAAGAGAAAGATTTGAATCCTTGACTTATTATGCTGATCTACGTTGCGAAAATATTTAAGTTATATATTTTCGCAACGTAGATTAGCGTAATAAAATCAAGGATTATTTATTATTTAAATGGTTAATATTTTAACCTGTTATTACAGGCAAACTTTAGTAATTTAATTACAATAAATTATAAACGTGAAATATGACAGTAATTAGTAAATATGTATATAGTTCATTCCTTTTTTTTTCAGCGTCACGTTGTACAGGGGCACATTATATAGCTGGCAAAGGGAACTTGCGAGGCTAGTGTAAAGACACTCTGCACCGTTCCCCACCTTCCGCTAAATTTAAAGCGTTACGTGTTGACTAGCAGAACTCGGCGCCGCGCTTTACCATGTTACCAGAGCGAATAAGTGTAAGTATTAAATATTTCATTTAAGAATATTAAATATTTCATTTAAAAATATTAAATATTTCATTCCAAATATTAAATATATCATTTCCCCTCGAGTGGGATCGAACCCACAAACTGTCGTTAGTGCCCCTGCACTACCACAGGCCTCATACTTTTCTTCTTAAAATTCGGAATTCATGTGTTATATTTGCAAATTGCCTGTGGCATTCGAATCTTGCACGTTCCACAGTCCATTATCGGCACAGACATGAGGGACGATGTGACTCACGAGTACCCATTTGTCTTCACCAAACGGGATAATAGTTAATGCCTTCGTGATACGCTCGGGGGGCTATATGTGAAACGTCATGATGTCGGAAAAATATTACTGCGTACTAAATTACTAAAATTGAAGGATAAGTATAATTTTCTATAGAAACATTGTACGTTACATATGCTTTGGCTAGCAACTTTAAATACTCGTACAATGTTGCCAGCATTATGACGTTGTAGAAGGCTTGCAGATTTCACTTGGGACGCAAGCCCTGAAGACTGCTCCGAGTTCAATATATTTAGAGTAGAGATAACATATTTATATTTTGTGTAAATTAATGAATTCAAATTATTAAACTTTTTTGTAATAAAAGGTCACATAAATTAAATAAAAAAAATATTACATAAGTAATAGTGTTTACTTATAAAATATTCGCAAGATTATTAATTTGTACGTAGCTAAACCATAAACCCTTTTTAAGTGTACTCGTTTGCACGACCTTGATATTTTTTTGTTTGTAATAAACCTAAAAATATGTAATTCTATATTAATTAAATCCATACCAAAATAAATACGAATTCAGTCAAACAAAATTTCACATTTATATATTATATATCAAATCGACTCCATTTGCGTATCAATGTTTGCAAACATCCGTTGTCGTCGGTCAATAGCCGCAGAGGTCCAGGACGGCCCGGATGATATCATTTGTCTTCAGCTCGGTATTGAGATATTCAGGGACCATGATCCTATTCATGTCATCTGTTTATATCTAGAATGAATAGTCTTTTGTCCCAGTTGCAAAGTTGACAAATATGTATTATATATCACGATTTACCAGCTTTTAAGCGGGATTTGGGTCAAAATTAAATCATTTGTTAGTTGAGTTAAATGTTAAATTGTGTCTTATAAAGGTCTGAAATGTTTATTATAATGTCTCAACGTATACTTAACGTATTCAAAAGCTTATAATAACAAGTATTTTTAGTATATTATTACTGTTTATTGAAATATAATCGTAATTCATATTATAATACATTTTTGATACGATTTACTTAAAGCAGATTTTTCTCGAAAACTCTAAAATAAAATTTATGCTTTTCCTAAATAAATACATCATCATTTTCATTTTAAGTCCTCCCAGTCCATTATTTATTTTGTGATTATTCGAAATAAAATACCCAAGAATTACAATCGAAACTCCGTCAATTTAGCTACTAGGAGGATAACGTAGAAATATCAAGAGCTTTACAAAAATAATTAAGTCCAAGCACGAGATGAAAGTGAGGGAAAAATTCAAGAGACTTTAATAAACCCCATATTATGCCGTACCTTAAATTAATGCTCCAAATATTCTCGCTGTATTTACATCGTGCTAGTGATGCGCAACGAAATGAAACTCGATAAAATTTAACTTTATGAAGCTTCTAATGAAATTGTTCTCAAGCAAATTGTTGATATAATTCTGTTCATAAGTACATAGCATAGTTTATATTCTGATTTGCAACACTGTAAAAAATCTTTAGAATATTTTTAAATTCGTAAAAAAATATATAACGCATTTGGTTTATCTTTTTAATTTTGCTAAAGTTACCATAGTTTTGTTTGTAATAATTCTGTAAAAAAACAAAACTGCAACAAAAAATTAATTATGCATGTATATTATGTATATACAAGATCAGTAAAGATAAAGAATAAGCGTTCACTTATAAATCGGAATAATGTGGTTCTATATCGAGGATTATTCAAATAGTCGACATACGGATATCCACATCACGTACAGCCCCAGTTCCAACACGTACCACTCCAGGAATTTCTCATTTAGTGCGAATCTATGCAGCTCAACACTTTCAGTAAAGGAAATGGATTTTTAGAGTTACGACGTTCAAATAGGATCTCTTTTGGTATGTATTTCGTGCCTGTTTTGGTGCCATGGTTTTCACTGTCGTGAATTCTTGAGCACTAGCTATTTTAATTTTAGTTGTAGCATTAAGTAATAATGAGAACATTACAAAGATGTTTTTGAAAGGTTTTTTTTGCTATTTTATTTTACAAAAACCACACTACAACTGTCTGAAAACTTTCATTTTTATCTTTTTCTTGAATGTTTATTGTAATATTTATATTTTAGAGGGTTCATAAAAAAACTTATTTTCTTCATATTAAGTAAAGTTGATAAAATATTTACTTTTTATTTATGAATATAAGCTTCTTTAATTAAGCTTAACATATAACTAGTGATATTGTTATGCTGGCGTGACGTCATAGTTATAATATAAAAAATGTTCTAAAATAAATATATTTTGTATACACTCACTCTCTCACTCACTCTTTGCAAATGCCAATTATATAAGTCTGCTTTATCTAGCTACATTGGAATTTATGTCAATATTTAGACCTATAGACATAAAATGGCTACACAAAGCCAAATTTCTCTATTTTAATAGTAACGTGAGCAGACAGCGTAAATAAAAGGGGTTAACTCTGTACAGCCATTGTGATAGATTTATAGTGGCAGTAAATGTTGTAACTACTGAGTACCGTTGGCCATTAATGGGTATACTCGTTTGTGTTTTCATGACTTTTATTAACTATTATTGATTTTTGCTAAGATTACGTTTTTGTCTCACTCATGAAGGCAATGAAAACTTAACAATAAAATAATTAGTAAAATATTTGTAATTTTTGGAAAAATGTTCCATTTTTTTATCTAAGCTAAGGAACCTAATACATTAAACATTCCATTTTAAACTTTTCACTTAAACGTCACACTTTGCCCGGAGAAAAGGTACTTACCCCAATTGAAACAATTCTTTGAATAAAATTTCATCTCATGAAATTTACCACTTCGTAAAATCAGGGACATTTTAACTGAACCATAACAGCGTATTTTTTACGTCAAAATGTTTGAAATCTACCCTACTGCTATATTATGTTTTGATTTGGCGGTCCTTTTTCTCTTCCGGTATGACACAACACTTCCTAGTCCACTTTACACAACTCATACATTTTTTATTTGTTGTCTGAACAAAATCACTTACATGAAATCGAAATTAATGTTTTATTTGAATTAATTGAGATTAAATTATGGACATTTATATGGTAAATTTAAGCTTATCTTTTTTTTGTAATACACAAATAAATTAGCAATTTAAAATAATATAACTAGTGAACAACTTCATACCGAATATACTGTAATGTGACAGTACGGTTTCTATATATAATTTTGCTATTCACTCACTCACTCAGTTTCACGCTGTATCCCGCACATGGCATTCAAAATTATTTGAGTTCACAGTTTTTTTTACAAAAACTACAATAATTACCGAGATGACGTTAAAAAAATATATTACTATACCAATGTTCATTCAATTCTGTCCATTAGTTTTGACATGATTTGCGATCATAGTAACACATAGACAGACAGACACAAATTCTGAAGATTGGTTTCTATGAATTTACATAGTATCGGCAACAAAGCAAAGCACGGTGTTGAGTTCCGCCCCACAACACGCAATGCCTTATTTCGGCGGAAAGATGAGTATTGAGTGTCTTTACTAGGTTCCCAAGTTCCCTCTGCCTACCCTGCCTTGTGCGGGATATAGCGTGAAGCTAAGTAATAAAAAAAGTTGTTAATAAAAAATAATAATAAAAAAACTAGTTAATAATAAAAAAAAACATAAATTGCTTAATATAAATTAAAAACAAAGCAAAATACAATTTCACACTACACATAACTAACGATAAACGATATACAATAATTAATTATTATAATTTCATAAATAAAATGTAAATTAAAAAAATTAATAGTAACTATAATAAATTATAATGGCCACTGTCTAGACTCGTAAATGAGTGCGAATATTGCTTAGAGACTAACCGCACAGCATCCCGACATTCGTCGCAATCTGTTCGCGAAATGGAGAAAATACTCCAAGTTATAAGGTATTTCCCAACTGTTCAAATGGAATTGGTTTTACCTGACTTGTAAATTGCTTTCCATTATTTCGAACGAGAAAATATATTTTCTTTTTCATTTGTTGACTTACTTTTCCTTTTTATGATATAATTTTAATATTTTTGTGGCTTCTTTCTTGTGTCTAGTTTTCGATGTTATAAATTAAATTCTTTAAAAAAAATCGAAACGAAAACGGAAATTCTTAGTTATAATTTCTATCTCTAAGTTAGGGTACATGAATTTTTATATATCTCGTACTTTCATGTCTTTTTTTTTCAGTTTCACACTGTGTCCCGCACAATGAAATTCATTCGTTTTATTTTTTTTATACCAAATAATCACCTTAGAATAAAAATCTACTAAATTTATAGCAAACTGTCAAGAGAAAAAAATAACATTATAACATTACAAATTTGAAAATTGATTCATATTTTCTAATATGTTCGATCGATAAATTTCGTTTTTGTTACACTATAAAAATTAATGAAGATATAACAGAGAAGATAGTATGACATATTGAAATGAGAAAGAACAAAACACCACTCCTTACCTAAAATAATTGTCCCTTTATATCTAGAAATAAACCAACTTACACATCCTCAATATTGAATAAGTGCTGTTTGATCAACGAGAATTAAATATTGTACGTTACCCAAATATTCGTTCATGCGCGCAGTCATATTAGCTTGATGAGGTCATGAAGCGTTCATGAGCTTTATATTTCATCTGTACTACATATAATTCGTATTATTCGGTTTATATGAAAATAAAGTTAAGGTTGAAAGAATGGTTCACTATTTATTTAAGAGATCATATTTTATTTATTTATTTCAATTTCACACATGGCAGTATTCCGCACATGGCAAGGTAGATAAAGAGAATTTGGAAACCTAGTATTGAGACACTCCGTTCCGATCCCCACTTTCTTCCGAATTTAAGATATTGCTTGTTAAGTGGCGGAACTCAACGCCGCACTTTACATTAAATATTAGAGCGAAGAAATAAAAACATTAAATATTTAATTTGGAAATATTAAGTATTTCATTTACTCAAGCACACGACCTGTCGCGTTTACAGTCACACGATTATGTCCCTGTGCTACGACAGTAACAGACCAATAAATATATTTTACCTCTTCGAATATTATAAAAGTTTGAGACATCCAGACAAGAGTTGTTACCATTGTAGTAGCATTTAAACTATGAAATAGTGACACTAAACTTAAAACATGATACGACTATAAAATGAAAAAAGAAAATGCCGAAACGTTCATAAAAACCGTCAAAAATGTTATAAGCATTGTGTAGACAACCCCTAAATGAAAGAATGGGAATGCAGTAAAAAAATATATGTACTTTTGTGAAACTGGTAATCTTTTTTTCTGTCTACAGCTGTGACAACAGCGGTCATTTATAATACAAGATATGGTTGGTAGCATTTTCATAAAATACATTGTATTTATGAAAAAAATATAATTATATAAGATATTCATTGAATATCATATATTATATTCTTTTCATTTTAATGTGTTAAATTATTATTTTTTTTATGTTTTCATTTCATCGTTCTGGTAACAAGGCAAAGTACGGCGCTGAGTTCTGCCCTTCGATCAACTATTCACTAGATTAAGCGTTGCATACAAATACGGCTCAAAAAAGTGGCACCACTCAATATAAACACAAATGCCGAACATCATTACACACAGACTTATGACAAAAAATCTATTTAATAAAATCATACCTTATTCTCGTAACTTAAGGTTTAGTTTCGACTAGCGCGTAATAGATATAAGACATTTAATTTCACGTCATCGTCGTCGCTTTGTAAGTACTTGTAAGAAAATAGAAAATAGAAATCATGGAGTCACTTTATTGATAATAAATTGATAATTTTTGTACATTTTATTAAAAATAAAAGTAATTGTAATCATGAAACGTCTTTTTTTGTTTTAATATTACAATATACATTTCGTTAAAAAGTTCCGCTACTTCTACATTTTTCAATCGATCTAATAATACTGATATACTGAGTCAGTAGTATAGTTCTAATAATACTGAGTCATCGACGGATTTTTTTTATTTTTAAGCACATTTAATTAAAAAAATATGATAATATTTTTTAACGAAGACTTTTTTTTTCTTAAAACGTTTATTAATTTTGTTTAAATTATTAATTTGTTTCGTTTTAGTAAGTACTATTTAGTGTGATACGATTATTTGTTTTTTAAGTATCCTTTTTGTCTTGATTCTGGTATCATTTAGAATTGAAGATGCAGCCTATAATAAATATTTTTTTTTTTTTTTTTTATTTTGTGTATTCTGTATATGTAAACAAAAAAAAACATTTTTTAATTTAATAATTATGCTTGCAATTTTGGAATCGCCACTTTTACCAATCTACGCCGTTGAGTATTCTTCCCTTCTTTCTTAGGCGACAATAGATACCCATTATGCACAGCGAAATAAGTCAGTAGGAAAACTATAATACAAAAAAAATATATAAAGTTATTATAAATATAATAAAAAAAATTTAAACATCTCTCTATGCATTTCTTAGCCCAAACTTACCGTTATTTGACGAAATCGTTGGTAGTGTTATCGCCAATATTGGTCAAACGACGGAATTTTGTTATTTAATTGTTTAATATTGATTTTTAAGTATTTTAAAATTAATTCTAACGTGTGCTTACCTAAAGAAAGATATTCCTTCTGAAACCTTACTGTTGCGATGGTTATTTACACAATTTTTATAAGCACACGAAGGCATTTTATCACGTCCGCACATTGGCTATGGTTGGAACATACTAAAAACGAATAAGAACACAATTCTGTTTGTGCTCTTATTTGTCGGGCCGTTTTTTGGAGTGTGACACTTAATCTATGAATTTGATCGAAGGTTCCGCCACTTAATACGCAAACTGCAAAAAGATATATTAATTACAGTAATTTCTAGTTCTTTTTTACAAATGTGTATTTTTTTTCGATTTACATCTCTTTTGGACTGTAGCGTATTCGTAATAATATTTTGTAAAATATATATTTTTAGAATCACTAAAATTATGAGTTATTCCCAAAAATTAAATCTTTGAATTAGTAATTTCTTAGTTTGAACAAAACGGAAAGAAAAACACCGTCAACTGAACAGCCAGGGATCATTCCCTGGCCGTTCAAACAAAGAAAACTAAATATTTACGCTTATTTAGCTCACATTATGGTATAACAATCGTAAAATATTACAGTATCATATGTATTTTCCATACTATATTTTTGTTGTTTAAACTTAAAAAAACATTTGTTAATTTTTTGGAATACATAACGTAAGCATCACTAAATTGTAATAATATTTCATAAGATCAATCTCTATTTTCGTAAGCCAATCTTAATCCTTTGCTATTCGTTATCATTTGGATAAAGCTATAAAATAAACGAGAGGGATGACAGTGATTAGTCGTGATTAAGAAGGGGAGCTCAGTTAGGGTGGGGCGTACTGCATAGCGTCATACAGAATCAGGTGGCACTTGTAACATTTTCAAAACTTCTGTTTTATTTACCATTAAAATCAATGTAAAGCTTTAATATTTTATTTATAATTATAGAAAAAAATATCAAGTTTTATTTTAATTGTGTATAGAAAGAGCACTTATAGGATCCCGTTCGTAATCAACTACTATTTTAATTAAACAACGAAGTAATACGTATACATTAATAGTTTGTGTCTGCAGTGTAGAGTTACTCTATGTATCGCATGTATTGAGATTGTATTTGCATTGTAAACAAGCTAGATCTGCATGTTCAATTTCTAGATAACTTATGTATCGAATGAGATTCGAACAGAAACACGATGATGCGCAGAGACAAGGCGTCAGCTTGTAAAATTTTAAAAGTTATGAAGTACCAACACTTCCGAAGATAAACTCGGAAGGAAGGTGTGAGGGTCCTTGAGATAAGACGAAAAGGCGGCATAATGAAAGAGTGGCAAGCGGCATAATAATTTCAGTGGCACGAGCGGATGAAATATGAATGTAATTTTTTCGCCCAAACTTGACACTGTTTGCCGTTGTATTCACAAATTCTACGAAACAACTTAGCGGTATAACATTTTGAATTACTTATTGTATAGACGAGACGAGACAGGCGAGCTCAAGAATTAGAAATCAAAATATAATTAGCAAATATAGAACCTTCCCTTTTTTTAAGAAGTCGGCTAAAAGTTACGACGGGAATGAGAAACTAGATAAAAATGATAAAAAAAATAAATGTTCTCAGTACAACTATTACTGCTGACGTGTTGACTCAAATAATAAGTAACATTGATAAGGAATCTCGTTATCAGAACAAAAGCCTATGGAAATTCATAGAATATTTGTGTTTTACTCTCGTATAAGACCTACTACAAGAGCGTTGTTAATTTATGTATATTTAGGAAAGTATCTAACTTACTAATGGTGGCATGAGTTGAAATATATTATATAATTTGAATTTTAAATTACAGACACATACTGTTTGTGTTTCTCGCTGTGATAAGACAACACGGTGTAGAGTATGAAATGTCTTTTGGACTTGGCAACAGTATGAAGCTATAAAAATGAAGTACCAAGATTACCAAATGCAGTAACGATGAGCTCAGTCTAGGCGACTGAACACAACACGCACGCACAAACGAAAACGGAAGCTGAAATGTTGACAACGTTTCTATCTATTTCAGGTCCTATGCACTGTACAATTTATTTATTAACTTTTATAAGTGAAATATGCAAGTCGTAAAGAATCAGTGAACGAAGTACATCCCGATACTAAAGCTCTTAAAACGTTTACGTAAAATTTTTATTCCGTTTCCCTTTATGAGCGTAATCTTAATCGTTGGGCTTTTTCGTTAAAAAATGTTTAATCAAATAACAAGCGCCGCTTTAATTGCTTAATTGTAGAAACAAGAAAGGCCTTGTTTACCAGCTATTTAAGAAACAAGGTAAATTTTCAAGCTATATATATTACTGAATTATTAAATTTATACCTCAATTTCGTCGTAAAGTGGAAAACGGAACAAAGTGTCTTAACATCAACAGGTTCCTAAGTTTCCTATTCCTTTATATAACTAGATATAGTATATAACAAATTATTGCTAAAGCTTCTTTAAGCTTATATATAGCATACGAATATATATCACGCATATAGCAGGGTAAGCAGAGACAATCTGGGAAACTAAGTGTTAAGACACTACTTCCACTAACACAATTTCGTTTCCCACTTACTAACATGGCCTTGCATGTTAAGTTGGGAAACTCTACAACGCCCTTTGCTTCGTTACCAGAGCGAGATAATGAATGAATATTAAATATTTCACTTCCCCGAGTTAGAGCTAAGCCCACAGCCATTTACAGGTGCACGCTTGCGACGTTGTACTTAATTACTATTGTAAAATAATGCAGTATCATATTAAGAATGGAATAATATAAAATGAAATAATATATAATTGTTGAATATTTAATAATTTCTTGCAAGTTAAATCTAAGAATAACATAATAAAATTCTTATAAACAGAACATGGTATATAGAGCATAGCTTACAAATTTTTTACTAAAACATACATAAAATATATTATTATTTAGCTTTCCATAGAATAAATACCCACATATTTGATTTTCAATTTATGCAAAAATCATATATTTCACATAAAAATACATAAAACGGTAATAAAAAAAGATGGTTCTATAAAAGCTAATGGCTTATCGCTATCGCTTCGTATTCATTAAATCGGTGCAGATCTGAGTAAATTACTGCTTTCATGTTAACTGGAGTAATATTGAATTTCAAAGTGAATATTTCAGCTAACGGACCGCAGTGGCCTTTGCGAGGTGTCTTTTGAAATTAAAGTCTTTGATATGCAGGTTATTTCTAAGAGTAAGTTAGGGTTGACCATCAAAACTTATCAGGGTAAATAATATATTCACTTCAACGACCTTTTGGGATCACGCGTAGTGCTTAATATAAAGATTCAGATGTAATTATAGTAAAAATGATAAAATGTTATATTTATATTTGTATTTATTTTTTTTTTTTTTTCTTTTTTTTTCCTGTATCCTGAACGTAGTAGGGTAGGCAGGAAAAATTTAAATCCCTGTGTTGAGATACTTTATTTTCCTCTCCACTTTCCGCCGAAATCTAGTTGTAAAGTATGTTGAGTGGTGAATTTTAACGCCGTGCTATGTCTTGTAAGCCGAGCGAAAAAAAAAAAATTTTTAAAGAAAGTTATAAATATTTCATTTTCTCGAGTGGGGATCGAAGCCACAACTTGTCACGTTAACAGTCACACGTTTGTGTCCATGAGCCATGACAGGCTTCATATATATCTGTTATAAGTATAAAATTCTGTAAGCCTAAGCATAATATACAAGTACAAAGTGTCAGTAATATATAAGAAAAATGTATATTTAAATGTTATTTAGTTCTTAACGTACATCGGATGAACACTTCCACATAATAATATTTCGTTAAAACGCGAATCTTTGAGCATTTAAATAAAAAGCAACTAAAATTCTTTAATTTCAAACCAGTTGAATACAAAAAGCTTAATGGTTTCATAAAAACACTTCACTGAAACGACTTAATTCTCTTTTATGAAAACAGTTGCAGTTAACGATTTCAGTAACCAGTTTAAACTTGTTCGACTTTATACAAATGCCAACCTTAATTTGGACTATAGAAAATGAGTCAGTGTGCCAGGGACGTTTCGAAATTCTCGACTTTTTACTTAAAGCGAAGGGGATGCTGTACGTAGAAGGAAAAGTTTCTTGAATAGACATATTTCCATACAAAAGTAGGCAAGCGGATAACACGAGCTAACTTTATAATTTATATTGATATACTATGCAAAGGGTTGTAACATTCTTTTTATTATTTCTAAGAAATAAAATTATTTTTATCTAGTTATACTAGCCAAATTTATAAATATATTTATATAACAACTCCCTATAAGTCATATATTTTATATATTTTCTACTGAATATATTTATTAATGTATATACAGTAGAAACTCGATTATCCGGCTCTCAGTTATACGGATTCGTGATTATCCGAACAACCGACTAATTATATTAAAATTACCTACAAGTCGAATTTATGCAAGCAAGAACGTGTCGAAACTGGGATTATCCCGCATATTATGATTTAACAGCGATAAAGAGAAAAAATGGCCTACGTCAAATGAAAATTATCAAATATTTTAATTCAAATTAATCTTATTATTTTATTTCATGTTTACCAAATGCAAATTACCAAATACTTATTGTAAACAAGTTATATGTACGCACATACATACCTAAATATTTTATTTTATGATTGAGACTACAGTATTTTAGTATGTACGTACATGTACATATATGTAATCTAAGAAAATGTATCTCCTAATAATTTCTTAATGAACATTGATTTACGTTGATATATTTATTGTTATTAATAAATAACATCGTATGTACAATAAAATTAATTATGTGTGCACAAAACCCGTTTTTCTTAGTACATTCGATTATCCGGATTTTCGATTATCCGTATGCCTAACGACAATAATTAGTCCGGTTAATCGAGTTTCTACTGTAATAGGACCAAGACCTAGCACAACATAAATGTTCACTAACAAATTTTTGTTGTAACGCAGCCCATGTTCTAGATACCTAACTTATTAACCAACAATCCAAAGGCATAAATAATAATTCCTTTACGGAATGCAGTATACAGCCGCATATAGTAGGTTAAAAGAAACGTTCTCACTTATATTGAATAATAGATAAATAATATTTTACATAAAACTTTACAAGAACAGAGTTTATCGAAACTAGGTTCCCAAGTTCCCTTCACCTATCCTGCCATGTGCAGGATACAGCGTGAAACTGTATAAGAATATCATTTACTTAAGGCGTTCATGTTTATTTTATATTATTTCGCACAAACTCAGCTATTTCCCCGAAAGACCGCTATATAGTGGCTTAGTATTCTCAAAGTGTCAGTAATGAGAGCTTAGGGCCGTCGCAATGATACTATAAGTGAATTCACTGTATTTCCAAGGTTTTCGCTGAGACATGTGGGTCAACTAGCTTTATTTGGAAAGACATCCGAAATTAGACTTTTATTTAAGTCGCTAATAGAATTGACTTTTAAAGATATTGTTAATTAGTAATATTTGTTTCACTCAGAAACGTTATGTTTTTGTTTAAAAAAAATAAATTTTATATATTTTCTAATAATGTTCGTGCTAATCTACGTCTAATTTTTTCTTGTTACCTTAAACCTATGTATAGCAAGGGAGGCATGGGAATTTTAGTTACGTTACAAAATAGAAGAAATGAGAACATCAAATATTTAATTTGAAAATATTACATTTTCTCTAGTGGGGATCCAACCCACAATTTATTGCGTTTACAGTCACACGCTTGTGCCTTTGCACCACGATAGGCCTCAACATTTAACGCTTTTTTAAAAATATAAATATTATACTTTACAATGTAAACACAAAATTGGTATTAACAGTAGAAAGTTTGCATGACCCATTAAGAAGGTCGTTACGTAGGTCGGCGAAGTTTTAATGAGAAAATGGCTCGTCATCTCGAATAAGTTTGGATAATCTTCGCCTAATTGATTTGCAAAGCGGCAAGTCATCAAGTGACATACGCTTATAGGTTCGTACAGGAATGACATTTCATTACATTTTTGACTAAATTAAATTTTATATTATTTAATATAATTTAAGTATGTAGATTTTATTAAATTGATAGAAATACTGTATACCAGCGACCTATATTATATATACTCATCTTGCTCTAGGGCATTGTAAAATCATTTAAACATTTTCTTATCAAGGATTCCCAGCAGTAGGCCTTGCCATTTTATATAGGGAAATTGTGCCACAACAGCGTCGATAATTTATATAACGATATAAATATAAGTGTGAACTGATACAAATCCATCAAAAAAATACACGTATCACATAACAAAGACTGTATTATTAATTTTTAATGAGCTAAAATGGCGGCGCGTAAACATATGTACTTGTGTTTTCTTCAATGAAATAGAAAATCTCAAACATTTTCCTTGAACATGTCAACACTTGTTATCAATTCAGATTGAATATTGAGAGGTACGCTAAGATATGGCGTTCATTGTGTGCTATATATGAATATATTCAATATTGCTCCCACTAAACGCTGTGAACTGAGGGAGGATACATCATTTATCTCTGGAACGGCCATATTGGGATCGTTTTCCTCGTGTCGATCGATTTTATGGCAGCAACGTGAAAAATATTCAGAGTTATCTAACTTGAAATTTTATCAAATATTTCTTAGTTTTTTTAAAAAAAAAAAGCTATGGACAATCTATAAATAAACATTTGTCTACGTTTTTATGGACATAGAGTTTAAACCTTATTTTTATTTCATAGTGGCTATTACAGGGTATAAATATATTATTTTTTGCATAAAAGGTCATGTTCATTCAGTTTTAAAAGGTCATTAAAACATTTTAATTATAAATTTCCTATTAAAATAGTTATGAACTTAAAATAACGAACTGAAACTTTAAAAATAGTATCCCGCTTCAACGCTACGAAAAGTTAAATTGGATATCTCATCTGTGTCTCACTTCACACTATAGGGTTTTATCAACTTTCTCTTCACAGGTCGTTTTATCGGAACAAAAATAGACAAGATAATAAATTATATCCTATATTAAGATTTTTTTATTATTATTAATTTATCTCCATATTTTGTTAAAAGAAAATAAAGTATATTTTATTTTTAAAGCATATTTAATTAATTAATAAACAAAAGAACTGATTTAAAGCAAGCAGTATAACAGGCGGTTAGCTGGAATTTACAACAAAATAACACTAAACCTGAACAAAAGGCATCAAAGGCGCGCCACAACGCCTATATTTAGGAAAACGCTTTATTTAACGCAAAATAGCACACTGCATTCCACACGGAATAGTGGAAATATTTTATTAGACACTTTTTGTGAATCAAAAAAATATATAAAACTTTTAAAATCAATGCGTTACCAAGTAATGTTATTTTATCATCTCCACATCTCGTGGGGTAAGCAGAGACAGCTCAAAATTGGGAGATAAATAAATCTGTTTTCCATGTTACATACGAGCATGGCGATTCGGTGCTCCAATTATTACTAAAACTCGACTGGGTTTTAAAACTTTAACCATTTCATTTTTAGGGTACCGTATCTTATAAGTGAAAACGAAACATTTACTACTTTGTTGTCCGTCCATCTGTCTGTTACCATTAATCTGGAGATCACGTAAAGATATCAAGCTAAAATTAATGTTAAATATTCATACAGTCTTAAGGAACGCATAAAAAATCAAGCTTATGAGACAAAGCAATTAAAAGAATATAAATAATCCGAAAAGAAAAAGATTATATGTATGTTTTTTATAAAAAAATACAAGTTACATTTGTTATTGTATCACATACAAAATGAGTGCATGAAAAAGGTGGGAATTCAGAGCATGATTTTTTCTGTCAGCCCCTCGAGAGGGGAGAAAGGAAATGCAAGGAAATGTGAAGGCTGAGCCCTCTGACCGTGGTCTCTAACTTCACTCATAAATATGGGCGACTTTGGTGTGGGCCTTGGCCCTGAGGAATTGTCCTTTATAGGACTGGGGAAGGAAAAAGGGAAAAACGGACACGTGCGGCTAGGGTCACTCAGCCAAATGAGACCACTGGTGACTAGGAAGGCCCGGCTTAGGTGACCAGCGACCAGAGCTGCTCAGAAGTCAGGAGTAGGAAGCTTGAAAAGAGTGCAACTGGCGTATGCTAACTTAAGTTTGTCAATTTTCATAAATTTTACTTCCCATTGACCTAAAATGTCAATGTTAGTTACGGAACTAAAAATAGGCAAGTCCGATTTGGATTCCAGCGGCTTTTTAATATATATTTAAATTAACACTAAGTGTGTAGCACTTCAAGAATTGTGAAAATAGATGATGAATATACATATATTATATGTACGTGGAATATTTCATTAAAAATATAAAAATACTGTCGAGAATATAAATATGATATACTGTATACCTTAAATATTTTTTTTGTTATGAGGAAAGTTTAAAAATTAGGAAACAATTATTCTAAAGTAAATTCTGTACTACGTCGTACGTATTCGATAGAGCAAAAAATGGGCATGGTTCTTTGATTATGGCGTTCCGAGTGTGATATAACTTCGACCCACAAAAATAAATGTCGAAGCGTAGCGAACGACGTGTAAACATCACTATGCCTATGCCTTGGGTAATAAAAACTTAGGCGCAATGCAGCATCTTTTGTGAGAGCTGTGTGAAAAGAGTGCAACATTTATTAACTTGTATTTTAATATTTTAAAAACATTCTACACTTTCGCTGTTTGTAAGCGTGAACTTATTAAGATTTCTTAGAAAAGTACCAATTTTTTACATTTACAGATAAAAGAAAATATTAAATAATTAGTGTTTTTCGTAACTAAGAGTAAGTAAGCTGACATTGGCATTGACATAAAAAGAATAATAGAATCTGTTGCGGAAATTCTATAATGAGATAGAGACGTGAAACAAACACATTTGATTAATATATTTTTTTACAAAATTAATGAAACTAATATTAATATTAATTGCTTTATAGCCCGAAAGAATAAAAAATTCTCCATCACTTCTCGACTCTTTTTTTAATATTACTTTCTTACTGTAACAATATTATTTTTATGCGGTTCCACTTTAGTTCTATATACAATAATATATAAAGGCAAATATAAAACATAACATATACGAAAAAGTATTTAACAGTGACATGAAGCGTATCTTTAGTATAAATACGTTGAGGAAATTGAATAAAATGTGGGATCGATACTACATAGGTACTCGTGCGAACGGCAGTTTTAAATTGGATTGTATGAGTACCAAAGCATGACGTATAAATGCCGCTTTTTACCATATCCAGTTGTTTTAAAAAATATATATTTTGTTCTGTATTTTTTTATTATTCTCGTCGTTGTTCATTATTTATTTTTGTTGTTTTTAGTTTTTCATTTATTTTTTGTTGTCTCCCTTTCACATTTTATTTCACATATAGCAGAGTAGGCAGGGAAAACAAAGAGTTGGTTTAGTGCTTAAGATATATGTATATCAACCCCTTGCTTTGTCTAGTTGACCAAACCAAGAAAATGAAATTATTTCATTTTTTAATTGCAAAATGAGCACACAACTCAAACACTGCGCCTCTGTGCACCCAGGGTCACACAATAACTTAATAAAAATATTTCATTTTTCTCTGATATGAATATAAGTAATAAAAAATATACAAAAAAATATCATGAAGGTCTATGCTTACTAATCTGAAAAATCACATAAGAGGCAGATTAGTGTGAAAACAGTAATCAACAGTAGTTCCATTTAGAGTATAATCAAACAAGTCAATTGGCCGGCACATGTTCCAACGCCTAACAAAACAACCCTAAACTAACAAATGGGATCTATTTCGTTTACGGCCTTTATTTCACGTTAAATGACCGCCTTCATTCACTTCTAAATTCCTAAGTCAGACAGAGTTTCCCGTAACGTCTATTAGCGTAATCAGTGTGTAAGAGTTTCTGCATTATAGCAGCAAAAGTTTTACAATGTCCGAATAAATATTGAAGAAATGGGCTACCGGCCACGGGGCTGTGGAAAACCAGGCCCGCCGTGGAAACTCTGCTACTGGAAATATTATGAAACTACGGATAAACCAGAAGATAGGAACATGGAATGTCCGAAGCCTTCTCGATCGTGGAAAACTGAACAACTTGGAACGAGAGTTCACTAGAAATGACATGAACATTTGCGGACTGAGCAAGAGTCACTGGCAGAATAGCGGACATAGATCCACAGATAGTCATGCCATTTATTTCTCCGGTAATGAAAACACCAGTTGTAACGGAGTAGCATTTCTCATCCCCAAACACCAGAACAACTGTGTAATGGGTTACGAGCCTGAAAATGACCGTATTATATGTATAAAACTCAGAGCAACTCCAGTAAACCCGAACCTCATCCAAGTTTACGCACCTACCAGCTCATCTAGTGATGAAGTCATAGAGAACTTCTACACTGACCTTGAGACCACCACCGCCAAAATCCCCAGTAGAGAGCTACTTCTTATCTTGGGTGATTTCAACGCTAAAATTGGAGCTAATTCTAGTCAACTCAGTGACTGTGTGGGTAATTTTGGTTTGGGAAAGCGCAACGAAAGAGGTGAACGTTTACTTCGGTTTGCTTCGGAAAACAATTTAAGGATTACGACTAGTATGTTCCAACACCACCCCCGAAGATTATATACATGGACTTCGCCTGATGGAAAATACCGCAATCAGATAGACTTTATTCTCATACGGACGCGGTGGAGAACATTCATTCAAAATGCCCACACCTTACCAGGAGCCGACTGTGGGTCAGATCATCAACTGTTGTTATCTAAGTTAAGAGTAAAGTTGAGAGCAGCCAGAAAATCAAAACCACAAAAGCGACTCGACGTTCGGGACACCTCAAAGTTTTTAGAATATATTCAACACAACTGGGAAAAATGGACTACGGCTGAACATCGCGAGGAAACCACTGACAAGCTTTGGGATCGAGCAAAACATCTTATCTCAAATGCCGTCACAGAATCGATTCCACCTGTGCCAAGACACAAGAGGCAACATTGGATGACGGATGGTACTTTGTCCCTAATTGGTGAAAGACGTGAAATGGAAGCCAGAGGCTCCGGTGTGAAGGTTTTGAATCAATTATCTGTGCAAATTCAAGCACATTGCAGTCGGGACCATAACGCCTACCTGAATAGCATATGCAACGTAATCGAAAATCACTCCGAAAAGTACGAATCCAAAGATTTATACCGGAAGATTCGCCTTATCACCAAATCATTGTCTTCCAAATCATGGGCCATTGAAAACAGTGATGGTGAGATGGTTACTGAAATCGATAAGATCTCAGAGACCTGGAAGAGTTACTGTCAGTCTCTATTTCAAGACCAACAATCGCGAAGCAATTCACCAACAGAACGTGGTGAAGGAGAGTTAAAGCCGGATATACTCTTATCCGAAGTGCAGGCTGCCATCAAACACCTCAAGGATAAAAAAGCTACGGGAAGAGATGGAATACCCATCGAAATTATCAAAGCCCTAGGTGAATATGGTACTCGAATGATCCATACTATTTGTAGCAAGATATGGCAGACGAGAGTATGGCCAGCCGAATGGTGAGTCCATTCCACAGTCTTTACTCCTCTACACAAAAGGGGCTCTACAAAAAAATGTGGCAACTACCGTCTTATTGCGCTCACAGCACATGCAAGTAAGATCCTGCTGCATATACTTAATGAGCGACTGAAGTCCTACTTGTCAAAGGAAATTGCTCCAGAACAGGCTGGCTTTGTGAAGGGCAAGGGAACTGGGAAGCAAATTTTTATCTTACGCCAAGTCATAGAGAAGGCACGGGAGTTTAACAAACCCGTTTACATTTGCTTTGTAGATTTTTCTAAAGCGTTCGACTCTGTGAAGTGGCCTGTTTTATGGAACACCTTACTACAAATGGGCACATCGAAGCACCTAGTACACCTTCTAAGACCGTTATACGTAAGAGGAACTGCCTCAGTGCGAACAGATGACATCCTGTCAAACAACTTCCATCCTAGCGCAGGTGTTCGTCAACGGTGCATAATATCATCACTACTCTTTAACGCTTACACCGAGCTCATAATGCGTATCACCCTTGAGGACTGGACAGATGGTATAGCGGTTGGCGGTTACAGGATTGCAAATTTTCGCTACGCCGATGATACAACCCTATTCGCCTCTAGTGCTCAGCGTATGGAAAAACTTCTCCAGAAGATGGAATGCGTCAGCCTTGAGTTTGGATTGAGGATCAATCGCAGCAAATCTAAAATGTTGATCGCGGACCGCGCCAACAATAACTCGCCGAATGTGACCCATATTGCGAATTGTGAAGTAGTCCAGTCCTACATATACCTTGGCACTTTAATCACAAGCAATGGAGCATGTACTGAGGAGATCAAAAGACGTATGGCTATAACCAGAAATGCAATGGATAAGTTTGGGAAGATATGGAAAAACAGAAATATCACCAAGAACACTAAAACTCGGTTGGTTCGGACTCTTGTTTTCCCTATTTTCCTTTACACTGCCGAGACATGGACCTTGCGAGAGATAGACAAGAAAAAGATTGACGCCCTGGAAATGTGGTGCTGGAGAAAGATGCTCGGAATATCTTGGACAGAATTCCGTACAAATATATCCATACTAGAGGAACTCGGCAACAAAGAGCGACTGTCATCTCTTGTAAAAACCCGCATTTTGAAGTTTTTCGGCCACATATCCAGGAAAGGCAGCGACTCTATAGAACGGCTCGTAGTGCAGGGCAGAGTGGAGGGTTCCAGACCACGTGGTAGATCTCTTATGCGATGGACCGACCAAATAAAATCAGCTGTGGGCGGCCAATTGCATGAGTGCACCAGAATGACGACAAATAGAACAAAGTGGCGAGAATTTGTGGCGAGAATCACAAAAGCCAAGGACGTGCCTACATGACGACCACGACCGCTCTGTCAAGAGCGAAACGACAGAGAAGAAGAAGAAGAATAAATATTGTATGATGAATACTAAATCCTCCATAAAAAGAAAAGAACAAATTAATAGTAACGGAAAATATTTATAAGCACAATTACTGCCTTTTATTACTTTTTTTTTGGCGATATTGAATATCTATGTAGCAAAATCGTGTTTGATTCATTTGGCTTCTCAATAAGATCGTATGGCTTTGTGGCAAAAGAGTTTGGACGGTTTCTAAAAAGCGCTGGTTGCAATTCCGCTAAGTTATTTTTTTTGTATGTATTCTCAATAAGTATTTTTAAGTAAAGTAATATATTTAATATTTTAAAAATGTTAAATATTCAACAACATTTAAAATAATGTTAGCCAAAGCTTTATAAATTTAAATTAAATATAAATTATAAGCTACAATTTAACTAATCCAACAAAAGAAACTAAAAAACATTACACAAATTCTTTCATTAAATCTCTTTTCACGTGTTAAATTGTAGCAGGAAATATATTTTCCGTCAAAATGCAGTTCGTTTATGCGAGTAATTGGGACAGAGCTTTGTCCGCATCCGATGCAAGCGTGGACAATGGTCAACGGGGCATTCGGTGCTCATTACTAACGTACATTTTACGCTCCAAAATATCTTAACCGAGTTTCCAGGAGTTTCCGAATATGTTTATAATTATACGAACTTAAATATGATGTTAGCAAATAAAGAGTATATTTTTTTCAGTTTTGATTTATTCTCGAATAACGATTGAACCCACATCCTGTTGCGTTTACAATCAGTTACACATATCTGCGCCACGACAAGACAAATCGTCAAATTTTAAAAAATATTACTAGGATTACTTAGGACAATTTACAGAAAATAAACGATAGCTGCAATCATAGATTATAAGTATTTAATTTAGTAGTATGTATTTAATGTAGGCACCTAAAAAATAATAATAACAAAATCAAATTTACGTGAACGTAACAACACTCACTTTTAAAGGAGTCCGGTTATTAATTGATAACAGAATATTGATGTTGCTACCATACTCTTACATAAGCTTTTATAACTATCATCAGTTATTGGTACATTACATTAAATATATTATGAAACTGACATTAAGAAGCATTACCATCATTGATTTATTCACCTGTGATATACTTGTAATAGTAATAATGGCTAATGAAATTCCTTTAAAGAAAGTAATTAATAGAATCAATTGAAAACTTTTGAATAAGGATCCTCTGTGAATTTCTTATTGTTTTGTTAATAAAAGATCTAAGGGTGGGTACTTATGTAATTACGAATACTTAAAAGACGAATAGACGAATAAAAGTATTTTTATAACGTAATTACTGTTTTTAATATTAAAGTATATGTAAGAAATGCAATTAAATCGGAAAAATTACAAATGTTTAAATTACGAAAGATAATTAAAGGATCCCTAAGATATTAAAATCACCATTTAAAGTTAATCAAATAGTTTTTATTATAATTAAAAAAAAACACCTTTTTTACAAAAAGAAGGTGAAATAAGTAAAATAATAAGTAAAGAGAGATTTATCTCGCATTGAGATTAATCTAAAACTGTCGACAGAGAAACATACACAAGTTCAAAAGGTATGCCAGTACTTCTCTGATTTCCGGATTTCATCAGTCGGTAATATCCGGACAAACGTAGCTGGGCACATATGATTGAGGAAATGAAATTTTATCATTCCTTTTCCGTTAATTTGTCTACAGTATTATGCTCAGTCGACCTGCTCCATTTTAATTTGAATTTAAATAAAAATATGAAGCCTCTATAACATAGTTTAAGTATTTTAACATAATTAAAGTGGTATTTCGACAACAAGTATTGGTATTTAGTATTAATAGAATAAAAAATACTCAAATGCTCTTTATTTAAATTGATGCATGATGTTTATATATGTCTTATAGATTATTTAATGTACACTACAGTAGTACACGTACATATACTATCATTGCGTTCAAAACACACACCCTTTAACATCATAACACATTAGAAGCGATCATTCATTATCCTTAAGGAAAAAATAGTAACCATTTTTTTTTATTCCTTGTGGATATGGCTGTGGAAAAGAATAAATTCTTAAAATGTTTACAAACGTGGTTTCTTAGGTCACGCCTCGCCTTTATGGCCACGATAAAAAACAAAACACCACATCCATCTCACTGATGAGATCTGAAATGGGCTATATAATATATAATCTATGCTATAAAGAACTTCTTAATAACAAATAATTTAGGTAGACCTAAAAAAATAGAAACAGCTTTTACAAAAAATATACCTACACAAAAAGAGCAAAAGCAATTAAGCTCTATTAAAATTATAAATATATGTAAAATATACATCCTGTTCACAGGTATTACACACGCTTTTTTTTTAGATTGTTCTTTAAACAAATAATTTGTCTTTTACTATCTAACCAATGATAAACCACAAAACGCTGTTCAATATCAATAAGTAACATAATTAAAGCATACGACTAATTTACATCGGTCTTTTGAAATATAATGAGGCTTGGCTTTGAGCTTTGAGAGATACACATACTACACATATCCTTATTTCATATTCAGATCGTATACGTAAGTAGGAAAACATTTTCAGTAGAGATAACTTTGTGCGGGCGTCTAACGGCATACAAAAGATACAGATAAATGGAGCGCGGCGTGACTTTCGCGTCTACTCATAGTTTGTAGAAAACAAATGATACGAGAAATGATTATTCATATTTCTTTTATTTGTTATATTCGAAAAGGCTTTTGCATTGCAATTTCTCTTCACTAGACTGATATTTAAGCACGATCTTTATTTGACTCCGCTATTTGATTTTAATGGAATAAAATCTTATGATTTTATATATTTTTTTTATTGACAAGTTAATATTACCATTTCCTTTGCTAATATTGAAATTTATAAGGATTATATTATACTTTTATTGATATATGCAAAATGGAAACAACTATTGTTCAAAAAAATTATAAATTCTTTTAGCAGGGTAGCGCTAAAAGGTCAGAGTCAAGGCACGAAATTCTCTCCATTTTTCGCTGTAATTCATTGCATTTCAAGAGGAAGAACTTAACGCCGCGTCTCGCCTTACCCAATAGATAGAGAATAGGTAATTCCCTAGTGTAGGTGTCACACACTTTTTCAATAATGTTGAAGTAACGAAATGGTGTATACAACCCACAATAAAAACGCTTTTATATAACAACAATCCCAGAGCAACGTTATGTTAAAGCTTGATGTCCTACATATGTCGCTTGCCAACCTGGAGGCTTGCCAGTACGACCTGATGTAGACCTAGACTAACAATAACCTGGCCCTGCCTATTGTACGATGCTTGAACGGAAAATTTTGTTTAGAGTAAATGTTTGCCACCCTTATTTTCAAACAAGTTTTAAAATTATTATTTGTAAAGTTTTACAAAAGCTTTCGATATTATACTACTTTTGATAATATTTGTTAAAGAGCATGTTTTTGACAAATATTATGTAACAAAACTCTTCGTGATTTCTTTTATTGACTTTCGTAGATTTTTCGTTTTTCATTTGAAAAACGTTTTAAAACGTAAAAATATATTTTCTTGTTGTTTTGAACTAAGACAGATGTTAAGTATCGCCACAAAAAATGCCACTTAAACAAGCAGAAAAGTGAAAAATTGTTTCAACAATACATACTAAATAAATATAGTTTTTATACAAAAAACTCTCTATTAAACATAATATTTGCGTCAACAAAAAGGAAATACAAAATTAAGGCTTTAAAACGGCCAGACATTGCTGAATAAAAATTTCCGTGTTTATTGGCCGGCTGGACTTCCGTCGACGCCAGGAAATGAGTTTTGCACCACCCACTTCTCCCTCTTAGGGGACAAACCAACCTCATTATTAGCTTGTCGGAATGCTTTATGCTTTAATAATTTATTTTTCTTATTACTTATAACACTCCAGAAAAGGGTGATTAAATATTCTTTCTTTCATTTAGTTTGGTGTACAAGGGAAAATTATTATTATATAAATATATATACATTTATTAATTTCACATATCATAATATAATCTTTTGGCCCGACAGTTTAGCAAATAGTGAAATCACGCCGAAGATGAAGGCCGACGGCTACCAACAAATATATTCATAAAAGAAGCATCAATTTGTATCATATATGTATTATTAACGGAATATTTTAGTTCATATTAATTGGCTCTGTCTGATTTGATTGCCTCGAGTACAATTATCATGCTTATTCATATCTATTCATAATATCTCTTATAAAGACAATATTTCAACAAAATTTTATATACATATTACTATTCCAATTAAACAACAATCCAGTCATCTAGGTTTATATTAACACAACACCCAAATACTACCCTTAATAACTCTTTAAGTAAAATATATTTACGAGAATTTTCATTTGTAAAGATATATGATTCGATAAATAAGTATGCAACTGAATTATAAACTCTTATTAAATACAATTACAAATTCAGATCACAGACACTCTCAACGCTATAAATTTCCTTTAGAATAAACAGCAATGAACTACCGCCTTTCTACCATCCGAAATACAATGCTTTGATATCGAACTGAAACAATATGTATGGGTGTTTTTTACGCAGGCATTTTATCTATACATTTACATTTTATTTCTATCGCAATTCTTTTCAATTTTTATAAATATTTTAAAAACAAGTAAAATATTATATATTTTTTAACATTTATATTAGCAGTATTTTGAAAACTAAATAAATATTCTCCCTTTTTCGCCGAAACTGGACAATTTAAATTTGAAGACATTGCATACTGAGTAACATAATTCCGAATAAATGAAAATAATTGACAATTAAAACTAACAATCGTTGTATCAACTTAATATATCGTATCAATACTCAATTGAAATTGTTTAACTTTCCATATCTCAAATTTCGATAGCTTTAAATGGTTATTTCCAATTATCAAGCAGAAGCGTGTGACTATCAGCGCGACAGGTTATAGGTTCAATCCCTATTTTTCAAATTAAATATTTAATATTTTCATTTTCTCTACTCTGGTAACAAGACAAAGCGCGGCGTTAAGCTCTGCCACTCGACACGCAATATCTCAAATTGGGCGGAAAGTAGGGGAAGCAACAGAGTGTCTTAACATTACAATTCCAAATTCCCTCTGCCTATTCTGCCATGTGCGGAAAAACGTGAAGCAACTTGAAAGACTGGTTAAGTAGATAATTTTGGCTACAGGCGATAGGATCTTTAATTCGTATATAGTAGTGATTGAATTAACTATAGTATATAAATAACATAAACGTCAAGAATATAATCGTCAGAATACCAAAATAAGTTATATTGCAATGTTGTTTTCCCGCAAATATGACCCTGTCCCTGTCCTCCGGGTAAGATTAAAGAGTTTGGACAGCCGCCAATCGTACTTAATCTGGCAGCGTCACGTCCATATATCTATTTAGAAATATATCAAACTTTTCGAGTGTTACAATACAATAATGGATGAACATTTATAGTTTTTCATTGTGAAACTGAAATTGGCCTTTTCGCTGTGGCAGGGTAAGAAAAGGGTACTTGGGAACCTAGTGTTACACTCTTTACCGTCCCCGTAATAATAAAAATATGTTATAAAGTACTTTATAGCAAGCGATTCAATGACTTCTAAGTGACACTCAACTTAATTTTGACTAATTAATTTAAACTAAAATCGGTTATCGTCTAAAAATGCCTTGTAACTATTCTAATCAAGCGGCAGGTACCAGGCAAGCATTGAGTGGTAGGAGATAGGCAAAGAGGAGATGCACAAAACGCTAGTGCGCCACGAGCCCTTGAGTCGCGTGCCGCTGAGGGCCGGCAGTGATTAGAGCGCGCTAACAAAGCGTGGAGGGCTCTTAACCTACATGCTCCGTTTCCCAGCTACACTCCTAGCAACCGCTGTACGCCTGGTTCAGAAACTCTAAGACGCGCATCCTTTCCATGCGTGTCGTCCTATGCTTTTAAGAAAGCTTATTGTAGACAAAAAGCATAAAAATTACCTTCGCGAAAACAATTTCGAATCAAATAACACAATCTGATTTGATCAACGCGCTAAAACTTGTTCACTCACTCAGCTTCATGCTGTATCCCGCTCATGGCATGGTAGACAGAGGGAACTTGGGAACCTAGTGTTAAGGCATTCCGTTCCGTTCGCCACTTTTCGCCAAATTTGAGGCATTGCTTATTGAGTGGCGGAATTCAATGCCGCACTTTGCCTTGTGTATCACAGCGAAGAAACAAGAATATAAAATATTAAATATTTTCATTGGGGGCCTGTCGTGGCGCATCAGCACAAGAGTGTGACTGTAACCGACAGGTTCTGGGTTCGGTCCCCAGTCGAGGAAATGAAATATTTAATATTTTCAATTTAAAATATTTAATGTTTCATTTCTTCGCTCTGGTATAAGGCAAAGCGCGGCGTTGAGTACCGCCACTCAACACGCAATGCCTCAAATTCGGCGGAAAGTGGGGAACGGAAGTGGAACGGAGTGTCATAACACTAGGTTTCACTTCCGTTCCCTCTGCCTACCCTGCCTAGTGCGGGATACAGCGTGAAGCTGAAAAAAAAAGAAAAAAAAATATTTCATTTCCTCGAGTTGGGATCGAACCCACACCCTATCGTTAACAGTTACATGCTTGTGCCACTGAGCCATGACAGGCCTCAACAAAAATTCATAAAAAGAACACTTGAACCAGCGACTTACAGTCAATGTCCCGATGAAACAAATTGAAAGTGGGGAAAGCTTTGTAATAAAAATAGCAGTACATAAAGTTGTAGATGTCGTAAATAAAAGATCTGACAATGTAACAAAACGTCAGCTTTAAAGTTAGCGTGAAGCATATAAACCCGTCAATCTCCCGCCCCCATATAATTTTTCCTTTTCATGAAAACTGTAAAGCAAAAATTTTTTCATAGTACTTTTTTTTCAGTTTCACTGTTCACGCACATGGTTGGGTAGGCAGAGGGAACTTGGGAATCTAGTGTTAAGACGCTCCGTTTCACTTCCATTCCCCACTATTCGCCAAACTTCACGAATTGCATCTTGAGTGACGGAACTCTACTCCGCATTTTGCCTGTTACCAGAGCGAGGAAAATGAAAATATTAGGTATTTAATTTTAAAATATTAAATATTTCCTATTCTCGAGTGGGAACGAACCCACAACCTGTTGCGCCTTCAGTCACACTTTAAGCTCGTGACCCTGCGACATGAAAGGTCTTGAGTAGTAGTAAATTACTGTTTTAAATACTTCGCATGCTACATTCATGCAAGGTACGGATTTGGCGACGCAGCCAATCTTGTGGTGCAGCCAGTATCGCTTTATGTCTAACTCGGGCCCGCTATTGATTCTTGGGTATATAGGAATTCTGGCAGAACATCAAGTAATAAAGCGGTTATCTATGCTCGTTTGCGCCAAAACGGAACTGTGATATTGCCTGCATGTAGAATACTATAGCAAAAGTGGTGCGATCTGCAAAGGGGCATTAGGGCGAATGCCACGGTAATTACGCGCGAACTTGGAAGGTGTGAGCAACTTTGTGCTCGTAATTTGTTCCTAAACTTGCTTAATATTCCCCCTGACAAGATAAATTTATTAGAGACGCCGTTGACGAGCGCTTCGCAACGTAGCAGCTGAATGAAGATAGTAGGTCTAATGACGTCGTTTATATTTAAGAGTATGAGCGTGATATATCCAACAGCCACAAACAATCTAATTTAAATAATTTTATTCAACAATTACAGTAATATGAAATTAAACTTTAAAACTGATCAGTGTACCTTATTAGCTGGAATAAAAATAAAATAAGATAACATTAGTTATTTTTCCAAAATAGAAATAAAACAAAATTCTCTGTCACGCCGAATTCTGCCAATAAATTACCAATCTTTTCTCAAGCCACAAACATGGAAGCATTATCGCTCCGAAGCTCTCAGTACTATTCGGCGTAAATCCCTTCCCATTAGAACAATGCAGATTATCAGCCAACACTTAGGAGAGGGCAATCGTGGCTCGGAATCCATCAGAGAGATCACGCTGTACGGGATCGCATTAAACTTTTACAATGCCATTACGGGGCGTCGGTGAATGTACGCATCATTGCCCTCTTAAGGACCTAGGTCTATAATGGGATTCATTCTACATCGAAATGCTTTTATTGCATAGTTTTCTTTTAATTTTTATATTAAAATGTGAATGTACGTAATGTATATTTAAAATTATATCCTTTATTTTTCTATTTCCAGCTTTATTTGTTTTTGACCCATTCCAATTTGCAATTATAACGATAGATGCTTACCCACTGTAAAGTATCTTTGGCCTTGTGCTTTTATATAAGTGATAATATTAACGTTTTTATTCACCCCTTATATAAATGTATTAATCATCTTAATAGATACATGTTCATTATTCCAGCACATTTATACTAATAATATGTGAGAAGCATTTCTACCAGACGAAAATTTTAACTATATTATCGCGAAACGTATTAAATCAGCAAGTTTCATGCTCAGCAATCCCAAAGGGTAGACGCAAACCTGACACTGACAGTGACTGAGTGGAATCCCAGGAATGCACTTTATACTTTACGGCTGAACCTTCATCAAGCACCGAAAACTTTTTGGAAACTAGTTCTAACTACAGGTATATCATATACATTATTATATACATTTGTGCTCATAGCTTGCTATTAATTTGGGATAGGATTTTCATAAACAAAATAACGTTATTGTATCTTATGGGTTGGAACCATAATCAGGATTGTTATTATTATCCAGGACTTAAGAGTAGACTTAAGTAATAGTAGTCAACGAGAAGTAGAACTTATAAAATTTGACATTTGTAAATTCGCGGGCGTTTACACTGCATTTTTAATGAAATCTACTACAAAAATAAGTCCGTAATGATTTTTTAAAATGAAATATTTATAAATTTTAACCTTTTGGAATTTATCCTTTATTGGTATAGCAAGATCTTGCCATATTTTATATAGTTTTATATGACCACGGGAAGTACATTTCGAACATAAAGCAATATATATATATATATATATATATATATATATATATATATATATATATATATATATATATATATATATATATATTGCTTTTAATTAAAAGTTTGATTTTTTGAGAGCTCCGACCTAAATATTTAAATCTCCTTCAGCTTCACTCTTCCACGCGATCTGGATATAAATGGTTTTAATAGACGGATAACAAAATGATTCTCTCTTTAAGGGTTCTATTCTTTCACGTTATATCCCTAGCGGGCTAGGTAGAGAGAACGGAGCGCCAAACGCTACGGAAATACTGAACTATAATTAATAATTTATAGCCTGTGATTTAAAAGACACTTCTTGTATCGTCAAACAAAAAAAATCTACGCCATTTGAGCTACAAATTTATTTGTTATATAATAAAATAATAATCATTGTTGTACAATATATTGTATTTTTTTTAAGGTTTCAATTTTCCCATTTCAGCAAAAGCAATTTTCTAAGCATAATACAAAACTTATAAGGTTCCATCCTCGGAACTAGCTTTACAGTCTTCTGTATTTTTTTATTCAACTAACTTGTATCGTGTTTCCCTAACGACCTCTTGCAACTTTTTTCCGCGCAAAAGAAAATTCGTGGATACCCAAGTTTTCTTAAATGTTAGAAGGCTTCGTCTTGCTTAATATTGTGTAGGCAATTGCTTGTTAGCGCAAGAGTTAAAGTTTATACCAGATGCTTTTGTTTGCCTCTACTTTAAGATTTAACTGGCCTGCTTTGCCAGATTTTCTTGTCTCTTATCTAAATTATACTTCTTTTCTTTTCTTTTAATTGGTTAAATATATTCAATATATACCTATAGTAATAGACAAATTAGTTTATTTATTTTTCTTAATTTGAGTATTCCTTGCAGAATACAGGCATTGTATCAATATATAAATATAATATCTAGTATATATTATCAAATGGCTTGACAATGTTACCATTTTTATAAAATAATCATATTTCTTTTCTATAATTAAAATATAAAATTTTACACTAAGAGTAGAAAGTATTTTTAGTATACTTATAAAAGTTACAATATATAATTTGAACGGATGTAATGAAGATTTAACTTCAGCATATTATCAATTAATAAATATGGTAACTACTAGAAAGATATTTATAATTAAACTTGAATATCGCTTGAATAGCCAGAGGCCTCTCGTGGCATAGGGGCTCGAGCGTGTGACTTTAAACGCCATAGGTTATTCTATCCTCATTCGAAAAAAAGAAATATTTAATATTTTCCTTTCTTAATTCTGGTGACAAACCAAAGCGCGTCGAGTTCCGCCACTCAACACGAAATGCCTTTAATTCGACGGAAAGTGTGGAACAAGACCGAGTGAACACTGGTTTTCCAAGTTCTCTCTGCCAACTCTGCCCATGGAAGGGGTACAATGAAATTGAAAAACTATCACTTGAATGAAGTAACTTTAAGTATTTATATCCAAGACCTCAAACTTTAATCTACTTATTTTTATATATACTTATTGAAGGCATTTAAAGCTAAAAAGGCAATAAATCTTACGAGGTTTTATAACAACGTTATCAGCTCGTCAACTATAAATTATCCGTTTATAGCATGCTAATGTTGTTACTTGGGAAAACGCTACTTTACTTACTAGATGTAACTTTAGGAGGCCAATGGCTGTGGATTCGATTAATACTCTGTGATATGATTTTTTTTTAATTTTCCTTGCTCAGGTAACGAGGAACTCTGAAAGCGCAGCGTTGAGTTCCGCCACTCGGCGTACCATCTCTCAATTCGGCGGTAAATGGGGAATAGGGTCTCTCAATAGTAGGTTTCCAGACTCCCTCTCCCCTACTGTGCTATGTGCGAGATAAAATTTAAAGTTAAAAAGAATACTTATAGTTTATTGTGAAAATATGTCTTGACTTTAATTTTCTTGAAAAGGATCTTGTTGTGTTTTTCTTTCGACTGGAATAAAGCGGCTGAGTTTTTTTCGTATAAATAAGGAGGATCCATACCGTATTAAAGTAACTTATAAGAGACACTTTATAAAATTTTATTGTCACGGTGAGTTCTATGTAACTGAGTACTAACAACGCTTCAGGTATAAATTTTTTTATGGAAGAGACGGCAAACGTGCGTACGGGTCACTTGATGGTAAGTTATCACCGTCGCCCACGGCCCCGTGTAACTCCAGAAAAGCTACAGGAGCGTTGCCGTCTTTTAATGTGGATGGGCACCGGGGCCCGCCATTACCTAATGCGAAACGCAGTGGCCAGAGCAACTACTTAACGCCGGTCTTAAATACCGGGGGTGGTAACAATCCGGTCGAATCTGCCCATGCGTGTTGCTATTGCTGGCAACGTGACTCTACCACACGCACTTTAGTCGCCTCTTACGACATCATCAGTACCAGGGTAATCCTATTCTAAGCCGGGATCACACGGCAAAATCAATTTGTCAATACAAAGATACGTCAATATATATTAAATATATTGTGGTATAGAAATAAAGTAATAATAATTATTATTTGTAAATTAATCTTACATAATTTTTTAATTAATCATTTATATTCTGATACGCAATTGACCGGTTTTGTTTCAATTGATAAGTACTTATAAAACTCAATTAAATTATCTTTATCAATACAAGAACTATAAGAATAGATCCAGAATCAAATTTTAAAGTAAATAGCACTGCTATTGTCATGTAAATTACCAAAACGAATTAATTATTCACGATTGCGCATAAAAGGATTTTCTCAAAGTTCTATCGCATCGTAATGAACAAAGAAATTTTAATCTTAATTAAATCATTTAATACTTGCTTTCGTTAAGTGTAAATAACTCAACCAACAACTCAACTAGGTAGCTCAAATTTTATATTAATATGTATTATCATACGATGTCTATCGTGCAGGTGCACAATCGTGTGACTACAAACGCGACAGTTTGTGGGCGTGATCTCTACTTGAAGAAAAGAAATTACTATTTTGAAATTAAATCTAAGTTTATAATAAATCTGTAACTGGTCACTGTCTGTACATGGAAGATTTATCATGGAAAATCTTTTAGAGAATGTTTATTAATGTAATTGTCATAAAATAGTGACTAATTTCAAAAACGACAAACCAGACTTCCATGCAGTTTTCAATATTATATTTTGGCAGCAATCTTCTTTCAACAGCTAGTGTTTGTTTTATTGTAATCGGTCGATAAATAAATCCAGTTTATAAATTCAGTCCATCTAAAGTAATTAATTCGAAAAAAGTGCTACAATTTTTCACATTCAGCTAAAATATTTGTTTTCAATGTATAAATTGTCTCAAAAGTGATAATGTTAGAACAAGAAAATCATATTTATTGAATCATATATTGTTATTCAAACGGGTGAATGTACTAGCGGATCGCTAGTACCTACTAAATATTTTTATTTCATCGCCCTGGTATCAGGACATAACTGCGGCGTTGAGTTCCGCCACTCAACAATGTTTCAAATAAACTCCGCCATTGTTGTTACAACAATGTTTCAAATTCGGTAGAAAGTGGGGAACGGAACGGAGTGTCTTAACACTAGGCTGACTACTTTGCCAATGCAATATAGAGTATAGATACAATTATAACAAATATTTTTCTTTTATAAGTAAAATAATTAAAACTTTATCAAATATCAAACACATGGCCGCCATTTTGTAAACGGAAATTAACATAATTAAATAACAATACCACGTACATACCATAAAGTTACAAACAGACATGTTAATATATCATTATATAAACTACAGTATAAACGAAGACTTGTCTATCATATAAACGTATGTATTATTGATTAGAAGCTAATTCGACTTTGCTGACTAGCAAACGTACTCGCATATGATTGGAGCATATTCTCTAACGGGGAATTCACAGCTCTAATTGAATACCGTAATTACGTATCCGGGCGCTCTATACGAAGGTCAATAGGAAATATCTACTGAATTTATTATTATGTAGGAGCTACATAACCGCATGTTTGATAAAACCTTTTCGTTAATTTTCTTTTGATTTATTATTGCAGTTTTGTATTCCTAATTTCTTCTTATAATATGTTTTGATAATGTAACAGCTTAGTTAATAAAACGTTTGATTTTCATAATTAAATTTTCCTTATCGAGATAATCACGATTTATAAAAAAATAATTAATTTACGACTAATTAACTAAGTATATAAGTTACCAGGTTTCTTTTACAAATTTGTATAAATGTAAAATTTTACGTAAATTATTACGTATATAAAAATGAATTTTCTTATTAAACAATTTAATTCATAATATAATTAGAATTATTAATAACTTACATCCAGACCACTGTACTGAAATTTAAAGTAGTTATTAACATTGTTACGCTTCCATCTAATTCGAAAACAGCCGTACTATCGAACTAATAGCTCCAATATCTCCGTATTTCCAACCAATAGAGAGACGGAAATCGTAAACTCGTGTTGTTTAGACCGCAGAATATTCAATGAATCTTAGAAACCACTCGAATGGTACATGGTGAGAAGCTGTGTTCTGACCAAATACGGGACGTTTGTATGCAGTAGGCAAATACCATCCCTTAAATTTGCACTTGAGATTACCTACAGATAAGGTGTACTGGTAGATTGTATCTGTCCGAAGCACTTGAAACGTATTGTAACCGCAAACTGTTAGTGTGATTGAGAAATTGTACTCTGTGCGTATTGATATGAAAAAGTATTGAACTAGTAGTAACTTAGTATTTAACTTGAAAATAATGCTAAGCACATACAATTTTTTTGCTTTATAGTGAATATGTATATTTAAAAAACCTACGTTAATCACCTTGTCCTTATGTCAATTTTTTACTTAATATTTTCTCTTTTGTAATGTTGACAAAAGTTTGTATTAAAACAAGTGTCAGTTTTACTTGTTCTATGTAAGAAAATTGAAATACAATAAAACAGTACACAAAAAGTATTTTAAAAAAATAATATACAAACAACGCCACGTTGTACCTCGTCAAAAATAAATTTACTTCCTCTCAAGCCAAATAAGCACGCAATAAGAAACAGCGGAAAGTAAATTATTCAACCTCAATTTACTCTCCTTGGGCGGTGAACAACCTCAAAATTCATTTTTCACGGGCCCCGGCGTGGAATAAAATTGAGAGGATTAGTTTGTCCTATGGCTATCAATGTTAGGTCGTCAACTAGAGCAGAAGGCCTATTTGCTGCTCCATTGGACATTTTGTGGCGCGCTGATGCAATTAACCGCTACAACGTATTATGTTATAACAAGGTTACCAAGACGGGCGCCTGGAAGCGATCTTAGTTTCGGGCTATGATTTTACTGTGTTTCCGCAAGTGAATGGTGAAATTGCTCCATAAAATAGAGTATGAGCAGATAAAAGGATCAATTTACTTGATATATTGATGGATTTTCAAAGCTTACTTTATATATCACAAATTAGGTTATACTGCTATTGTATCTTTGACAAGCTATTGCATCTTTGACAAGCATTCTATCACAACCTATCCTAAGATATTTTAAAAGACAACTTATAACAACTTACCTTGATCGTAAAATAATAGCTATAATAAAAAAATGCAATCATTTTTATTCTATTCTTCTTTCTATAGAAATAAAAGTAATACTTTAATTCATATTTATTTCATTTCAACAGACGTGATTTTTAACGTTTTTAAATATTATAGTACAAAACGTCTCGTACAAGAGTCCGTCTTACACTATAGTCCCTTTCCAAATTTTTAGATAGGTGGTAAAAACTAAATCTGAACTTTTTCCAAGCAAACGGAAAAAATTGTTTATAATAAAAGACTATCAAGTTTTAAAATAATTACCCAAAAAAAATATGGTGAAAATGCGATAAAATCATATTCTTGTTACTTAAGTGATGGCTAAAACAGGCATCGCAGAGCCTGGGAACCGCTGCAAAAACAAAGTATCTTACTACCAGATATTTTTTGCTATCCATGTAGTGCTCTTACGTGTTATAGTAAATAATACAACTTTTTATAACACCAATCAATATCAGAAATATATGTTAACACTAACATCATATCTATGATCAGTGCCATAAATTGTAGCTTCACGAGTATAGAAATTATAATAAGGTATATAGAAAAAAATGTAATTGTGTTATAAAAGGACAAGGACGGGTTGATCTAGATAATCGAGTATCGTTGTCCTTGTGCGGAGTTTAATCGATTCCGTGAGTATTAACGAGGAACGTTTGGAATTCTAATGTATAGAATGTTGATTGGGTATACATTTATTGAGAGCTTTCTTACATTATATATATGAATATAATCATGTATAAGCCACTCGAACAGCCTATACAAATTTAGTTAAATAATAAAATGTTTTTATAAATTGTTAAAAGTTCTTTTTAAAATTGTTTTTTATTAATCAGAATGACATCAAAATTTTACTAACAGTCCAATAGAAGTAGTATATTTATTTATTTTTTTCTTTTTTTTTCAGCTTCACGCTGTATCCCGCACTTGGCAGGGAACGGAAGTGAAACCTAGTGTTATGACACTCCGTTCCACTTTCGTTCCCCACTTTCCGCCGAATTTGAGGCATTACGTGTTGAGTGGCGGAACTCAACGCCGCGCTTTGCCTTATTACCAGACTATTGTTAACAAAGAGATTATTTATTTTTAAAATATTAAAAATAAATAATCGCTTTGTTAACAATAGTCTACACTTCAACAGCATTTATTCTCCAATCGACTCACCTCTTTAGTATTAACGAATACTTAAAAAAAGACAAACTGAATATAAAATCCTTTGAAATTAAATAAAATAGTAGCAAATTAAAAGCCGTTTTACACATAAGTAGTTTCAGTTCATGTACAAACACGTGAAGGGAAATTATGAAAAATCCTTTTATATGTCCACCACGTTTCACATGCATGTAATCCTCTTAGAGCACAATAGTGCGCTCTACATGCAGAGGAAAGTATTACCTACTATCCCCCTGTGAATATTTTTAAAGATTTCACGTTAGCGTAGCAGATTACAATATTTCGTTATACTTTTTAGAATGATATTAATATGTTATATGTATTCTATATTTGTATTTCAGTGACACAAAAATAAATTATTTTATTTTTTTTTAGCTACAAGCTGTATCCCGCACTAGGCAGGGTAGGCAGAGGGAATGGAAGTGAAACCTAGTGTTATGACACTCCGTTCCACTTTCGTACCCCACTTTCCGCCGAATTTGATGCATTGCGTGTTGAGTGGCGGAACTCAACGCCGCGCTTTGCCATATTACCAGAGCGAAGAAATAAAACATTAAATATTTTAAATGGAAAATATTAAATATTTCATTTCCTCGACTGGGGATCGAACCCAAAACCTGTCAATTACAGTCACACGCGTTACTCGTGCCGACAGGCCTCAAAAGAAAAATATATAAGAAAAATAATATAATATAAGAAAAATAAAATATTATATTCATTTTAAATAAATTCAATTACTTCATTTCACGTATTAAGATCTTCTCTTGAGGTCTTCTCTTGAGATCTTCTCTTGAGGTCTATTTGATATATATTGTATTTATTTTAGACAATATATATAGATCATATGTTCTGCCAATTTTGCTTTATTTAATATATGGTGTATAAAATTACTATGGTAAAATTAATAATTCTAAACTTAAATAATTCATAATAAACAAAAAAGACTGTAAACTACAGATTGTAGGTTCTATCCCCACTCAAGGAAATGATTTTTTTAATATTTTCTATTTAAATATTGCTTGTTTTCATTTTTTCGCTGTGGTAACAAAGTAAGGCGTTGAGTTCTGCCACTCAACATGGAACGTTTCAAATTCAGCAAAAAGTGCTGAACGGAACGGAGTGTCTTAACACTAGGTTCCTTCAAGTTCCCTCTGCCTACCCTGCCATATGCGGGATACAGCGTAAAGCTGAGTGAGTGAGTGAATACCACTTTAGGACATCGTTCTATATTCTAATTTGCAATTAAATGGCTTCAAGTTATACTAGATATATTTTATATTTTTTGGTATATTTTAGTACCAAATAAAAATAATTTCCTCTAAGACCAATCTGGAAGAAAATTGCAGTAATTAAAAACGATGTTTATTTCTGAAGATAACGTTCAAGCACAATAAAAGGGAACAAGAAGACTTAAAGAACGTTAAAAATAGTAATTACAACTCCGTAGAAAATGCTACCATCTTGTAGGTAAATTGTGATATCATTGTCGTCAGTAGAATGGGTGGGACTTAAAATAGTTCTACGCCCAACTCGTACCGTCATACATATCTCCTTGAGCGCTCTTTCCGAACAAAAGACTACATGCAAACTACCGTGAAGTTCTCCTGAATACGTCTCAAGAAGGTTCCGGGCTTAGAACCGGTGAGTGACTTTATTTAAATACTTTTAGCAGTCTTTGTCTTCAGATACTTAACTGACAGTTGCTATTTGATATATATTGTAATTTACACACACACACACACAGTTTATTTGGAAACGAATAATTTCATGCTTTTATTTATTTTATTTTATAATTTTAATTTCTTTATTCGCTTATCTTTAGTGTTTCAGTAAATAACATTTAATACACTTAAAATATTTTATCATTGGTACATAGTTATTGTCATAACATATATTTAGAAATTGTATACATATTATTTCCTTTTTGTATACATATTTACTCAGATATATAAAAAAAATTCTGACTTTATATTCAAATCACACATTTTGTAGCTATACCAATTTAAAAGTTACGTAAATGTATGTTTATTCTCGTGTGGCTCTCAAGAGAATAAGCCAGAAAACAAATCATATATTATTCAAAGTTATTAAAATATTGTAACCTCGTAACGTACTTTTAATGATGAATATATAAATACATTCATACATACATGTACATATTAAGTTTAGAAAATGGATTGGTGATACTAATAATAAAAGTAGAGTTTACTTGATATAGTTTCACATTTTTCTATTTTTCAGTCAAGTTAAAATTTTTAAGGGAATTGTATGTTACATTTTAATGTTTTACATTACTTAATAAAGTTCTCTAGTTTCTATTTATTGTCATAAATATTGTGTTTTGCCGCACACACTAATATTTCATTTTACGATTTAGATTAAATTAAAAAAAAAAATGCAATCAAACTGAAAACTTCATGTGGGCACGAACTGAACTAAGCCTTCAGGTTTTGGAACACCCCAATTTACCATCTAAGCTGATTTAACTTTATAGTAATTTATCTGCTTAAAAAAATTATAAAACGACATTTTCTAATAATGAAACCGACTTACATAGAAAATGCCGAGAAAAATTAGTAAATACTCTTAGCGGGCTTTAAATTTATGAATGTAATATTCGTAAATGTACATACAAATACAATTAAAGATAAAATTACTTTTAATGAGCAAGAAGTTGCAATCAACTGAAATCCAGTAGCGATAAAGTTGCTGTTGTATAAAACTCGATAAATCGCACACACACTGTGAATTTAAAACGTAAGCAAGCTTACATAAGCCCAGTATACTCACGTATGTTAGTATGGACGGTTTATCGCCAGCTCATCTCGCCAAGAGGTCAAATTAAGCGCATTGCAGGTGCACAAAAAACAAGCTAGAACTTTTCAGTAAGAAAAAATACTGATCTTTATTTGCCATTTTCTTGTGAAAAATTTACTTTTTACTAACTCAATTCATTAACTCGATTATTCATTAAGATAATCTGTTTAATTTGTACCTTTTTGCTTTTTATATGGTTGAAGTAAAGTTATATATATTTAAACTACCTTTTTTTTTGTCGTCTTGGGTAGTCTAAAGTGTTTGTCCCAAAATGGAATGATTAGCTTAGCTTGAAGTATGACCAAATCATCATTGTCTAATGTACGCAAAGTGAGATATAAAGAATGATTATTTATTTTGAATTGGCAATTAATAATTTCAGTAAAACAAAAACAAAAATAAACCCTAAAGTTGTATTAGAACAGACAACAGTTTTAATGAGGGAACTTTAAATTTTGCTCCACACTCTGTGAAATAGTTCTACCTTTACTTCAAGATAATAAGAACGTACGAGAGCTACGTTGTTACTTGAGCAAACTCCCATAAAATTTAATTTTACTTAGAAAATATAAATTAGTTTATAAATATAATTTAACAAAGAACATAGATATGTTCATTAACGCTGTCAAAGTAACTACTTTTCTTTATTGTGTTAAGTACTATTATTCTATTATTTACAGTTGTAACAAGTTGTAACAAGCGTATAAGAAATTCAAAGTAGCTTGATAAAAACGTATGGCTTAGTTTGTCAGAGCGCTTGGGCGGTATCAAAGGGGCGCGGGCTCAAATTCTACTACGTAAAATATTTAATTCGCTTTTAAATTTATTAAATTTAGTATAAACATCATAGACTTCAGTAAATTGACAAAAAAAAATAATTCTTATCCAAGCACGCTACCAATTTGCTTATAATATTACACATTATATATTTATATTACATATATTGATATCAATAATTAATCAACTAATTTGAAAACAACTAAACTAATATAACGGTAAGTTTAATCGATTAAGTCCAACTTGAAATTTCAATCAACCATTGAAACTAACAGTTGTCGAAAACTCTTCAGCTGTAACGATAAAATGAGGAGAGAAGTTTCTATTCAGTAACTAGCAGACTTTTGCTATCGAATAATAATGAAGATTTAATCTTATAATTGTATTATGAATTATATTGAAGCTGACCTTAGGTTACCATGTAGATACTTTGTAATATTTTCTTTCGATTATCAGTATGAAAGTGCGTATTTTATTATACTGACCTATTATAGAAAAATAAATGACCACATTTAAAGAAAAAAACAGAATTTTCATTCATATCTATCAATAACGCAAATTGTGAGCATTACATAATTAGCTAAATTGATTTATGCGTAAATTTTCTTCGTATTTTATAAACAATTTTACATGTATAATTATCTCTTTACCAAATCTAAGGTTGTAGACTAATAATATTTATGTAAAAAAATATTTTAATAATTACAAATTTAATACCAAATGCAATTAAAATTATAAAAGAGGCCAAACGTTTTGGAATTTAACTGTAAAGTCTCGAAGCTGCGAAAACAATGCCTTATTTAGCACCACCCGATACAAAACAAAAGCGAAATATTAAAACAATGCTTGAAATAATGGCTCAAAAGGTAATGATATTTCGAGCCTCCATAAGCCATCCAAATCCTAATAAAGTAACCGACGAAAAAACGTTCAATTGTCGCTGAATCTCGTCAAAGTCGACTTTTAGTTAACAATGTCAGTAGAGTAAAAATGTTTTCTTTGTCTAATTTCGGCAAATCGGATTTCTGATATTGGGAAACAAGATTACTTTTCCGTCCTCAAAATTCTAATTATTTCTAAAAAAATGTCAGAATTATTATGAAGAAGAATAGCCTGACTGAGGTTAATTAAATAAATATTAAGCGATTTCAAGATTATTCTTGGTAACCTATGGTTTTGTTATTGGTAAAAAATAAACATTACTAATAATATGTAATTAAATCTGTATTTCCCTTTCGATATACGCCACTAGAATTTTCTTATAAACATCATTACATGTTGTAGATAGAGGACCTTTACAGAAGAATGTAAAGCTACTTACCGTCATTATGTCAAAATTGTAATATCTATAACTATGTATATACATATCAATGTTATGAGTATAAATATAATAAAATCTTTACTTATCACGCAATTGGAATTATGAAAAATATGTCATTTTTCATTTAAATTTTCCAAAAAAAGTCAACACAGAAAAGTATTTTCAATTCATCGTATTTAAGGACATACTATGAGGCCGTCGGGGCGTGAGCCCGCAAGCACAACATTGTATTTACAATAGTTGTGGGTTCATTTTCCACTCGGGAAGTTAATTATTTAGTATATTACAGGGATTAAGTTTAAGTTTAAGCGGCGTTAAGTTTCGCCACTCAACACGTGTGATGTCTCGGGAACTCGGCGTGTAGTGACGAACGGAGTATCCTAATATGTTAATTAATTGTATTGAACGTAGATATTTAACTTTAACGCTATAGTGAAGTAATTGAATCAATAATAATGTTTTTTAAAATATTTTATAGAGGTTTAATAAAATAGTTAGGTTAAGGTCTTATTTCTTTTTGATTTTACTTTAAAAAGTATTATCTGACTTTAGTTAGTTCACTGCAAACTGCAAACTGATAATATGCAGACATAAAAGAATTAAATACAACATTACTTCATTACAATCTAAAAATAATCATAAAATATGTATTAGTATAGTGTATACTCGTATGTATATTTGATTAAACGTTTACAGTTAGTCATAAAAGCTTTTGCTCATAAAAATGTAGTAAACATGGATACTTACTTCTTACTAACTAAATGTTGTAGGGGTGTCATTTAATAAATCTGACAAATAGCTTTTATATATTTATCAAGAGAGGATATGGCAAATATTACTTATCCATTTTAAGAATTCATTAATTTAAAATAAACGAATGAGAAAATAAAATGAAGTAGCGTGGAAATAATCAATAAACATAAGTGAAGGCCTTGGAACGATTCGAATGCATATTTTAAGTTACGCCCACATTTCAACAAGAGCTTTATTTATATTTAACTTCACCGTACTGTTAGCTTTGGACATACAAACGCTTCAATTGAGTACTAAAACGGCGGCGAAACTCTTCAAGAGTTTGGCCGCCGTTGACTGACCACAACATATTATGTTTGCAATAAAATTTGTGACGTTATCGTAACTATGGGCGTGGGCTTCACTTAGTGGAATGTTCATTTTTTTTTATGTTTCGAATTTATACAAAGTGTGGCATTTAATTTCGTAATTCAACACGCAATGTCGAATGTGGATACTCATCTCTCTCCGCTATATACAAGATACAGTATAGAGCTAACAAAGGGAACTATACCTTTTATAAAAATCAAAATCAAAATCATATTCTTTATTCAATTAGGCCATTTAAGCACTTTTGAATCGTCAAGTTACTTATAAGTGTCTGTAGTGTCAGTCCTTACAGGAAGCTACCACCGGCTCGGAAGGCAGGTCTGTTGAGAAGAGCCGGCAAGAAACTCAACAGTTGCTCTTTTCAAAATATCGGTTAAATTAAATATATAACATAGCTTCCTGAGTGAGTACCAACAGCATGTAATCCCACGCGCTCTTATCATTGTAGTATTCTTGAATTGAATAATATGCTTTGCCTAACAATATATTTTTAACATTCACTTTATTATATTTATATATATATATATATATATATATATATATATATATATATATATATATATATATATATATATATATATATATATATATATATATATTGTATATGTCACAAGTAGTATTGCAGATAAATTGAAAAGTGTAAAAACATGTCCAACTTCGTTCTACCCACCCTATTCAATATGAGCTTTTCGTGTCACGATACGTCTAGACGGTAGCAGACTTACATATTTTGCTATTACTTCTTGAACTATTATTTTCCATTTATTATTACTTTTCTCTTGCTTCAAAATACTCGTTGATATATTAAAATAATGTTAATGTTATAATGTTTGTAGGCACTGAGCATGAATTTTACTCCTGCAAACTTAATTTTCACAATTTAATTCATTTGATCGTATCTGAGATCTAAATTAACCTACATTACTAAAATCAATCCCATACTGACCACCAGTGGGCAAGACCGACTTTCTCATAATATTTTTTTTCTTTAGAGGTAATGAACCAAAAATAAACTTTGTCTTTCGATTCTATAGTGTTTGCATAAATTATAAAAATATTCCAATGGATTTGGCAATTTACTGTATTCTTATGCATGCTTGAATATTGAATAAGATAAATGCTCATTTATCTTATTCAAGCAATTGATTTTCATTGAAAGCGTTCAATTACAACATTTTAAAATCTTATTTAAAAAGAGAAGGGACCTATATTTTATCATTTCGGAAGTGTCTATCTCTCTCTCTCTTTCTCAACTTCACAGTGTATAACGCATATGACAGGATAGGCAGAGGGAATTTGTGAAGATAGTATTAAGACATTTCGTTCCCCACATTCCGCCGTATTTGAGGCATTGCCTGTTGAGTGGCGCAACTCAACGCGGCGCTTTTCCTTGCTACCACAGCAAATATATATAAAAACATTCAATATTCATTTTAAAAAAAATATTAAGTATCTCACTTCCTCGAGTGGGATTGAACCCACAACCTGTCGGTTATAGTCACACGCTTATGACCCTGCGCCACGACGGACCTCAAATAATTAATCGATCTATTTTTCTAATGATTCACGTTTAAATAAACAAAGATATATATTTCTTAAACTGTGACCTAATTCATTACCAAACTTAAATAAACAATTTATCTAGTATATAAAAGTAAAACCGCCAACGTTGAACAGTGTGTCGTATTGTATAATTAAACTTGAGTACTGTTAGCGCTAGTCACACAAACGCTCGCAAATGAACACTGAAACTTAGAACTTTACGTGCCTAACTGTTCGGTCGTTACAGCCCATATAATGTCTTAATAAACTCTGTAACTAAATACGCTGGGGTTTTTAATTTTATAAGAGTAAATATACAAAAACAGTACATATGAGTTAATAATACTGTTGTATACATCAACGCCCTGCTTTATCTTCTTACTGTTCAGTCAATTCTAAGGAACTAGTCTTTCTACTCAGCTTCACGCTGTATCCCGCACATGGCAGGGTAGGCAGAGGAAACTTGGGAACAAAGTTTTAAGACACTCCGTTTCACTTTCGTTCCCCTTTTTCCGCCGAACTTGAGGCATTGCGTGTTGAGTGGCGGAACTCGACGCCGCGTTTTGCAAGGCAAAGACCAGAGCGAGGAAATACCAGAGCGAAGAAATGAAAACATTAAATATTTCAATTGAAAATATTTAATATTTTATTTCTTCGAGTGGGGATCGAACCCACAACCTATCGGTTACAGTCACACGCTTGTGCCGCTGCGCCACGACAAGCCTCAACTAGTCTTTCTTATCAGTAGTTTTTACTTTATACATTCTAAATTAGCCCGGGGTCATTAATTTTAATAACCATCAATTATTAAATTATAAATTAATTATTTTAACTATCTTTTTTTCTTTTGGCAAAGGGACTTGGGATCCTAGTGTGAGATTTTACCTCGATACCACAACGAGAAAAAAAATCATTTCATTTACTGGAATGGAGATTGAACCTCAAATATTTCGTGTTTTTGTGCCCTTGTGCTATGACTAGCCTCAATAAACTATATTATCTTTTTATTTCTAATTTGAAACTCTAGACAGATATGAGAATACTTTCATACTACCAAATGATAACGACTATTTCTCATTATAAAATGTTCAAAATTCTATTAGCTTCGGGTCAACGTTCAATATAGTTGGAATATCCAAACGCTTTAAAAGTAAAACTTTTTTCGCTAAATCAGTTTTTATTCGCTTGCAAGCGTTTATACAGCTTTTACGCGGACGCTCTAAACTGAAAGCTCGGAAAGCTCTTATCCGCCGGCAATGACAGGCGCCGCGTTAACTTGATGTGCAAAATATTTGAAAAATGAAATAGCATTATATAAATTGTATTATAAATTAAATTACGTTGTTTTCGTGTTTCAATGAATTTAATAGGCCTTACATATTAAATATTTATATTATTATTTATTATTGTCTTAGTTACAATAGTTTTCTAAATTGAAAATATACTACTTATTTTATTTTATTTTTATTTTAATGTGCATATTAATTGTACAGTGTATAAAATATATTATTAACTCGCTCATGAATTCAAATGAGGCAAATATTTACAATTTGCGATTAAATTGTAAATTATTTGATATTTAAATAAAGACTAATGATAAATTTTGTTAATAATGATTGTGGCTATGTGGTTATTACATATAGTATATAACAAATGTATATAAGAGAAGTACATAATAATATAAAATAATAAAGAAGCTTGTCGTGGCGAAGGGGCACGAACGTGTAACTTTAAACGCGACAAGTTGTGGGTTCGATCCCCAATCGAGGATATGAAATATTTAATATTTTCAAATTAAACACTTTGTTTTTTCATTAGATTAGTTATAAGGCAAAGTTCAGCGTAAAGTTCTGTCACTCGACTCAGCGAAAAGTGGGAAATGGAACAGAGAGTCTTAGTACTGGGTAGAGTCTTTCTGCCTACGCTGCCATGTACAGGATACAGCGGGAAGCTAAAAAAATATACATACATATATATAAATTACCATAATTTTCATCATATTATTACATAGCGCCTTTACTTATTCCTTATACGTTTCAAACACAGTTCGCCTTCAGAGGAACGTAATCAATAAGAACTTAGCATACGCACGTGAGGTGACTTCAAACGAACGCTCTCTTGTTCTATTTCCTTCAAATATCAGATCTCATTTCAATACTACTTCAGTAAGGAAAATATTTCTTTCTATTGAACATAGACAAAGTTATTTTTCTTTCAAACATAAATGTACCTACTATCAATCTTTGTTTCATGTTATTGTCATTAGGTAACTATTGTTAATCAAATTTGAGATAAAAAAAATATTTTCATTCTAAAATTTACATTGGTTTTCTGACTATCCCATGTTAATTCTTGAAATATTGATTATCTATAACGGTGGCCTAGATTTAGACTTTGGTATTTTTAGGGTTTAATATATCAAAAAAACCGTTTCCTTATAAGACGACTTTGTTGTCTGTCTATTCGTCTGTCAACACCATAAATGTATTTTTATATTACCGATAAAAGCTATTGAAAACTTAAACTTATCGATTTTTACAAGTAGTACTTCCTGTTGATCTGCTATAATGAAATCGATAAGGAACCTTCTTTGCGGAAGACCGACTCGCACTTAGCCGGTATTTTATTTCATTAAACGTTCTCTATTTCAATTTATTGTAATTAAAAACTTTCACATCAAGTAAAGCGATCGAGTCCCATTAAATAAAAAGGTACTTAAGCTTAAAATTCGTCTTAACTACGTGAATAGTCACTGGACCTTTCGAGAAACGCGATCGATAAGAAACTTCGTGAAGACCGTCGTAAATTTTCCGAACTTCAAGTGTTCAGTTAAATGACAAAGTATTTATGAATGTACAAAACATAAGTAATATATAATAGCATTAAAACATTTTATTATAATGTGTAAAATATTATCAAAGTAATGAAATTTCTTGCCTTCGCCGTTTCATAGTTCGTTCATTTTAAATATAACTCTTTAATATTACATATTGCTACAAAATATATATGACAACGTAATTACTTTTTAGCTTTGTGCCTTATCCCAAGTGTAGTAGGGTAAGTAAAGAAAACAATGAGAACACTCAGTTCTCAGCTTTCAGCCCGAATTTTATGCATTGAGTGTGAAGCGGCGGAACTCAATGCCACGCTTTGTCTTGGCAATTTGTTCCCCAGAGTGGCATTAAACCATTGCATTTACGGTCACACCCTGTACCATTGTGTTATAATTTATAGAAAATTAGATAGATTATTGGAAATCCACAAAATAATCTGTATTATCCCTTAAACTTACATAAGAAGTCCAACAATCTCGTGCGTATAAATAACATCAATAATGTTAATATTGAGTAACGATTCTTTAATTTACTATTTTATAGTTGTTATAATAAAAAAATTATTTCTATTATATCCTAGGGATATATATAGAGAAAAGAAATAGTTTTTTCTTAATACGGGTACTTTTCTATTTTTTTCAATGTCCTTACTTCTATTTTCATTTTCTTTTTTTAGTTAAAGACCAACTTGCTTGCATTTTCTATTTTTTGTTAAAGACCAACTGCTTTTGAAAAAAATTAAGTACCCAAGCCGACTGTGAGTAAACTAAGTATAAACGGTCATGTAACTATTACTTCTATTCGACTGCAAATCAATAAATAAGGGTGAGTTCACATTCAAGGTAAATTTTAGAATTCCTTTGTGTTATTTTTTTTAATTTATTATTAAATAGAAAAATCGAAATAAAACAATGAAAGTTGTTTTTATTGATCGTTACTTACATATAGCCACTTAAATTATCTAACATTTTTTGTAGTAGGAAACGGAGTGTTACCACTTACCACAAAAATCTGCTCATGCTAGAGTTAAATTGTTAAATTGTAAAACTGTTTTTGCTTTATCTATGATTAAAAAATGTCAAAAATCCCCCATTCAATTTGTAATATTTCTACCTTGTAAGACCTAGGTTCTCTTCCAAGGCCTGCTTTTTTACTTTATTCCTTAAAAAAGCATTCCTAAATATTTTTATTACTGTTTCGACGAAAATTTTAAAATAAAGCGATCAGTTCATATATAACTAGTACGTACTTAGGTACTTTTAAAGATAAGTAAAAGTAAATTGTGATAAAATTATTTATTAATAAAAAAAAAGTTTTTATATAGTAAAATTTGTCAAATATGTTATGTATAGTAGTTTTGATCTTAACATGTTACAGTAGACACATAGGTATCGATTTTTGTTCTCTTTAGATCTAATTTATATATTTTACAATAAAAAAATCAATATAATAATATTCTTCAATATTTTACCGTCGCTAAAACTGAAAAAAAAAATTTCTTAATTTCCCGTAACTGTATATATTTATTTATAACAACAATGACGCGTATAATTAATTTGCAAAATTAAACTTTACTTTAATGTTACGCAATCATACCTACATATAAAAAAAACCATACAAAGTAAGTTTTATCATAAAAAAACTTTTATGGCATCCGCCGCTGAAAACAGCCGGTTATGCTATTTAACGCCTGGCTCGAAAACATTTCTGAACGATCGATTATAGACTTAATGGCCCCGGCTTCACGCCGCATCGCGTCACCCGATATTGTACTCTAAAAATCCGTTCTATAGATACTAAACTTACCTGGCTAGCTTGCAGGACGTCCAAAAATATAGTAAAAACACTAATAAAAAGCACGGCACGCGACATGATTGCGGCCGCGGTGAAGCGCTCGGATCCCGTCTCGCTACTGACGTTAGTACAACACGCCAGAAACCTGCGTACTAGTTGGTCGGTATGACACCGTACGCGTACCTAGCGTCGTATATATCGACCCTCCCGGGAGCGAGAGGGACGGCGGCGGCGTCAGTGCAGGCGGAAAGGGAGGACCGAGGGTGAACCACGCGTGCGCAGTGCTGCTAACGCAAGGACTTCTTCTATAACGAAGCGAATCACGAATGCCGTCTTCGTCTGCCCCTGTCTGGGTTTCCCGATGATGAGGCATCAGTTTTTTAATAAATTGCCACGCAAATTCCACCCTTAACCCTTTAGGAATACCAGCTAATTACATATATAACAAAGATAGCTTGATTTACATTGTTTCCAATTTAGCCCTTATTTTCGAAAAGGCATGCGCTCGGTGAGTCATCGTCACGAGTTTTGAATTTAATTAAAAAAGTTATATCGAAAACGTCTCAGGTATTATCGATCGGACATTATAGTCCTTGTAAAAACTGCTGGAAAATTTCCAATTTCAGTAAAAATCCTAGCGTATCGAGAACACTATCGAACTTCGTTCTAACTCATTCAAAAGCAGCAAGGAAACTTTATAGGTTGTGTGTGGGTATTAGATAAAGATTACGGAAGGCTTTTTAAAGAGAAAAGGCACCCGAGGCACTGCGCTGGCACAAAGCCCGGGGAGCGTTATAGGGCTAGTACAGTCTAGCCGTCGCAATCTCCCTGTCTCTGTCGCTTTGTATTCCACTCAAGTCATTTACTTGGAAATTAAACTATTATTCTACACAGTATCCTTCAAAAAGAAATACATAAATCTGCACTAAAGTACTTTACCGCGTAAGCCTAGACTAGTCGTTGCAATATATTTATTACCAACAACTTTATGAAACTTTATGAAACCTATAAATTCTAATATATATGTTCTATATAAAAGCAATAAAATGTAATTAGGCACGGTATTATTCATATGTGCAATATTGTCATCTAATTATTTAATAACTTTAAGATTACAAATTACTACCTTAGTAATATATAAATATTTTACTTTTTACTTTTTTTTAGCTTCACGCTGTATCCCGCACGAGGCAGGGTAGGCAGAGGGAACCTAGTGTTAAGACACTCCGTTCCACTTCCGTTCCCCACTTTCCGCCGAATTTGAGGCATTGCGTGTTGAGTGGCGGAACTCAAGGCCGCGCTTTGCCTTATTACCAGAGCGAAGAAATGAAACATTAAATATTTGAATTGAAATATTAAATATTTCATTTCCTTGACTGGTGATCGAACCCAGAACCTGTCGATTACAGTCACACGCTTGTGCCGCTGCACCACGACAGGCCTCAAAGATATTTATTCAGCTGATATTAATTCCTTATCTCCATGTAAGATGGACAAAGCTAACAATATATACAGAATAATATTCTCAGCTTAAGATTATTATGTTTCCTGGCTTCATAACACAATAGTGTGATATTGAGAGATCATCGTAATATCCAAATAAACAGATACTCTGTTTATTAGTATTAATAATTATTTGTCAGGTAATGTTTACTGTAGTTAAAATAATGATATTAAACTTAATGATAAAGTTATTTGATTGTTTCACATACAACGGTCAATTACAAGATGTATATTTGTGTGTCTGTATTTATGTATGTATGTTTGTATGTATGTATGTATGTTTGTATGTATTTATGTACGAGTATGTATGAATATCTGTACTTAACTTAACTTAACTTAGCTTCACGCTATATCCCTAGCGGGGTAGGCAGAGAGAACGGAGCGCCAAACGCTGCGGTCTCGGCATACCTCTTTCGCCTCGTCCACTGTCATCAACCTCTTCATACATGTCCTCCGGGGGATCCTCATGCTTTTTACGTGACCTTCCTCTAGTATCGTCATTACTGTGTTTTCGAAAATCAACCGAGGTCTCCCCCTCCCTCTCTTACCACCCACTTTTCCTTCATAAATCTTTTTTACCATTCTTTCTTCACTCATTCGCTCGACGTGCCCAAACCACCTGAGCACGTTCTTCTTCATTCTCACTGTGACATCCACGCTAGTTCCTGCCATTCTGTGTATTCCTTCATTGGATATGCGATCAGATAAACTGACTCCGCATATCCTACGGAGAGATTGCATCTCTACAGTAATCATCTTTCTTACATTCGTCTTCTGTAATACCCACGTTTCGCTGCTGTATATTACAGAAGAAGAATTTAAGAAAGATGATTACTGGAGGACGGAGCTACAAATGAATATTTGTATGTATATGTAATTGAATACAGTATAATATTACGAGTGTATCATATGGTATGTATGTAACGGTTTTTATTTATTTTATAATCTATACATTTTGCACCCTATTCCGGTCTTAATTTGCTATTTCCTTTGCCTTAAGGTTGCCTGGCAGAAATTGCTATTAAGCAATAAGGCTGCCTTTTGTACATGTATTTTGTTTTTTTGTTATTGTATTTCGGTGCTGTTTTTTTTTTCTCTGGGTGTACAATAATGAATTATTGTTATTATTATTATTACAATTCGGTCCGTTTCGTTTTTTCGTAATATCCATATTGTGTTGAAATCATTAATGTTCGTATAGTATCATTAATGTTCGTATAGTAGTATAGTATAATGAAGTTGACTTACTATCTTGATGTTTCCATGATTCAAGAGTGCCTGTAAATCTGAACAATTGATATTAATTCCAAATTCATTGGGAGTCGAGACTCTCGATCTCTTTCTAGATATCTATCTAGAGTCTATCTAGATTTAGACGGACCACAATGTTTTTTCCTTTAGGTTAGGATAATGGAACCGTGCCCTAATCTTTGACGGTCGTTCCAAATAAAAATATATTATAAATGTACAGAGCATAAAACAAATTAGATAAAATTAGTTTCTTATTTATGGTCAAGACGGATGTTAGCAGTAAAAATATATTTTTATTTAGTGAAAACAGTTTTTCATCACTCATTGGCAACTTCGTCTCTTTAAAATTAATTTACTTTATAAATATAGCTTTATAATAAGATTAACGAATTTTAAATGAAACACTTTGAACCGGATTAATCGTGTATATTAAATGGTAAACATTTTTGGGGAAACCCGACGTTTTGAACACTTTACAGTAATCCGTGGTCACACGCAGACTCTACGTCACGATGGTCACGGGTGGTCAGTCTACCCGTGACCACGGACTACTGTAAGGTGTTCGAAACGTCGGGTTTCCCAAAAAATGTTTACCCCTCAATATACGCGATTAATCCGGTTAAAAGTGTTTCATTTAAAATGTGTAACAATCGCGAAAATCAAAGACATTAAAATTAACCAAGATGATTTTTTGTATGCGGTGTAACAATTGATGGTAATTTAATTAATTCCTACCAATATGAAGTTAATTTAAGTAAAATTTTCCTGACGAAAAACTATTTTTTTTTAAACTTTAAGGGGCCATGTGATTTATACTCAGTTATAAAAAAATATATATAAGCATTACTGCCAATTAAGTTAACGATTTTTCATTAATCTAAAAGAAAAAAAGAGGGTTCCAAATCTCTTTTACTTCCGGTCCAAGAATATTCCAATCTTCTCTATAAATCAGAACTTAATACAAAGTTTAAGATAAAATTCAACTTTACTACTTTAATTATTTCATTTTAAGCATAGTTTTTATCAGTTTAATGAATAAAATGTTTGTCTGTAGGTTGACAATTTGATTTTCATTCGAGAAATTAAATATGGAATATTTTCATTTCTTTTCTGATAACAATAACATTAGGTTCTGTAATTAACTTTATCTGTCACGTCATGCGCGAGATACAAGGTGAAGTTAAAAAATATGTATATATTAATCTAAAATAGGTCTAGGCTGAGACTAGAGAAACAAGAAATTATTAATCTTTTCATTTCTCACATGATGCAGAAGATGCGTCAAAATAAAAATATATTATTATATATTTTAGGACAGACAACAATTATAAATTGTAGGATAAAGAACGGTACTTAAACAGATCGTTCCAGATATTTGCATATACAGTGGGTGACGTCACGCGCTCGCCAGACGGACCGATATATCCTGAGCGAGACCCCAGTGCCTTTGCCAATCATTTTAAAGTACATGTCAATTCCATTAAGCTGACACAAGCTTTACTAAAAAGCTTTAAAGTACTCTCGTATGATATGTAATAAAACTCCTAGCAAACTCAAGTGTAATGTTAACATCGATAAACTTATCTATATTGTTGAAATAGACATATAATAGATTATATAAATAAAAATAAAAACAAATCTTTAATCCTTAGTTTCAAAATGTAAAATGTATGCTGTTTTGCTTGCTTGTTACATTTACCTGTACAGTTAAAATAATTATGTATGTTGTAACTATAAGTATGAAAAAAATAAAAGATAAAGACATTAAAAAAGTTTCCTATTTTTTAAATTGGTTAAAATTGCACTTGAGCGAGCGCGATCAATAGATAGCAAATATAATGCAATCTCAGCACTCTATTGACGTAACGAAAAGTGGGTGTAGGTGTTTTGTAGCACAAAGGTCAAGTTAAGCTGTAGCTACGTTTATATGTGAAATATGCTTATTGCCTGAGTGGAGTAGTACTTGGGTTCGAAGATAATCTATTAAATACCTCCAAATATTATTATTAATTTAAGTACTGCGTCAATACAGTGTCCTGTGAAACGGACGAAAAATAAATGTATTGAAATGTTTAAGAAACTTATTTTTACAAAATTTTACAAAACATTCAAAATAGCACAGTTAATCTTCCTACATGATATTTTTAAAATTCGTATAAAACCTTGCATTACTTTCTGAGATTAGCTCCAACAACACTGACTCATTACTTCTAGGGATCTTTATTAAGAAAAGAGACCTTTTAACAGTTATCGAATAGATAATACAAATTATTTTTCTATAATTTTTGAAGTTAAAATTATTTTATTACAACGTAGCTTATTAAAATATATTGTAAATAGAGTTGTTTGAAGTTGGTAAAAAAATATTAAGCACTGATGAGTGCTTAACAATTTTTTACCATATGCTACTGCATTAAGACAAATCGAGGAAGAAAAAGAAATAGTAGGCACCAATAAATTAGTTTTATCAAAGAAAGAAATAGTTTAATAACAGCCAATAAAACATTCTCTATACTAATGTCCGTAGAGTATTAAATTTTACAGGCAAAATATTTGCCTCATGTCTGCGTTCGCCTTAGCTGCTTCATTATTGAGGCTTCATAGCCCAGGGTGCCATATTCGATCTATAGATACGTACGCAATCTTGTATTTATATATACTTTAACATCTACAATGTTAGTTAGAAGGCGGCTGTTCCCATGATTGATTCATATTGGGTTTAGAGAAGCATTGAGTGATTGCATACAATATAGATATGAATTTAAGTTTAGTTGTGATGTGAAAATTGTGATTTAATTTTAAGTAACATTTTATTGAACTTATTTATTTTCACTTAGAAATAAGTATCAACGATTGGAACTTTTCAATCGGACTTGTTAATATTTTATCATTTAAAATGAACCAGACAATATTTTATATCTTTGACATTGACTTTTAGACTGGTAAAGCACATACACATTTAGCGAACCTCCTTCGTGGTAAACGTCGACTGACTGGTAAAGCACATACACATTTAGCGAACCTCCTTCGTGTATTCTTCATACAACGTGACGCTGGCGAAGTGATATATCCTCAACTGCTTGCAGCGATCAAAGAACCATACCATACCATACCATACCACATTTAGCGAAAAGAAGCCCGGTACAAAACAAAACAAATAACAAAATCTTAGCTATAAGATAAAAAAAAAATGACCTTATAGTATATAAAAATAGTTATAAAATAAAAAAAATCTTAACACTTTAACTCCATAATTTGTAAGCAATAGAATTGCAATTCAATTAAATAGATTTCAATCACGTGTAACGTGTCTGATCTAGTCCACGCCTATATCGTACCCATTGCTTAGTATCGATTTGTCGTGTGCAGACTATTAGAACATAACTACTGAATAATATACATACATGACTTCGTTAACATTTATATGAGATATTAAATTTAGCTTGCAATTTTGATATAGTCTGTTTTGTTATGGCCGGTATGATTTATTTATGTTTAAAGCTTCGGAGCTTTTTATAAAATTACAATTGGTGATGTAACGTTTTTATTATGATAGTAATTATTGTATTTTTTAACACAATTTATTATTTCTTTTCAATGTATTATTCTCTGTACTGTACTTAAACTAAGAGCACTATTAAATTTCGTTTTAACGATTTACGTAACGTTTTGTTAATATTTTTGTTAACGGTGAACATTTCTGATAGAAAGAATTATTAATAAATTACATAACATTTTACACCAAATAATTATAAACACAAAGTGATTAAGGTTTTTTTTAAATAAAATACAAAAAAAAATCTAACATATTTTACATTAACTTTATATAGAAATATATATATGTTAGCTGTTTTTTATCACTAGCATGTAAAACAATATATGTTATCTAACATACATAATATTATGTAACAGTTAGGTACAATAAAATGAAATAAACATGACAAATATTCTTAAAATATCCATTTTTATGCTTATTTGGTAGATAAAAGCAATTCTACAGCGCATCTCTTGAACATTTATCTTAACATTAAGTACATGAGCTATTGACACAGATTCAGAGTTCCGCAATACACGGGTGAAGACGCGGGCCGCGGGCAAGCTGCCAGTGCCGATGCTATGAATGTCATTATTTCAGTCGCTTTTAATTATATAAAACTTTATTTTTTTTAAAGTTCTATCCTATCTCATATTTTATAATTATTTAATATAAAAAAAGAACATAATTTGTAAATAGTATCTTTTTGTACTTAACTGTTATGTACATTATTTAAATGTGCATTTAGAGATTTCGGCTTTACAAGTTAAGTAATATAGTTAAAAATCAATGATATATTGGAGGTATATAAGGAAGGAATATTAACTCTTTTTCACTTATTATCAGACTGGAAAATCCTACCAAATGGAAAATACAACAATATATAATAGCTATTGAAGTATTGTTATATGTAAAGTTTTAGAAAAAAAAAAGGTTTAGTACGTATTATTTAATATTTTAAACATTGTCAACGAGTAGGCTAACATTTAAACAAAGTAATGTTACTCAATGAGTCACCAGAAGCGAATCAATAATACCGCAGTTAACGAATAAGTTCGACCAAGAGGGCCAGCTAGCCCGACTATACTACTAGGGGAGCACAATATTACAACATATTTATTTATTTAAATGCAATTTTTTGTATATATATCTTTCTTTACATATTTAATTGTATATATTTTTCTTAACATATTTCATAGCAGACTGTAATCGCGATTGGTCTTGCGATTCTTTTACACGCTCCGGTAATGAAGCTAAGCGTTGCGTTTAGTTCCACCAATGGACTCGCAATGCCGCAAATTTTCTTTGAATGTCTTAATGGGAACAGAGTGTTTTTACACTAGGTCCATAGTGTGATTCCGGCTTAGAATAGGATCACCCTGGTACTGATGGTGTCGTAAGAGGCGACTAAAGTGCGTGTGGTAGAGTCACGTTGTCAGTAATGGCAACACGCATGGGCAGACTCGACCGGATTATTACCACCCCCGGCGGCGGCAAAACCGGCGTTAAGTAGTGGCTTTGGCCACTGCGTTTCGCATTAGGTAATGCCGGGCCCCGGTGCCCTTCCACCTTAAAGGACGGCAACGCTTCTGTAGCTCCTCTGGAGTTACACGGGGCCGTGGGCGACGGTGGTTACTTACCATCAGGTGGCCCGTACGCTCGTTTGCCGTCTTTTCCATAAAAAAAAAGATTCCATCAACTTACCCTTCAGTCTCATTACGACCACATCTTGACACTGACACTTAAGTAGCGGAACTCAACTCTGTACTTTGCCTCATCTGTGACGGTTTGATGAAAGATAGATTTTGGTCCAGATCAAAATGCAACGTTCATATTCCCCACTCAATAAATTTAATTAATAGTTGACCTAATTAATTTGATTTAATTGGCTAGGGAAACACTTCTTACTCTAAAAGGAAATACAACGACAATAGTTTTATAAGTGTGCGTGTAAGTGTGTATATTAGGTACCCTTGTGATAAAGAAAGCTCCCGAAGGACAGTGAACAGTAAAGCGCAAAGACAGAATGTGTGAAAATAAGAAAACAGAATGGCCAAATGAACTCGATGAATGATTCGGTCTCGATCACCTCAAAAAAGTTGATAAATTTTTTATGGGTGTACGTTTTACTTTACTTTGTGTATACTTGTCTATATCTTAAATACATAATAAAACATTCAAAAATATATATCTGTACATTAAATGGATTTGCAATAAAAATAATGCAGGGAGGGACTAAAAAAAAGTCATAAAAAATCCGTTTGTCTATGATTTCAAAATTATTACTTCACTTTCCTTCAAGTACATTTTAGATTTATTATATGATACTAAAACTATTAAACAATTAAATCATATGATATTAAATAGTAGCTTTCGTAGCCTATAATAATACTTCGCAGTGTATTTTATGCTCCCCACTGCTTAAATTTAAAGTATCTATAAAAACAATAGGTAAAACAAATTCTTGACCGGCTCTTCTTAGTAGAACTGTCTTTTGAGCCGGTATACCTACAGCTTTATTTTCATTCGACGATAAAAAAGTTTGTTTGAATAAAGAATATTTCAAATGTGTGTTAGATTCGATAAAAACCACTGTTCACCGCGTACATATGAAATAATAAAACATTTTGTTGCTTTTTGGAGAGCAAAAGGAAACAATAAATCCAAAATCACCATTTATTTATTTTATTACAGATAAATAATAATACTAAAATAACTAACCAATTTCCAGAAATATAGTAACAGTACTGTTGATACATGCGAACTAGCGGCGGGCCGCTAGTTATATATTAAGTCCTAAGTATATTGAATTCTATTTTCTTACCTTATCAATAGGCGTCATCGTGGTGCAACTGAGTCTCAAAAAGGAAATGAAATGCTATAAAACACATAATAATAATAGCCACTGCCAAGTTTCTCTTATGCGTTCTAGTTTAAGATACAACGGTACCCATTTCTCTGCAAACAAGTTATTTGAATAGTTCAGATAGGATCTCCTACTAATTAACAAATGAACGTTGCGCAATTTATATGCTTGTTACATTAATTTACGAAGGAACTAAGATAGGAGGTCTGTCGTGGCGCAGGGGCACAAGGTGCAACTGTAAACGCGCCGGGCTGTGGGTTCGATCCCCACTCGAGGATATAAAATGTTTTATATTTTTAAATTAAATATTTAATATTTTTACTCCTTCGCTCTAGTAACAAGGCATAGTGCGGCGTTGAGTTCCGCCACTTAACGTTCAATGTCTCTGGTCCGGCGGAGGTTAGGAAACCGAACGTAGTGTCTTAACACTAGGTTTTCCAGTTCTGCCTACTCTGTCATGTGCAGGGTAAAGCTGAAGAAAAACTAAGGTACCAAGTAAATTATATATATACATACGTTAACGTATTATAAAACAGAAGTATATTGTACCTATTCGTTCAGATTGCCCTAATAGTTAAAGATTTTAAATATCTTGAAATATAGAAAATAAATAAAAAATATATATATATTTCATTGGTATAAATGTTTAAAAACATTCTAGTTTGTGAGTCTAGCCTAATATACAATAAATAATAGAATTATATATGAAAGAATAAAAGGAATGACTATCGTTTCTTTAATAACTCTATAGAAAGCACTAAGGCTAGTGGGAAATATCTAATAATAATTTTATTTGTCTAACAACTTGCTCGAGGTTCCTTGTACAAAACTTTATAGTTTTGTTTGAATTCGTGTGAACTCGATATTGATTTTATCTTTCTGCACTTGTACTTTAACCTAGTTTACCACGATCCTAGATATTTCCTTTTAGAGGAACATATCTTACATCTATACTCATTTATTTTTTGTTCTTGACGTCAACAAAAAGGCATTAAATTAGACATGCCTGTAGATCTGCTTGTCTGTCTGCGGCTTTATAACACACCAATTAATCGATTTGAATCCATTTTTTAACGTGATTTATTTAGGTGTCTTTCGCGCCCGTTTATGAAAGTTATCAACACTTATGTGTTTCACGACTGTACTTAACGTAAATTGGTTGAATATTTTAGTATGGTTATCTGTTAAGCAATTTACAATAAGTATTTTCAGACTAACAAATACTGTGGGTTTCTTTATTTATAAATGTTTATTTATTTAATATATTCTTGTTGCTGTTACGCGAACGTACCTAGGTTTACATAACAAACACATTTTATTCGGCATAAATATCGATCCCGCGGGAATTTCAGGATAAGCAATCACCTTTTTGTTGCACTACAACCCTATCTGTCTTAATCAAGTTCCCGCAAAAATTCATTTCGATGTTATGGATATTAAACCAGATAAAAAGATAAACAACAATTGTTAAATTATTTTTGTCATGGTATTATGTAAATAATTATATGCACTTTGAAAAAATCAAGGTTATTTCGAAATCACAGACAGTCAATAAACTTTATTTAAATGCAAATAACAACTTTTGCTTAGAGGCCATTTCATTATTTCTTAGTTTAGCTGGTAAATACTTTTGTTAACTTTAACTTCTTTAGTGCCTTATATTATTTATTTAAATTCAGCTGGTACTGTGTTTGTGCGTCAGGTATTCCTGAATTCCTTTAATTTTTGTGTCAATCCAAAATGTTCATTACGATCAAATCCTAACGTTGAGTTGACTATTTGATATTTCTTATAGTTTTCCTGAATCGGTCTGATTCTACAACAGATGAGGAACTACAACAATAGCTCAGATCCTGTCCAGGCCCCATAGTCACTTTATTAATATTATCTACAACTGGTAACTTTGGTGCTTGATGTATTATGCAGTATAATTAGATGTAATTATACTGCATAACATACAGAACAGATGTCGTGCGTACATACATACGTATCGTTATTTTTTAAGCTTTCAAGGTATATTTTACAAGTAGCAGAATAGGCAGAGGAAACAAAATGCTAAAATCCATTACGAAACTGTACCTCTTTACTTTCTGCCGCTTTCTGGAGGCATTGCATGTTGAGAGGAGAACTTGACACCGCCTTTTACCAGAGTGAGAAAATCAAATATGAAATATTTTGTACCCCCGACCAGAAATCGAGCCTACAAAATGTCGTGTTAAAATAATCAAGCCAACCAATTTTTTGGATGGGGGCAAGATGATACTAAGGTGCGCACAGACCACCCGCCCTGCCGTATTCCTGTTCCTATATCCATGGTCGTTGACCTTTAATTATAAGTGTCTAATTAAAATTACATCAATAATTTTACTATCATACAAGCTAACTTTTAGTTTCGCACAAATCAGTTTCTAATTAAGCAATACGAAACTAACGAACGCTCAAGGCAGCCATTAATAATTTGTGTTTGCGCCAGTGTTAATGCCGGCTCTTTACCCAGGACTCAGGGGACGCGACGAGCCAAAGTTGGCAAAATGTCAAACTTGCCGACAAAATTTCACTGTGACCTTAGAAATTTTGCTAATGAATTATGGAAATCTTTTCCAACAAAATGATTAATATTCATTTAATATAATGTTACAAAAATAAAGATTTTTAGGTAAATATAAATTATGTCACTTACTTAAATTAAACAGTGATTTACGATGCAAAAGTATATTCAATTATATAGAGTGAAATGTATTGTGCTATACATACTGGTACTTTTTGGTTAGATTAGATTTCATCAACAATAATATAGTTAATAGTGGGTATTTACGGCAAAAATATAGAAAATTGGAGAAACACACTTTATTTTACTGAATTCTTATAATAAAGATGAATAATAATATGAAGATATTTGATTATTTACATCAATATATTATATTATGAATTATCGACAGTCCCGCGGCTTCGCCCGCTTGAATTACACTATTATTTTACTATTCCCTATTACTTTCTTGATCTAAAAACATTATCACTTTAAGACAATATGTATACATTAAAAAATAAAATTTCAGATAAATTAATAAAAATATTGTGGCAATTTTGTTGAACTAAAAAGGTACCTATTTTAAATTTACGTAACTTTTTTATTTATCAACCTGTTTAAATAAAAAAACACACTAAATATTGAAGGAAGGTTGTGAAAATATAATAGCGAAAAGTGCATTTAAATCTAACGCACAGACAAACAGATAAACAGACAAAACTTTAAGAAATCATTATCTATAAGGGGTCTATAGGATCTTTTTAGTATATCCACGATATGACTCCAAAACCAAAAAGAGACGGTCAGTTACAGCTATTACAGATATAATTTTGAAATACATGTTTTGTTATGTTGGTAGCACCGCAAATTATAAACTAAAGATTTATTATTATCTGTGTTTCAAACTCACCAAATCGTAAATACTTTACTTACCTACCTAAGTGTGCTATATGCCCTAGATGGAACAAAGGATCTCATACTCAGAGTTCACGGAAAATCTGGTTTTATTCAAGTATCCTCTCTAGTGTAAAGGTACTGTTACCAAGCAGAAAAGACACCTGCCACCTGCCACCCTGCATTCTTTGCTACAATAACACAAGTGCGACAGAGCAGTAGTCGGGCCACGGAGACGTGGATGACTCAGACTAGCGTCTACTTGGATTCATATCTTACTACTGACAACGGAGGAGACTCGGAATTCGATAGAAACTGTGACTTTGTTATAAGAGCTTCTCTCACGCTATACCATGTTTTAACTATGATGACTAAGCACATCTAGGGGTGAGGAATATTTTGTTAAAAGCCTGCAAAACAATCCGTTACCTTGTGATGGCACAAAGCACGTCCGAATTTAAAGAATTACATGCAAAGATGCTAGAGTTTGCGTCAATAACTATGTTTCTAGTGGCATTTTCTACTTTTAAAGTGTGATGTTTTGTCATTCATGTGAAATTATGATATATTAAGATTATTAGAAAATTATTCGAAATTCTTATTAATTATTATTCGTATTTTAAAAAACTGACTGGAACATCAGTGGGTATTAAAAGTATAGAATATTTTAACGTCGTAAGATGAAAAAACTCCCCACAAGTATTTATAAAAACAAATACCCTGATCTCGACTATCGTACTCGGCTTGCGGCCGTCGATCGGAACAGGAAAAAAAAACAAATTAAAAGAACCCATTAAAACCATTAAATTAAGGAAAACATTTCTTTATCTCTAAGTACCTATACTAATTGGATTACCAAAACAAATTTTATCATAAATAACAGTGATAATAATTGCTTCGAAGCTGCCCACGTGTTCTACACAAGAAATCTACAGGGTACCCGCTGACATATATTAAAATATTATTTAGCTGGATCTCTTTTTAACATGCATACTCTTAAAGATTACCGTTGTATCTTTTTTACCGTATCCTGCTTATATATGCTTCTATAATCAACGTGCCAATGACTAAGTGATTGATAAGTGATAGCAAAAACTAATATTTAATTTTTTAATACTTATGATAGTAATATCGAGGAAAACGAATGTTTTGAACTACGTCGCTTTGTGGGAAACAACGTATCGCGGTTACATTGTCATTGTAGATAATCGGTCATCATAAAAATTGCACTTAGGATTCAGAAAGTTAAATATCGTCTAAAATGCGTGTATATTTAAATCAAACAAGTCACAACAGTAACTCGTTGTTAAATAAAACCATCAGCTTTTACCAACCAATACTGAACGGTGAAGGCGAGCATTAATAATGCCTTTGTTTACCAGTGTTTGTGTCGCTGCGGCCCGCCCGGGGGCCATGACGGAATACAGTTGGCAAAATGTCAAACAGATACATATTGTACTGACCTTACGAATGCTAAACTTTATAATTTCCAAGGATAGAAGTTATATGTAATTAACTAAAATTAAGTAATTTATTAATTGTTTTGTATTTTTCGTTAAGTGTTATTTATTTTATTTGTGTAGATAACTTGGTTATGTTTTTATATTAACAATGGACGTATTGCGTGTGAATTTGTAAGATATGGTTCTAAATTATATATAAATGGATGGAGGAAAAGTATTTTGTTATGATGGTAACTTAAATGTAACTTACAGCGACATCTATATTACTATAGTATGAATGAATTTCTTGTCTTATAAACCAACCAGTACAAAATACAAATACTGTTGTTAGTTTACTGTAGGTGGCACTACTTCGGAACTAACTGAACATTTTTTTACTTAACGTTTATAGCTTATAATTTTAGTATCTCTTTAAATAAAACAAATAGATATAAGAAATAAAAATTAAATGTACATATAGTAATATATATATGTAAAAACAAAATGGAACAAAATAAAACGATTTCCTTTAGAATATAAATTTTTATTAACACTTCTACATAAAAAAGTAATGTTCTTAAAAAAATATAGCTTTGATTCACAATATAAATTATACTTATAACATTTTTTCTCCTAAATTAATTAAAAAATATAAATAGTATGGGCATTTCATTTTTCATTTTCTATTATTCCTTTTTGTATAAAAGCCAATAATTTAAAATTTGTGATATATTATAATTATATCATTTGTAAAGTGAATAATTTAAAATTAAACAGAAAGTGGGCGCGGAGTGACTTAACACTAGATTCCCAAGTTACTTCTGCCAACCCTGCCATGTTCGGAATACAGTGTAAAGCTGAGAAAAATCTACACTTATAATAAATCTGTAACTGATAACTTACATGATACATATATTTAAAAACGTCTTGAGAATATGTATTATTGAAATAGGGCCCAAAATAGTGATGTTCAAAATTTTTGTCGGTTATTTTTTTTATCTGGGCGTTTATAAGCTCTAATCTCAGAAACAGCTAACCAGATTTAAACTATTTTACCAATATATTTCCGACAACTTTCCTTTAACATTTAATGTTTATTTTATTCATATCAGTTAATATATAAAAAAGTTACGTTTTATAGAAAAGTCACGTTTGACAAAATTGCTACACAACTTTATTCACTTAGTCAGAAATTAGAACAAGAAAGTAATTAAGAGTAGTAAATAAAATAGTATAGTCGGTCTTTAGTATATAGTGTTTGTTTAACATCGTACATTTCTTCAGAACAATCCACACACCCGGTTTGCAGGGACTGCTTTGTCTGTAAAATATAATAATATAAAAACCATTGTTTTTAACAAATTAACTTTCAAATTTTTATATCAATTTTAATTAAATCTATAATAGGGTTATAAAATTAATAATAAGTAAAGTTTTTAATAATTAATAAAGTTATATAATTAGGGGCCTGTGGAGGCGCAGCAGCACAAGGGTGTGACTGTAACCGACAGGTTGTGGGTTCGGTCCTCACTCGAGAAAATGAAATATGTAATATTTTCAATTTAAATATTTAATGTTTTCATTTCTTCGCTCTGATACAAGGCAAAACGCTGCGTTAAGTTCCGCCACTCAACACGCAATGCCTCAAATTCGGCGGAAAGCGGGAAACGGAGTGTCTTAACACAATATTCCCAAGTTCCCTTTGCCTACGCTGCCATGTGCGGGATTCAGCGTGAAGCTGAGTAATAGACTTAATAGTAGACAGTGAGATAAATGGATGATTTTTTACATTTTTAAAATGCTTTGCCACCTTTAGGATTTACATGCACAGTATTCAAGATAAGCCTGTTCAAATCTCATATAAATTTTTGTATGTTGTTTGAAAAAGGATTCATGTAAAATATTTTTCTATTTTTCAAACCATTAAAAAGCTAAGATAAAACTCACTCTTGAGGCCTGTCGTGGCGCAGCGGCACAAGAGTGTGACTGTAACCGACAGGTTCTGGGTTCGATCCCCAGTCGAGGAAATGAAATATTTAATATTTTCAATTTAAATATTTAATGTTTCATTTCTTCGCTCTGGTAATAAGGCAAAGCGCGGCGTTGAGTTCCGCCACTCAACACGCAATGCCTCAAATTCGGCGGAAAGTGGGGAACGGAAGTGTAACGGAGTGTCATAACACTAGGTTTCACTTTCGTTCCCTCTGCCTACCCAGCCTAGTGCGGGATACAGCGTGAAGCTGAAAAAAAGATAAAACTCACCTATCATTTTAGGATATGGCAGATTCAAATTGTCCATTATATCAATGAACTCCTTCAACGACTTGGTCAATCTTGGATTATATGTTTTCTCCTCCCCCACCGTAGTCGCTGTCTGACCCTTGTAATCGTGAGCTGGATATAATATGTAGTAATCAGGTAAAGTAAATATTTTACTATGCACCGAGTTGTATAGTGTTTCGGACGAGCCCTCCTGGAAGTCTGTTCGTCCACAGCCTCTTATTAAAAGAGTATCTCCTGTGAATGCTATACCCTAGAAATTAAGTAAGTATAAATTTAAATAAAAACTATTATTATTCTTTTCAGCTTCACATTGAACACATGGTAGGGTTGGCAGAAGGAACTTGGGAACCTAGTGTTAAGACACTACATTTCGTTCTCCACTTTCCGCCAAATTTGAGGCTTTGCATATTAACGCCGCTCTTTGAAAAGGAATAAAAATACTAAATTGCGTTACACAACGGTTAGGTTTCTAGTTAGTTGCCCTCTTTTAACACTAGCTCTTCATACGTTCGTTAACAAATGTATTCCACAACGAGTTAAAGAGATAGAGTCTGATTGTACACATAACTGCGGCTGTGAATGTGATTTTTACATGGAAATATTTCAACGATTTAAACGGATTTTACACACCATTGGGTATGGCCAAAACATAAAGTAAAATTAATATTCAACGAACAGTAAAGAAGAAATATCTTACTATTATTTTTTTCCTCTTCACGCTGTATCCCGCACATGGCGGGGTAGGCAGAGGGAACTTGGGAAATTAGTGTTGAGGCAATCCGTTCCGTCAAATTTGAGGCATTGCCTGTTAACAGGTGGTACTCAACGCCGCGCTTTGCATTGTTACCAGAGCAAAGAAAATTGGTGAAAATATCAACCGTTTCACTTCTCCGATTGGGTATCGACCCACAACCTGTCGTTTACAGTCACACGCTTGTGCTCCTGCGCCACGAGAGACCTCAAAACTAAGTATCTTGCCTATTCTTAGTCTTAAAACATTGGGTGTCCCACACAAAAGAAGATGATAAATAATACCTATAAATAATAGTAGTAATAAATAATAGAAATGAAATATTTAATATTTTCAATTTAAATATTTAATGTTTCATTTCTTCACTCTGGTAATAAGGCAAAGCGCGGCGTTGAGTTCCGCCACTCAACACGCAACGCCTCAATTTCAGCGGAAAATGGGGAATGAAAGTGGAACGGAGTGTCTTAACACTAGGTTCCCGGGATCCCTCTGCCTACCCTGCCTCGTACGGGATACAGCGTGAAGCTAAGAAAGAAAGAAAGACCTATAAATAAACTAACTTTTTCATGACAAATATACGTCAAACAACCATTTGTATGACCAGGAGTGGCAGTCGCTAGTAACTGCTTTGATCCAAACTTTACTATATCTCCATCCACTAAATGTATATCAGCTTTAGCCCCTGACGCCTTTCCAATAACACTTTTAGTATCGGGTATAAGGGATTTTAGTTTTCCCGTACCAGTTATATGATCAGCGTGCATATGTGTATTCACTGAAATTGAACAAATGTTACAATTTGAAATGTATTTGCAAACAGATTCATTGCGTATATTTAGAACGAAATATTTTTTGTAAACCCGGCGTTTCGCGCATCTTGTTGTAGTCCACACTAGAGGCCAAGATACATTTAGCTCATTCTGCAGGAATCCAAATAAAAAAAGAAAAAAATCCTTGGGGGAATTTGATATTAAATTGTCTTTTACAAAGTGGCGGAAACGGATTTATTTTTCGCGCCTAGCAGGATAGATAGAGAAAAGCAAGTTTCAAAACAATCCATTATACGTTCTATATTTTTCGTCCGACATTAACTCGGCCATGTCTGCCAAGGCCTGAATATCAAGAAAAAAAAAATGCCTTATATTGAACGTACACTCAGACGATGTCTCGCTACACCTTGATAATTTAAAAAACATAAACATTTTGACATTTATTGACTACTTTGTTATTACAAAATTTAATCACAAAACTGCAATAGTCTATTGTTTCTAAATTAAACAAATATTATTTTATTATTTACTGTGAATAATCATTGTATTTAAAAGTATAATTGTTATGAATTGTAAACCATTTATTACTCATTCTATTCTCTTTAAATTAAAATTTAGGTGTAGTAAATATGAAATGAAATTGTTTTGTCAATAACAATCAAATTCTAATATTTTCTTTATTTTGTACACAAAAACTAATAAATTATTAAAGAAAGTGAATTTTTAATATGTTAGTTAATCTCAACACTTGAGTGTAACTATGATAGAAAAACAAAATATTTGCAATATAATAAAAAAAGGTACTATACTGTAACTGTAAATATCATGATTCTGGATTTGATCACACCAGAAAAACTGAATTATTTTCATCTCCTTACTATACCCTATTACATATAATGACTTAAAAATAATCTGTATAATTACGAACAGTGCCTTCAACACTGAGATCATTCAGCCTAATCGATTATTTGGAAAATTGTGCAATGCTAAAAGAAAAAATATATATACTAATGATACTAATGATTCTATAAATATCTCATATTGTCTTAACACTAGGTTCCAAGTTCCCTCTGCCTACCCTGCCATATGCGGGATACAGCGTGAAGCTGAGACAGAGACAAATATCTCTTTAAGTGACAAGAAAAATAGCAAATAAATTTTTATATCTCACTTGCATAAACTAATTGAAATCCAAGCTCTTTTATTAGATTGGCATCTCTTTCCGCATGCTCTAAAACTGGATCTATTAAAACTGCTTCCCTTGAATTTGCATCTCCTAATAAATATGTATATGTACTACTCACTGTGTCAAAGAGCTGAAATATATATAAAATCTATTAAAATAATTATGAAAGTACTGTTTACATGGCTTGAATATTATATAAAATACTGGAAATAATTAACATGGGAATAAATAATTAAAAATATAAATAAAAATTAATTTATAATGTTATATATACTTTTTGTCAAAACATTACTCTTCTGGTGGTGGTGTTATACCACACTTGGTCTTGTCAAAATTGAAAAGAACTCTTCTCAATGAGAATCATAATCACTACCCATGTTCCACTGTACCACACCAACAGCAATATACAGCAATAATAATGCTAATATGTTATAAAAATATTTCTATCAACCAGACAATATCACTATAATTGTCCATTGAGCGTTAAAAGTTTAATAAGCACTCTGATGATAAAATAAACAAATGTTACCTGTCTAAAAAAGAAATCAGATCCTTTCTGTAATCCAGTAGAAAACCCCCGAACATTTCCTATATTACAGGCCATAGTAGCAAACTTTGCTGCATTGGATGAAAGTTTTAAAATCATCCTGCAAAATTATGAAGACATTGTAAAGCAACAAGTAGTTTGTATGTATTTAAGTATTTCATTATGTTCTGTACATTATGGTGTTTCTAACACATCAATTAAGCGCTAATCACTTTGCCAGTATCACATTGTATATACATAAAAAACTTTAGGACAGGTGACAAGGAATCCAAACTATAACATACACATTTAAACAGCTGATGATCTCTGATAAATAAACTTTGAAGTAATTAATATACACTTGAAATTAACTTTGATGTTATGTCAATGACAAACAAGCTACACAACTGCTTATTGACAAGGCTAATGATATTTTATTAGCACACCAATGCTACAGAAGTTCATATGTATACTTAATTATTATTATAAATTTTCTTATATAGAATCTACTCTATGTACGTAATATTTTTAAGAAAACATAAAAATATTCTGAATGAAAAATGATAAAACTTTAAAAATATTATATTATAAAATTTATATTTATAAAGTTGCTCAAAATCATAATTGAAATTATAAAAATACTCACTTGATAAAAATGTCTTAACAACTATAACTGTATTTATGTAATATGTATAAATAAAATATTTTAGTAATCAACACTCTGATAGTGTTCTGATTAGATATAAAAATAAATTTATATAATAATAACCTCTCAATACAACATAAATAACATATTTTCTCCTATATACATTTGGAAAGTGCTTAAAACTCAACAAATTTGTAATATAAAATAATAGTCCTATATTATTTTTATGAAATTACGAATATTGTTTTCCATGTCTTGTATTAAAGACTACAAAAACAAAAACAAATATTGCTTATGTTATGACTTTTACGTAGATAGATCTTCATTCTGACATTCTGACATTGTCAATGTGTTGCTATATTTTAAAAACAAAAAGTCATTAATTTAAAAAGGGGGCACACATGTATTGAACAATGAATGAAATGCTTTAATTATGTATGTATGGTATTTTCTATGTACAGTTCTTATGATTCATATATCGATTTTACTTTTTATTACTATAAATTTAGCTTCTTTTTTAATATTAAAATATATTTTTTAAAGTTAATAATTTAATATTTTCTGACATGAACTTATAACTGGCTGTAAATTATGATTTGACTAATCGATACAGCAAAAATTATATTTAAATTGAAAGTTACAGTGTGAATATGCATAAATTATAGTTTCAAAAATTAATAGTTTTCTCACTCATTAAATGAGATATTAAAAGTGGTTAGTAAGGAATTATATTATAATATATAAACTTAAGCATTCTTAAAAATTGTGATATCTAAAGAATTGTATTTTGATGTCGTTTGGCTTTTTTATACAAAACATTTACTTATTTATAATATTTAACAAATTATACATTCACATTTTTCATCTGGTAACGTCACTGACCTCGTCCATCCCCTCTACAAGTCAATATTAGCACTTACGCACACAGCCACAGCATAGTAAGCTAGTGTGCGTGAAAACTGGTATTGGTGACTTGCTGTGCGTCTGTGCAATGTTCTACGGGGCCATGTATTGATGTAAACATTCTCTTGTCACATTTCAGAGCGTTTAGAGGAACGTATGGGAAATCTTGGAGACACATCTTCATAAAATGTAAACAGCTGATACTGTAAATTAATTGGTTGTTATTTTTTTTTATGATAAGTGATCACGATTCGGGATTTTTTTGACATTATTAGAACAATAATTGCTAAATAATAGTGATATATCCTTTGTTTACAAGTGCTCTGTTTTCTGTTTATAATATTTGCGACAAACGTTGTTTATTTCTATTTGTATTGTTATGCAATTTTGTAAATAACATTTTTTTAATTCAAACTGGAAAATTTCTACATAAATGAATGAGCAGCGACGGTGAAAAAAAAAGTAAGTATACATTTTCTTTTTTCATTATTATTAATGTTACTTTACGCCGTTTTAAGGCATTGCGTTTGTAGTTCCGAAACTTAACGCCGTTTGTTACCAGAGCAAGGCGATGAAAATTTTAAATATTTCATTCCTCGAGTGGGAATTGAACACACAGCCTGTTGTACTTACAGTCGCACGCTTGTTCTCCTGCGCTACGACTGGCCTCTGTTATGTTAATATATTTTTTTAATTATAATAGTATAAGCATTATGTAAATATATGGTATTGTATAAAAATAATTGTTACATTTTATAGTGTTAGAAGTAATCAGATTTTAGGAAGTCTATATTTTCATCGACTTTTTTTCTTCTTACGATATACATCTTGTAGTGTAATTAATTTCTCATTAATAACTCGTTTCGTTCATGAAGAAAATATGTGGACACTTTAATGTAAATATTTGTATTATTTTGAATTTAAAATACTATGTGATATACTAAATGTGTTTTAAAACGTGTTTTCCTTAGGATTATATTATCATGCGATGCGTAATTTCTAAGATAGCGCTGCTACACCTTTGTGTATAATTGCATCTAATCCAGTTCATTCAGCCTATTTTTTTCTAAATATTTTTAGTACCGGAAGAAATAATTGACTCCTATTTTATATATATTACCTCAAAATTACATATGCCCTTTATAATTTTATAAGTAAACATTTACAATGCTAACTTTTTGTATACATTTTAGTTGTGCACCTACTAAAAGAACTTGCAATAAAGCTTGTCAAGCAGTATCGATTTCGACCGTGACCCAGTTATCTACTTCCCTAAACAAATTAAAAGTTTGTTTCTTTTTTATTTTATTACAAAAGTAAAGATAAGCAACGATTGAATTTAACGTTTCGATTTTTTAACGCACACAGCGTAAAATCCCGCACATTTCATAATTTTCGTTCACAGAAATAGAGAGCCGTCCTTGCCGAGCTATAGTTTCGAGCGAAACTCGGTTTACCACAGCCGCTCAATACTTAATCGTTATGATCTCATTGTTTTACATAGTGTTAAGTTTCGAGGGAAATAATTAGAACGTCTTTTTATTTCTAAAATCAAGATGAACAATAATATTTTGAATTGTTGCGTTTAAACACTAAGACCGTAACAATTCCTTAAGTTTTATATTTATTCTGTCTAAAACGCAGACTAATTTAGTTGCTTTTTTATATACACTTTCCTATTATTCTGATTTGAAATGTTTGTGTGGTTTACTTACTTTGTTAAATTAGTTATTACAAAGTACCTATCCAAAAAATATATTTCTTGAAATTAATAATAATTTCTTTACGCTTTATCGTAAGAGACAAAGATATATTGAAAATTCATCATAGGTAGGTTACTGTTGGCGTGAATAATCCATAGCTGCAGCAAAGCTGTCTTGTAAGAGGCCAATTTATCCACAAATCCTGGCGCAAGGGCACAAATATGTGATTGTGAATGGTTGTGGAGTTCATCCTTACTCGAAGAAATGATTTTTTTGATAATTTTAAATGAAGTGATTTAATAAGATCTGGTAACAAGGCGAAAGTGCAGCTGAGTAGGTCCGACACTTAACACGTAATGCTTTTTATTCAGCGAAAAATATAGAAAAGAACGTAGTGTCTTATCACTTGGTTTCCTGGATCTCTCTGCTTACTCTTACATGTGTGGAATACAGCGTGAAGCTAAACAAGATAGAATAATAAAATTATAAATGTTAAATATTGCTGATTAATTAAATATTGTGATGTTTATAAACTATTACTACTCAGCTTAACGCTACATCACGCACATGGCAGGTCAGAGGCAGAGGGAATTTGGGAACTTAAGATAAATTATGTTACGTTATAAATTAATGTAGGTATTTAAAATCAAAACATTTATTTAACTGTGTAAGTACTTACAAACGTTTGTGTTATTACTGTGGTTTCGTTCGTATCGCTTTACCGCAACTTTGTTGAAATTTCCGAGCACGATTTAAAGTTTCAGCCTTTGAAAAGAAATAAAATGCTAAATATGTTTACATTGCAAGTACCCATTTATACTTTTGCAATGAACAATCTGGAAGCTTAACATTTCTAAACTTCTTCTTTTTCTAGGGGCTCTATAATGTACAAACTTATACAGTAAGACAACAATTTCTTGGTGGTGTTCGGGTGTTTTTTTCTTATACAGCGCATTTGAAAACAATATAAGCATACCAATGTTTCTTGTTGCATTAATCGAAAATTTCAATACATTTTTTTCTTTATTTCTATGTCTAATAATTCATAAATTATATAATTATTAGAACAACAATGGTCCTATACAATATTAACTCTAAATTTGCTGCGCAGTACATATATATAAATTTATCGCAATACTTCGCAAACAGTTTTTTAATAGCATTACTGAAGGACGATAGGACGATTTTGTCACGCGTCGTCACAGCTAAGCACGTGCGATTAGCGATTGTTTGTGTTGTGCAAACGAGTTTTTGTTTTGTTTTTTTTTCTTGTTATTCTAAAGTCCTAGCTAAATTCGTTTTATTGGTACCTTATTATGCAAATTGTCTTCTCATATAATAATTACTTTGTATATTTCGTTGAGACATGTAAATTTAATATTTAAACTCTATTAATTTCTTGTCTTTTTATCTAAGTTTTTTTTTAATTATAGATTAAATAAATGGAAATAACAAAACGTTGTACATCTCTTCTTCTTCATTCTTTCTTCGCTCTCGAAAGATTTTGTAAGAATTTATTTTTGATACTTTGCTCCTAGAGATAATATTTTTATGGTTAATTTATAACCTCTCTCGATACAGTTGAAGTTGTGGACTATCCAACAAAATATATATTTTTTCAATAAAAACCAGTAGGGCTCAGGACAGACTTTTTTCTATATCAGGCTATATTTGCGCTTTGGACCAATAATATTAAACAAATAAGGATTCTGATATAATTTATATATACAATAGAAATTTCGTTGTTATGGTACAATAAATTACTATAAACTGAAATGGAATTCATAATTTAGCAGGCAAAATCATTTCAGACAGCTTACGGGGTTATCATCAAAGTAAATTCATATTTGACGACGATATCCAGAATCAAATTATTAAAGCGCAAGAGCACAGAACAAAGGTCGAGACTACAGTCGAGACGGAGAGGTTCGCCGCCCTCCGTCGTCGCGCCGGGGTGCGGCTGACGTGATTTTACTTGAACTCTACCACACATTTATCTTTGCTTAGCTCGACTTTAGAATAATATGAAAAGTTTTTTTTTTTAAAATTAATACGTCACACTAATAACAAAGATTATAAGATATAAGAGATTACTCACTCACTTAGCTTCACGCTTTATCCCACACATGGCAGGGTAGGCAGAGGGAACTTGGGAACCTAGTGTTAAGACACTCTGTTCCACTTTCATTGTCCATTTTCCACCGAATTTGAGGCATTGCGTTTTGAGTGGCGGAACTCAACGCCGCGCTTAGCCTTGTTACCATAGCGAAGAAATGAAAGTATTGAATATTTAATTTGAAAATATTAAATACTTCATTTCCTCGAGTGGAGATCGAACCCACAACCTATCGTTTAAAGTACACGCTTGTGCCGCTACGCAACGACCAAACTTAAATAAAAAATATTTATCCCTATCAATACTTATTCCAATATAAATATTTTTTTATAGTATAATGTCGTTAGTGAATTAATTAATCCGTTACATTATCTAGATCGTGAGATTTATTATAAAACTTTGATAAAACATTGCGTAAATTAAATTACGAATTGAGGTTACTTTTTAAATATATGTGATATAATATTAAACATTGTATTTAGTTTCTTTCAGTACCTACATTTTTTTTTATCTTTATTTATTATTTAGCTGATTTTCCTTATATGTATGTACTTTATAGGAATTGAAGTGACATTTAAAATATTAGTATTGAAAGCTTTGTTGAGACTGCGACGCAGTCAAAGATAAGATAATATACTTATCATAATATGTGTATATGGGACAAGAGGCGTGGATATGTATCATCGTGCAAAAAAACAATATTTCATCCACAAATTGAACATTTTGTATGTAGGTATGTAGGTATCAGAGACACGTTCATGTGTATACATTTAAATTTACCTTACTCAATGTTTTTTTATTATCTAATTATAATTTATATCACTTATAATTGCATATTGTGGATATATATTTATATATATATATATATATATATATATATATATATATATATATATATATATATATATATATATATATATATATATATATATATATATATATATATATATATATATATATATATATATATATATATATATATATATATATATATATAATATTTAACTATAACGATTATTTTATTAGCAGTCTCATTATTCACTATTTTTATTTATAATTATTATTACATAGTAATTTAAGTTAAAATGTTTATTCGGTGTTGGTTATTTCATATGGTACAATAACCTGTCAGGCGAAAACAAAACAAATATTTATTCCAGTTCTGTATCCCTCCATGCGACATCTCGCTAAGAGCACTATTCAACAGAGTCGGCGACTTTTGCTTTGTGTCTCAAAAAGGTGTCATTTCCTCTATGCACTAGCACTATTTTTGTTATATAGACATCTGTAGTATCGAGTTGACAATATTTTTTGTATATCTAGTACGTGTTATATTTTAGATTCGATTTTTAAAAAAAGCTTTTTAAGCCTCTCTTAAATAGCAGCTGATTTTTACGTCATACTTGGCAGAGAAAAAGACGAGAGAGAGTAGGGAGAAGGCACTCCTATCCTACCGTTGATCTTTCAAGACATTTCCTGCTGACTTAAGTAATTAATCGCCTCGTCTTATCTACCGAAACGTGGAAATGAAAATAAGTTATTCACTTTAGAATATTGGTATTTCTATTTGTAAGATATATCTGTGCACACCTACAACATGCGCATGTAATGTTGGAGTACCTTTTTAATAATTAATAACTTCTCGACAGACAGGTTCAAAGTTCATACTCCAGATGTGTTTGCATAGAATGGTTATATTAATATATGACCTAATTTATCACATCACGTTTGACCATAATATCGTGTAGCTATAATTTTGATGAGATTTTTTTTTAACATTAATAGGCAGAAATATTATTATTATAATACTTGTTATTTTTTGTACCAAAAATATTAAAGTATAAATATTTGCTTAATTTATTTTACTAGAACATATGATTTTAAATCTAATTTGCACACAGAAATTGCATGTCAAGGTCTGCTCAGCTCCTTTATAAGATTATTATCTCCTAAGTATAAACTGACTCTATTGTTCAGTGTAATGTGCCAAACCAACTAATTGAATTCTTTAGTGTTGTCCAACATTCTGTATAAATAACTGCTTCAATATTAACTTTACTTTTTTATGACTTACAGAGAAAGGTTTCATTATAAGTATTTAATATAAAAAAAAAGGTGAAATTGCAAAATTGTTTGTTAAAATTATTTTATTTCTTGTAATATTAGAAATGTTGTATGTTTTTCGGTTAATTAGAGTTAGGAAATGACAAAAATGTAGTATTTCAAACACCTCATAAATATTAATCTCTAAATCTATGTATTATCAGAAGCTGATTGCGCTTTGATATCACAAACTCTCAAATATCACGATGATTGTCGTTTTTTTAGATATATTTACTGCATACATTAAAGAATAACAATTAAAAGGCCACTATAATTATATTATCAAGTACAAACCGTAAATAACCAACTGGTAAATTAAGCAGGTAGCTACACAATAGAAATAAAGTAACCTTGATTTATGTCACGACCTTAACACTTGTCCAACAAGAAAACCCTTCTATCATTATGTTATTAATCATATTAGCATGAACGTACGGTTCATTTGAATAAATATTTTTGTTTAAAATAAAAAAAACCAGGTAAGTGTGATTTACACACCTCAGGTTCTGTACCAATTTCAGTATTATAAATGCGGGAAGTAAAAGTTATATAAGATTGTCTACTTTAGAAAATTATATTATTTAAACAGCGCGTATCCATATACGAGGAACAAATACAAAGTATAATAGTTAGGTACCTACTATTTTAATACCTTCTCCTGGCTTCTTTGTTATTCAAATTTTAATTTTCATGCCAAATATGCTAAGACAGATTGTCATATACAAGCGTACTGTAGTTAGGCTGTAGACGCTACAAGTTGTGGGTTCGACCCCCATTCGTGGAAATAAAATATTTCAGTTTTGGTAACAAGGCAAGGTCCCGCGTTGAGTTCCGCTATTCAACACACAACGCCTCATCTAAAAGTCGGGAACTGAACGGAGTGTCTCGACACTCCCGGAGGTTTTCAAGTTCTCTCTGCTTGCCTGTGACGGGATAGCGTGTTGTTGTTGCAATAACATTCTTTCGAGTTAGAATGACGCATTTTTACCTCAACCTCACCTATGAGACATTCCTTGATTATCTATAACTTCAAGAATTTTAAAATGCAATCAGCGACTCGTTAAGAAGCGCTTAATTGCAGTTTAAAGTTAACCATCACAATTAAGAATATCATTATAAAATCAAAAATTTAATGCGTTAATTTTAACTAAAATGCAATAATTATGTTATAATATTTTAATATTAAATATATGCTTCTGACTTCACACTTATGCAGACTGCGAATCAGATAGCTTGATCATAATCAGATAAGTTATTAATTGAAGTGTCGCAGTATGACAAATTGGTACCTACTGTTATTCACTTGGATACACTTGTTTTCTAGTAATAAATAAATCTTTATTCCTTTTTAACAATTAACTACATTCATGTATATATTTTATTACACAAATTACGCCTTAAATAGCAGTGAAGTAGCTAGAAAGACTGCTCAAATTCAGGAAGTGCTTGCCGATTCACGATGCTTAGTCGTGAAATCTAATTGCGTACTTTGTCCTACCAAATCGATGAAATACAATAAATTAAAATATTGCTTCAATGGGATCGAATCCATAACTATGGGATATGTGTTCTATTGCGCCACAATGACCTTTGTGTATGTATAATATATCATATTGTAATGTAAAATTGGAATCTGCATAAATATATGTATTGTATTCGTTATCTCATCACGTTATGCAAATCTTTATAAATATTGTTATTAATATTAAATGCATTATTGTAAATATGTAGTAATAAAGTTAAATATTAAGTGGGTACATCATCTAATAGCACATTAATAGATATTGATTGAAATTTATTGTAAGTGATGTAAAGTGTGGCCTGTAGATGTAGTTTCTTCTAAACTATGATTTTGTAGCGATTAACAAATACTTGCCACAATTAAAATCGTTATATATCTACGATCACCCTTTAATAAAAGATACACTTAGACTCAACAGAGACAAATATCTATTATAGTCTAAGTTAAGGATATTGATTTAATTCGGGATAGTGGTTTAAAACCACGATAAACGAATAAGCACTAATACAATCAAACAATAAACTTGTAACAACTAACAATCTTTTTAGTGTAACCATGACCTTTGTCTATGAAGGAAAAGAAGTGTTCCTTAACACTTAAAACCTTTTATTGCTAAAGTTTTGCCACTGTTCGTTTTCGTCGCAATAGTTTTGAAAGGAAGCGATTGCAATCATTAATTACGGAATATTTTTAATGAATGTAAAATTAATAAACAGCTATTCTTTTTTCTAATTTTATAAAGTAAACGGTTTGCTTAATTGGCGTGATGGGCTTCTTAAATGAAACATTTTATACTTCTTAGGTTTGCTGAACTGAAAATCCAAGGAAGGTCAGAACTAAGTATCTATTAGAAATAGACATGGTACAAAGAAATGTAAAAATTTACGATTACAACAGGTTTTTTCATTAAAAAACGTCGTAGAAATTAATTAATAAAATGTCAGATTAACAAATTAACTTATCTTGTTAACAGACAAAAATGCCTTCGCTTTTGGAAGCACTGGAGCGGAAATATGGCGCCAAAGGTGAAGTGAACCCGTCTATAGATGATATGCCAGTGGCTATATTCGTGCCCAAACGTTCACCGAGACTTAGTGTACCTACATTACTGGTACTCAATGACTGCGATATTGACTGCGCGGGAGACGCTAGTGCCTTAGCTGATAAATGCGCTGATGTAGTTGAACTAGACCTTGCCAATAATAAGCTGACAGATTGGAAAGAGGTGAGTTTTTTTTAAAATACTCTAAAATCCAAAAAATTTTGACACAACGTAGATTTCTTCGTTCAAAACTCATCAATTTTAATTATGTAACTTCGAAAATAAAAGCGCTATAGATTTTCATTTATGTTTAGGTGTTTGCAGTGCTAGAACAGACGCCTCGAGTCAGATTTCTTAATTTAAGTTTCAACCGACTTTCTGCACAAATACAAGCCGCACAAGCTTTAAATCCGCACTGGGATAGCCTCAGCCATCTGGTACTGAACTCTACTTATGTCGGTTGGCCAAGTGTGCTCGGATTGCTCAAGGCTCTACCAGCTCTAGAAGAACTGCATTTGAGTCTTAATGAGTATTCATATGTGAATTTGAGCGGCAAAGAAGTTGAGGAAAAAGATATTTGCGAAGGATGTTCGCGACTCAACATTGACGCTACCGAATCAGTTCACGAACAGTTGAAACAACTTCATTTTTCCGGTAATCCCATATATAGTTGGCGAGAAATTGCAAAGTTGGGATACGCTTTTCCTAACTTGGAAACCCTTTTGGTTAATGACTGTCCCTTAACAACGCTAGAGCCAGATCCGTGTGAAAAATGCGATGATAATAATGGAAACAAGAAGTGCCATGATGCCTTTCCGTAAGTGTCATGTATGTCATGTATGTTTATTGCACAGAACAAAACGTGAGATTACAAGTATAAAATATTAGTTAATAGAAGTTGAATATTAAACAAGTTGGATATTAAACAAATAATATATCTATTTCAATATAATCGAAACTAAATGCTAATTTTATCTATATAAATCATGCTGTTTTATATTTATTGTTCAACCAATCAGTGATAAAGTTAAAATTGGCTGACCTAATTTGAAAAACGTCGTTTATAAAATTTTCGTATGTCTCAAATCCCAGTCTTTTTGACGAGAAACGATTTTATTATTAAAAAGGAAATTAGTTTTAGTGTAATGTGATAAACTCATGCCAGCTTGAATGTTGCGTGTTCCAATATTTTTAAGCAACTCATCATCTGATCTTTTAACCAAACAGTAATTGAAGCTACAAATAACGTACAGACTTATATCTTAATTTCAATGTCATATTTATCAGGATAGATTCTATTTCATAACTATCATTGACCCACTGAACCTGTATTATTTGATTGACACGGACATGTACAACGAAGAAATAGCTGTGTAATAATTATATATAATTTTGTAGCCATTCCATTAAATGATAATCTTAATTATGTTGATAAAACTTTGAAATGTTTATTTAAAATAATATTATTGTAAATATAATGATTATAAAAACAAAACATAACAAAATATCGACCAACAGACGGCGCAGTCGGTTTTTTGTTAATGTTATAATCTTTTCTACCTCTTTTACTTGTTTATATACATTACTATTTTACCTCTTAAGATGAGATACCCGCCCCCTCCCACGACATTTTGCGGTCTTTTAAAATTTATATATATAGCCTTTGTTAATACCACAGTTCTGACGAATTCAACGATACCCTGTATGTCAAAAACATTGTTGATTGTAGGGTGTAACAACGAAATGGACATATTGTACATAAATACATGCATGTGTACAAATGAAAAACATTACCCGTCATCTGACGCAGTCGGATAAAAAGTAATAATAAAACTTAAGAATTACATTAGTCACAAATAATCTTAAAAATACATAAAAATATATATATTGTATACAAATAATTTTATCTTTTTCAGGCACCTGCGATTTTTAAATTTAAATAACACAGGTCTAGCGACGTGGGACGAGGTAGACAGACTTGCCAAGTTCCCCGCTCTCAAGAGTTTACGAGTGCAAGTAAGTGATTTCTCTTAGATAGTACTTGCCATTCTACTATAATGACAGTCACGATGTTGCAGTGCAGTGGGAAAAAGCAACTTCCGAGTTCACATTCCTTGAAAATATATCTTAATTATCGAGGCCTGTCGTGGCGCAGCGGCACAAGAGTGTGACTGTGACCGACAGGTTCTGGGTTCGATGCCTAGTCGAGGAAATGAAATATTTAATATTTCTCAATTAAAATATTTAATGTTTCATTTGTTCGCTCTGGTAATAAGGCATAAGCGCGGCGAGAGTTCCGCCACTCAACACGCAATGCCTTAAATTCGGCGGAAAGTGGGGAACGGAAGTGGAACGGAGTGTCTTAACACTAGGTTCTCGGGTTCTCTCTGCCTACCCTGCTTCGTGCGGGATACAGCGTGAATCTGAAAAAAAAAACTTGTAGTAATAGCTTTACTAGTGAATATTTATGAGTGATTCTTATTTTATTTAACCACCAACGGAATCTCAGTAACATTATACATGTAGAATAATAATAGGGAGAAGAGCTAGAAGTTACCAGTGTGAAATAACTGCGGCTGACGCACATGGCAGGGTAGGGCAAAGAAAACTTGGGAACCTAGTGTTGAGACACTCCGTTCTCTCGTTAAGAACTCATTAAGACACTTTCGCTGCCCACTTTCGGATTTTCAAAGCATTGCGTGTATGATTGCGAAACTTAAAGACAGGATAGTCTCTCGTTTCTCTGGCACTCTGTGGAAATGAAAATATTACATATGCCATTCTCCTGGAATCGAATACAAAACCGTTGTGTTTACAATCACACCCTTGTACCACCGGACCACTACGGCCTCGACGACAAACTTCTATAATCATTTACAAAAATTTAATTGCTTATTAGTATTACTTACAGCAATTTCATTGAGATATTTCCGCATAGTTTAGGCTAGGATGTTAGTACAACAAGAACCTTGTAGATCGCAGTTGTTCGCATCATATAATCAGTTACTAATACCGAACGTTATCCTTGTGTTACGTCAAAACGTGGCATAAAAGATTTTATGTTCTCTAAAAACATTTCGCCATTGATGATAAATATTGACGCAAAACACTCTTCTCCAAATCCTTTATAAATATCCCACAATCTTGCATTTTTGATTATTCTGTGTATAGTTAAATGAAAGTAAGGAATAATTTTACCGTAGATACTGAGCTAATAAGTTTTATGATTTTAATAAGTTTTATGATTTAATTATATAATTGTTATAAAATATTTTGAAACGCCATTATGTATGAAGTGTACAATACATAATATGTATGTGTAACTCTTTCTCATAGCAATAGACTACATAATTGTCTTGCATCTATTATTGCAACTGCACACTCCATCACTCGCGCCAATCATTACATCATCATCATGCGTTTAAACGTCCCCGGTACACTCATATAGATAATTCTTATCTTTTAATTAATATCTTGTGTAATTTTTGTTTAATAATAAGAAATTTAATTAATATAAGTTCTCTTGTTAATATAAAAAAAGAAAATAATATTGTGTGTCCCTATTTTGTCAATGCATAAAGACGGTATAAATAATATAACAAAAAATGTTAAAAGTTTGTAAATATTAATATTTCTTTATAAAATCTTTGTGAAAAGTTTTTTTATGCGAACTTTAATATCTTAGCATAGTTAAATTAATAATTTTAAAATAGTAGCCATTTAATATTTAATTTAAATATTTGTATTAATGATGTAGGGAATTTTTTGAGGTGTGTTACTTAATACAATAAAATGCGAAGGTCAATTTGTATCGGTATGGATAATGAATATCACAATTTACGTACTTATAACATACAACATCAAATGACGTTAAACATTACTTACTACATTAGTTCCGTGTCATTTTAAATGCCATCATAAAAGCCTGTTTTTAAAATAATGTAATATACTAGTTGTATGATAATATAAAATTTTTAAACGTTATTTTTATAGTTTTACACATTACATAGTAACTGTACCGTGAGTATCAAACAAAGTATAACGTCCCTCGGGAGCACGAAATCATATAGGTGAAGGTCTTCTGCATATAGCACCGCTCCACTTAGTTCTAGCTCAGTTTCGCAACCTCGCCGAATCTGATACCCTTTCATTCTGATTCAACATAGTGAATTGTGTAAAACATGTGTAGTAGACTGTAGATTACACTGCATTTGCTGCTATCTATCATTAAATTTTGTAACATGCTTATAAATAAATAGGCAGCCTTGGTCTGTGATTTAGTTTTTTTATGTTTTTTGAATTCAACAGCTTTTTTAAATAATTTTGTGATATTACTCTACGTCGTTTTTATATATCACTTATACTATTAGCTTCATCCCGCACGTGACAGGATAGGCAAAGGGAACTTGTGAACCTAGTGTTAAAACACTTCTGCGTTCTGTTCCACACTTTCCACCAAATTTGGGGCATTACGTGGCGGAACTAAACGCCGCGCTTTTCATTGTTACTACAGTTAAAATATGAACATTTTAAATATTTCTTTGGAAATATTAAATATTTTATTTCCTCGAGTGGGGATCGAACCCATAACCTGTCGTATATGTATATAAATTAGATACTTTTTCAAAATAAAAAATAGGTCATAAACTTGACATAATTATCTGTACTAATTATCAAAAAATTAAACTATTAAAATTAATGATAAACGAAACTTTTGTATGTGTTCTATACAGTATATTTTGAAAAGTTTTAAATAGTTAAATTTTCAATATGGCTCAACAAGACCTTGCGTTTTATGCCCTTTAACATAGACTATACTGCTACATGCTTATTTCCTTCACTCAATTTGCTTAATGCTTTATACAAAAGTAATAAAGTATGTTTTTATTTCGATTTCGACAGCACTGACCGTCACGCTGGGGAGGACGTGAAAGTGTTTCTGTTTGTACGTAGCATTGTGTGTTTATCATATTCGCTCTGAATGACATACGTTATTAGCGCGTGCGACTTATGTAATAATACGAAATTTAAACTATTTTTTAGTTATGTTATAATAATTAATTGAATTGCCTCGATATGATGGATAAAACGTTAAGATAAAAAAGTTCTAAGAAATAGAGCTGCTGTAAATTTATAAATTTTATTCCGGTATAACGTTATTTCGTTTATGTACATTTCATTATAAAGGTTGATTAAAGTTTAATTATTACACCACAAAATTAGAAATCCCTAGCGGTACTTTAGTATAGTGAGTAATGACGTGAACAATGATAGGTACAGTTGTTGCTGGGAATAAAACGAAGGAAAACAAAATGAAAAGTTAATAATATGCTAACAAAACATGGACTTGAATATTTTTGAATTATTCCATAAATGCACGAAATGTGTATTGTTTAAGCGAATAGGAAAGAAAAATAAACGACAAGGGGCCCGCTTGGTGATTCATTCTGAAATGAAATTATGCGTCACTATGCAGTTCGTTCACTTGCAATTTACATTGCTATTTGTTGACCTTCCGTATGTATACCTTTCACAATGTGTTTTCATCTTAATAATTATGAGACTGCAACTGTGGATTACAAGATTATATATCTCCTTGTAATATTGTTTTCTCAAACCACGATATAGAGTACCAAAATTCATTAAGCAGAATGAACTATACCACTTTACCTACGAAATAATTTTCACGCTGTATCCCGCACGAGGCAGGGTAGGCAGAGGGAACCCGGGAACCTAGTGTTAAGACACTCCGTTCCACTTCCTGTCCCCACTTTACGCCGAATTTGAGGCATTGCGTGTTGAGTGGCGGAACTCAACGCCGCGCTTCGCCTTATTACCAGAGCGAAGAAATGAAACATTAAATATTTAAATTGAAAATAAAACATATTTCATATATTCGAAATAATGATTAAAAAATGTTAATATTTAAAATCACTATTATATATACAATAGGGTACTATATAATTTCATACATCATTCACTTCCACACCCGTGAATCAGCCAATTTATCTAATGGAGTAACCACGGCACTTGAATATGTTGCATCATATAAATTTGAATAAATTTATATGATGTATTTATAAATGTAGTTTTTTTTTTCAGTTTACACTGTATCCCGCATATGGCAGGGTAGACGGAGGGAACTAGTGTTAGACACTCCGTTCCGTTCATGTTTTGCATCGTAACAAATGTATTTTGTAGGTATAATTTACCTTAGGATGGGCAAATTTTTTTCTTTATCCACTACAAAAAATATCGTTCAAGATGACGAAAAAAACTGGTAAAATTTAAGCTCTTAATATGAATTTTTGATTTCCCATTTACACGGGATTTTTTTTTGGATTTCTTTGTGTATTTCGACGAATTATTGTGTAGTCAAAAGACATAGATATTTTTATAGGAATTTAAGCGGAAAAAGGTCTGTAATAATTTTTCGCTAACTAAACTCTGTAACTAAACTCGTTTAAAAGTTATTTGCAGTTAAAGTTCAAACTAAAATAATATATGATGACTTTCACAAACTTTTACAGTTTCTCTATCTTAATCTTTTTCAGCTCTTAGATCGAGGATTTCTTTATAATTAAAAATTTTATTATATAAATAATACTTTACAAAACAGTGACTACTGTATTCAACACTAAATTGGTTTAAAACTTACTTTATTAACCGGTAAAGGCCATACCAGTTACTACTTCAATCTCAGGCTACATTCGACTGTAATTGCAAATCCGCGGTGCCTCAATTTACTTCCAAGTCGATTCGCATCTAAAGAAATAGCATTTTCAATGTGGAAATTATTGAATTTGCGTCGAGATCGACAATAATTAGAATTGTAAACGATGTCATACGTTTTACATAAAATATTAAATATAATGTATATAATCTTCTTAGGAAAGTAGAATTCCAAAAAACCGTGGTTTTTTTATTTACTAAAATATATGAACTGACCGGTTTTTCTTTTACAATGTATTTATTATAAACTTAAATTATAATTAAACAAAAAGTGTTGAGCCACAAAAGTCTTTCTATATTTCAGTATTCATACTACAATTTAATAAAGTTAAATTTAACCAGTAACCGTTACAAGGAACGTTACGTTTCGCAGTCATTGTTAAATGCACTTGACCTATATATACCAGCATTGCAGTCACTTTTATTGCGCACCATTAAATTGACTGTTGTCCTTGTTTTAATAAACGTGTAAGGATAGAAAGTTTTACCCATATTTATAACTTTGATGGGTTAGAAAATTATTGGCTCTTAATTTTTGGATTATTTAGCTTAGCCCATCTCAAATCCATCCATCCATCAATAACTCGGATTTACTACATTTTTATTCATGAATCAGTTTAAATAAAATTATCATATAACAGTAAAAAATGCATTAAGATCGGTTAAGCGACTACGGAATCTAAGTATTGTGCATAAACCAACAGACAGACAAACAAACAAAGATATATATATATATATATATATATATATATATATATATATATATATATATATATATATATATATATATATATATATATATATATATATATATATATATATATATATATATATAAATTTAATTAATGCATACCATTAACCTATTACGTATATATCTTCCATATAAGGGTAGCAATGAGTTACAATTTTATTATATTAACATAATAAAATTTTCTACAGAATAGTAGCTTATTAAAGTTGCCTAAAACTTTCCTATATTATTAAATCACGAAAATAATTTATGTAAGAAAATAAATCATTATGTAGTTTAAGCGGGCGAAACTGCGAGCGCATCGCTAGTTTTGAATATAACCATTAATTTCGATCCAAACATTCCGTCCAAATTTTCAAGTACGCACAAGTACACATGTAAGAGACGTAAGGTTAAAAATGCATAGATATATAGGCAGACAAAAATTACGTAACTTATTTCTTAGTTGTCCCTGACCCTTATTGACAGACACTTGGAAAACAGGAGTTCACAATCAAGGACGCACTAGAGCAATCGAACAAACATCTAGGGTGATATTAACATAACATTTACATTTTTCGTTTTCGTCTATCTATAGTTAAAGTGAGTGTAAGTAAAAATTTCATATAGAAGTAAAGTAAACAAAGAGGTAACTTTAATATTTTTTTTATTAAAAAAATACCTACGGTTATACTATCGTATTTGTCCCCATTTCTTTTCCCTAAACTAAATTCTGGGAATGGGGTAGCCAAAGACCATAGTCCCGCTTTTTACAAATTTTCAAGTGCAATAAATAATTTAAAAAAACTGGCTATTACAATAAATTGTCTCGCTTTAGGCGAAAACATCCCGATTTTCTTCTCAAAATGTTTAATCTGCCATATAAAAATCTGACACCACTCGTTTCTTGCTTACTTCTACAGAGTTTTAATGATATAAACACGCAATATTTTTTTAAAAATCCATGATGACTCCATGAATCGGTGAATATAAATTGCGTTTTAGTAAATTGAATGATTGAAGTTCTTTGTAACCGGTATACACGTGAATCACGTCCACCAGACAACGGTCGTGTTACTTCCATCACACCTACGCACACCCCCTCAAAACACTTGCGTTGACTCTATATGACATTTTTTTATTGTTTTATTTTGTTAGTAATGTATTAATTGTATTCATAAAATGATTTCTTTGTTGTTATAATCCAGTTTTATAATTTTTTTTAGCTGCACGCTGTATCCACGCTGTATCCCGCACGAGGCAGGGTAGGCAGAGGGAACCCGAGAACCTCACTAGGTTCCCGGGTTCCCTTTGCCTACCCTGACACTCCGTTCCACTTTCGTTCCCCACTTAACTTAACACTTTAATAGTTATCTTAATCATAATTTATTAGTTAAAATAATTACAATATTGTATGCAAATTTAAAAGAACATAAATATATCAATTATACTTTTTAACATTTGCAATATATTTATATTAATTTGACATTTATTTATAATTTAATTATATAACCGTTTCTTTTAATCAAATTTTTAAACTGTTCACACAAGTAATTTTAATATTTAATTTGAATACACAAAGAGTTGACCTTGCGTCTGTCAGTAAATATTTTTAAAATAAAATTTTATAAAAGTTTATTTAATAAAATAATCCTTTATTATAGTTACTTTTTTTAAGTATGTATGTAAATATGCTATAATAAGGGTCTAATATAATTTATGTAACTAAATATCTCTCCTTATATTAAAAAGTATTTGTTGCTTCATTAGGTTAAAGATGTTTTTTAATGTAACGTTATTTTTAACGATGTGGCTACTTTAACATAGATACCTAATTTGTATGCAGGTTAATTGCTGTTATGCAACCACTAACACGAGGCTTTCTATCGTCTTTATAATTTTAAACTTTAACTATTTCTGTCGACCTTCGTTATACGGTTATCGGACGAAATTGTTTTAAATATATAGCTAGTGGAGTTTTTAAAAAAAATCTATTAGAGTTGGCGAAATATAACATAAAAAACAATGTATTATAACAATATTTCATATTATACATATTCGAGGATATATTTACAGGTAATTGACACATATTAGATAATGTCTCATGATTCTGCATAAAGATAGATAAACAAAAAGCACTGACTAAATCAAAGTTCCGTCAATTTTACAAAATGTGGCACACAAAGTAATAACACACGAATACAAAAAAAAATGCTCAAACGCTCGAAAATATTGCGCAGTTCAAATTTATAGTACATTAGAATTTATTGCGAATTGTCTAAGGATTGTCGGCTATTGTAAACCAAATAACATGATTTAAACCTTATGAAAGGTAGCAAATCAGGGAACAGTCACTACAATCGTAGACTGGCTTGACCCAAAAAGTCCCCTCGCGTTCAGTCAACGGCTTTAAGAAATAATACTTCGGACTAGTGTCACCACTTGTTTTATTTTGTACGGAATTTTAGAAGATCGATACTAATATCTATGATTAAATATCGATTACGTATGTGAGGTAAATAACAATGCAACTCATGTCGATATTGTTTATTTTATTTTAAGATTACATACGCTGTGGTATGCAAACTTCTACATTGTTATTCGTTAATAACGATAACTAAAAAAAACCGTGACACAAATTGCTTTATTAAAAGCTGCTTCTTCTTGGGAAACTTTTAAATTTTCATTCAGGAGCTACGTATGCCACAGACGGACTGTGGGAGTTAAAAGTTAACCTTATTCTGAAATATTAAGACGTACTTATCGCGTTGTCACCTTTCATATGCACGTTGAACTCTACAGCTCATACGTACTTGGAGTTACTCCTGATCTTTTGTCTCCCACTGCACACTCGTTTCCACATAACCGTCATAAGTTTGTACATAACGTCGGTTATTGCGGTAAAGAATAATTTAGTTGTTAGACGTAACTCAGGCAGGGGGCACTTAAAGTACGAGTAGGTATTAAAGATATAACTTTTTATAAATATATGTAATCACTTATAACAAATATATGTAATCATTTATAACAAAATACATAAATACTCTTAGGTAACTGGCTTTACTCTAGAATTTCTAAAGCTCCAGTTAATGTTAGTTGATGTGCATACAACGAAGTGACCTATGCATGCATTACTGTAATAGCTGTTAGGTCAACTGCACTTTGTTTGTACCTACATTTCTATTGTAATACAGACTTACAAATAAAATGTACTTATGGTTACGGTTTACAGTATTTCAGAAAATTATTTATTTAGTATTTAAATATCGTTTATATTTTTTTATTCATGTTGTATAGCTATAATAGTTTTAGGTCAGCTATGCAATTTTTTTTTACCTCACACACGTTTTCAGCTCCTAGCTACTACATTCATTCAATGAAGCCTATTTTGCCACGTTGGTAAGCCACGAACTAATCTATTTTGATTTTAAGTAAATTTAGGAACAGATTTGTAAACTCTTTCATTTTAGTTAACATAAATTATTCCAACTCACTATTAGTTAATTGTCTCACAGAAAAAATGCCATTTTACGCAAATTATTGTGATTTTTTTAATTAAAAACACTATTATTTAAACTTAAACATATTTTGATTTTTATGAAAACATAGCTTTTTATAAATATAATGCAAAACATATTCCCGTCACCGATACAGTTGACTTACAATCGATATCGTAATTAATGATGTAGAACGGTTCCACTCCAGCGTGGTACGGCACCGGGCGCACGCTGGGAAAATTTAGATTTGCCAAACACACACTCAATTACACGAACTACCGATAAATTGGGGTTGTACTGCGTGTGCGCTATACATCCTGTGGGTTAAATTGCCTGTAGCACACGCTCTCTGCAGATGTTTCCACTTTATTAGTGCCGATTTTCCTTTATACGACAAAATATATTATAAGATGTTTTGTTAAAGAAGTTATAAGTTTTATAAATAAGTTTAAAACGCAATACTGAATATAAAAGATGCATTACTATATTAAAATGTAAAGCAGTAGCGAGCTTTCGAGTGAAAAGTAAAGAAAGCCTCAAATCCTGTACTTAGTCTACAGAATTCTGCACCTTTTCAAGTTCTGAAATGTAATAGACATTTAAGTACGTTCAAGCGGGCATTCTATGAGGCAAGGTAGCCCATTTCATATTTTAAATATTTTGACAATTCCTGTGTACTTCATAGCTGTTTTCTTTTGTTATATTTCTAGAACTTTAAAAAATTACATTACCTAACAAATAAGTAGGGCGATAAGCATTTAATAAAGTGAATTAAATGTACAATGTAATTCAAGTTTAATTTTCCTTGTTTTTAGAATAAGATTAGATTATTTAGACAATAACAATCTTAACGAATGCCCTTCAAATTTAATGCAAGTCAATTACAATTGTATAATGCGGTAATCTTAAATTCCGTTGCGTCTAATGTATGCAACGTACATTTTCCGCGTTCCATTTTCGGGCAAAACGAGCTGCGCGAGGTTGTAGCACGCATGCAACGGACAAAGGGAGGTTTTATTACACTGAACGCTCTGCTGACGTCTATTATCTTAGCTTGCCTATCACCAGTCGCGGCGCAGCGGCACAAGCGTGGGACTGTAAATGATAGGTTGAGGGTTCGGTCCCCACTCGAGGAAATGAAATATTTAATATTTTCAATTTAAATATTTAATGCTTTTATTTTTTCGCTTTAGTAATATGGTTTTAGTAAAAGCGCGGTGTTGAGTTCCGCTACTTAACACGCAGTGTTTCAAATTCGGCGGAATGTGGGGAACGGAACGAAGTGTTTTAGCACTAGGTTCCCTAGTCTCTTCTATCTACCCTACCTCGTGCGGGATACAGCGTGAACCTGAACTGTAGAAGTTATTCGTTTGGTCACAACTCACATGAAATCCATTTACATTTTTATCGATAGGTACTACGCCAAGTCTAATAATAGTTTCCTTAGTTAAATGCAAATTATTGTTTATTTAGTAAATCATTATTGATTTTTGTGAAATACTATCGACAATACATATGCTATATGCATACATGCATACGTCAGATTATATAGTAATTTGTTTGTTATTGTTTCAATTATTGAATACTCAATAAGAAGATTTTCCAAGTAGCCTATAGTGTGTTAATTTTAAACATTGATCTTATACATTAATCACAATACGGCAGTGCCAATAAAATGATTTCAATTACGTTTATAACCATGCTATATTAAGACGACCACTCATCTAACTCTCAAACAAAATTTCCCGAATTGTTTCTTACAATTAAAAATTATTTTAATGTTATGTTTTTCAACTTATATTATAATGAATATGTTTTTTTCAAATAATCTTTCACACTATAGGGAATTTCTGAGCGTAGAGTTGTGCACCCCACTTTTCGCCGAATTTGAGACATTCCCTCTTCGACTTGTTACCAGAAAGAATAAATAAAAATATTAAACATTGAATTTAAAAATAATAATATTTCTAAAAATACAGACTACCATAGATTCAAGTATTCAAAAAAAATCATCTTGGCTTAACATGGAAACTAGTATTGATCCTTGAACATAGCATGAACAAAAACCTATTGAATAAAGCACCTGTCAGTTTTTACCACCATAGTACAAATATGTGTATCGTCGCGACAAGAGGACTCGTGACTCTTTAATTCAGTAGTCTACCAAGTAATATCTTATTTGGTTTCTTTCTTGCAACAGCTTACCATATAAGCATGGAGTTCCTCAATAGATGATGTAAACAAACAATAGTTCTGTTGAAATAGTTAAAATTCATAGAACAAAACAAGCGTATGGCTAAATTAAAATACGTAGTGGTTTTCACTACGTAGGTAATATAGTAAATGCCTATATAACCGACTTTTCATACGTTTTTAGAGAACACTGCACTAAATATTTCTTTTATTCCCTACTCTTAGTGTTCTATTAAGTATATTTTATATTAACAAAATATCCATAAAAATTATACTCAGCTTCACGCTGTATCCCGCAGATAGGATAGGCAGAGTAAACTTGGGAACCTAGTGTTAAGATAGTCCGTTCCTCCTCCGTTCCCCACTTTCCGCCGCATTTGAGGCATTGCGTGTTGAGGAGTGTGCTTAACGCCGCGTTATGCCTTATATAATTGCGAGGAAATGAAAATATTAAATATTTAAATTGAAAATATTAAATATATCGTTTCCTCGAGTGGGGGTCGAACCCACAACCTGTCGGTTACAGCCACACGCTTATGCCGCTGCGCCACGACAGGCCATAGTAATAATTATGTATATAGATTTATTACAAAAAGGAATTTTTTTAGCCATAAAAACTAAAAAAACTACTAATTTTATTGTTTATATGCTTAAAATACCCAATATACCTACTAAATGAACTAATTTATTAAACATCACGTATGAGTATTACCATAACATAATGAGTCACACTTTCAGGGTTGGCCGCTTTGGGAGCGATCTGAATCAACGGAGCACGAAAGGCGACTTCTCCTAGTGGCCCGATTACCCCACGTGAGAACACTCAACGGTGGCGGGACCGTGCCTCCCGAGGAGAGGGATGCAGCTGAAAGAGCATTCATCAGATATTATATGGAGAAACCCGAGTCTGATCGGCCTGACAGGTGAGGCGTAAATATCTGGACAATGATTTTTAACTTACTAAAATATCGAAAACACCTTTGCAATAGTTTATTTAATTGGTTAACCAGTGTTGAATTTAATAGTGGAAATCAGTATATCGTACTGATATGTAAGAAATATGTCTGTGTATAATTAATTAACATTAAAAGTTAAATTCAAGGACCTTAATTTTTAATATTTAATTGAGACACGATTCTTTAAATAAAGAATATCTATGACTGACTAGGCCTACAGAAAACTCTATTTGACATATGACTAACTAAAGCATAAGCATTTTAATTTTACCTCGATTCGTACAAAATATGAATATGAAGAAATCCACGAATGACCCTGTAAGGCTATAATTTATTATGACGTAAATAACTTGTTCTAGAAAAATAAGAAAGACACACATCTTCTTTAGGAAAGTAGTAGGAAGCTCGGAGGTCGGATTTATAAGGGGCACGTGTAAAGGAGTACGTGTAGGAGGCGAGTGCGAAATTAAATTAACCTTAATTTCTAAACGAACTCAGATATAACCACTGCTTAATCTGTGCAAAACATTTTTGCAAATATGTCTTATTTTCATACATGTTTACTGTGTTTGAAAGTACTTTAACCCCTTACCAATTAATTCAAATTTATATCAAAATATTTTTGTTCTAATGTGACATATCGGTGGACTGACACCGCGAAAAACATGAAGCGTTTGAAAATTTAAAATTAAAGCATTACCAATTGCCCTGGCAAAATCCTTTAAATAAAATTTGTGTTAAATGTTTATTTTTTTTCTATAGGTACTGGGAATTAGTTGGCGTTCACGGCAAACTTGATCCTCTGGTATCAGTTGATTTACGTCCCGAGAAACGTGTCCAGATCACCTTTACTTGCGGTGATACCAGCGAAGTGCGCACCGTTGATGTTTACAGGTATTCCTTTTCTTATTTTTTATTTACGCATTTGTTAACTTTGCACTTTGTTTTCTTTTTTTTCACATGGCTGGGTAGACGAGAGAGATGTTTTTAACCTAGTGTTAAGGTGCACCGTTCCGTTTCCCGCTTTCCGCTCAATTTGAATCATAGCGTGTTGAGTAGGGCACTTTACCTTTTCACCAGAATGAAGAAATGGAAACATTAAATATTTTAATTGAAAATAATAAATATTTCATTTCCTCGAGCTGGATCGCACCAACAACCGGTCCCGTTTACAGTCTCATGCGTATGCCCCTGCACTACGACAGGTCTGTACATTTTGGTTTTTTAAGCAGAGGGAAGCTTGTCCGTTCTCCCCCGGTTTTCGCCACCGTAGCAACAACCTACGATAATAGTAATTAAAATCAGTATTGCCATGAGCGCTATAGATCATATATATATATAGAAAATTAGTGTAAAAATTTGTCATTAATATATATAATCTAAAATTGTTATATATTTAAATTATCAGCAAATTACATACAATTAAAAATAAATTTGACAATTATGTAATATTTTCTAGGAATCAAATAAAATAAGTCAATCCGATCGTTAATATTAACCAAAGCCAATTGTAAACAATTCAAAAACCTGCATTTTTAATAGACGACAAATTTATCAAATTCTTTATTAAAATTGGGTAATTATTTTTTTTTCTATTTACATAGAGTATATTTAAAAATTAGAAATGATTTTGACATTGTGAACAATGAACTTTTTGTAACGTTTGCGTATTTAATCCTAAAAGGTTTTTTCTTTTTAACGTTAGTATCCATTATTTTTCATTACATTACAACTACATATTTCCCTTATTACATTTAAACATGTTCACTTTTTACTTATGCAAAATGTGCAGTTATTTTTACATCAAAAACTATAAGGTTTTTATATCTTAACCTGGGCGAATAATAAACAGGAACACTACCTAGCTAGGTATACGCTGTATCCAGCGTGAAATGAAAAAAATAAATATCTACCAATGTATTTTGTAATTAATATATCTAGTATACATATCTATACTTATAATAAATCTGTAACCCATCACTGTCTGTAAATGGAAGGTATATTTAAAAACATCTTATGGGGGCGTTTATTAAAAAATAATAGAGATCAAAATGGTGATTTTTATTTTTTTAATCTATGTATCCAGACACAAATGACCAAATTTTTGAATCGGCATTTATACAGTTTTTACTAGAGATGCCACGAATATTCGGCTACTATTCGGTATTCGGCCTATTCGGCTACTTTTTTTAATATTCGGTATTCGGCCGAATAGCATGCAGTATTCGGCCGAATACCGAATACCTATTAAAGGTAAAAATATATGGTATTATTCAAAAACATATATTATTTAAATTACAAATGGTTAATTTTCATATATAAATTCATACTTAAGTGCTTAAAATCTGTCAAAGGTAAGTTAAGATGAATGAAAAAATTTTTTTCAGCATTTGTTGATGGCAAGCGATTACACTTTTCTTCATAAACAAAAATTCCTTCTGGTAATATTTTCGCTGTAGACACCCACGAGACAATACATAAATCTTAGCAAATTTTGTCAGTATTAGATACAATTTTGCGTTTGCTGACCATTATTTGTAATGGTCTGGTGACCTGTTTAGGCGGACAGTTTTCAAATAAGTATCAATCTCTTTAATTTAAAAAACGTATAAAAATTTTGAACGATGCAGGATTTAAACCCGCACCTCTTGAAAATCCCTCCAGCGCTCTGACCAACTAAGCCATTCTCACCAAGCTTCGTCGAAATTCTTATACGTTTATTACAACTAATGTTGTTAGCATCTCTGTACGGAGATTTTTACAAATTTTCGAACCCACAGAAAGCTAAACTACCCAAAGAAAACTCTTAAAATTTATCGTTTGGTAAGAGAGAATGCCTTTTATTTAATATTTTTACTATTTTTTTAAAGTGTTATCTCTGTAGGGAGATTTTCAAGAGGCGCGGGTTCAAATCCTGCTTTGATCAAACTTTTTATACGTTTTTTAAATTTAAATTTATTGTTTGTTTATTCTGTCCTAAGTATGGAATAACACTTTAAAAAATAGTGAAAATATTAAATATCAATCTCGTTTGTCACATTTTTCTCTGTATTTTCTCTACTTACTTTACCCGCTCCGCCGCTCTCGTACAAAGTGACTGAGACAAGAAGTACGTAATCATTTACCAATATTCGGCCGCCGAATATTCGGTGCTTCGGCCAATTACGTAGCCGAATATTCGGTATTCGGTATTCGGCCAAATCACTATTCGTGGCATCTCTAGTTTTTACTCTTATATTTTGGCAACATTCACTTAACGTTTAGTGTTTGTTATATTAAAATACGTTTATAAATAAAAAAATACGTCAATTTAAAATATTAAGTTCAATAAAAATGCTACATTTTTTTTTATTAATATAGCTGGAATTATAGTTTTAATGTATAGATATTGTCTTTAAAGTGTTAGTGTTATGAATATATATTCTATAGATGTAATCAATAAAATAGTGTAGGACAAGCGAGCAGAGCCGCGGAAGGGTCGCTTGCGCACTTCATTTTGTCTTATAAATATTACATAAAATATGTAATTCATACATATTGACATTAGGGCTGAACTAAAATGTGCATACTTTTTATGACATTAAATATTAACTTTTGCGAATCGATAGAAAGTAAAAAATAATTTATTTACAGTTTTAATTAAATTAATATAATTGCGATAATAGCTACAACAGGATGCAGTTAATATTAAAACTATAATAATGATTAATGATAATATATAATATTTTGTTTTATAAAAAAGTGTTTGATGATTTTAGGACTGTGTCCGATTTGAAGTCCCGACTAGAACGTCTCGCAGGATTCCCTGCTTCTAAAATGCGCCTGTTCTACGTCGACCAAGAATTGAGGGACACACAGGTGAATATATTATCTCCATTATCTTTTTCTTTTTTAGCTTCACGCTGTATCCCTCACATGGCAGAGTAGCCAGAGGGAACATGCGAACCTTTCAGCCGAATTTGAGGCAGTGCGTGTTGAGTGGCGGAACTCAACATCGCATTTTACCTTGTACCAGAGCGAAAAATGAGAACAATAAATATTTAAATTGAAGATGTTGAATATTTCATTTTTTCGAGTGGAGATCGAGCCCACAACCTGTCGGTTACAGTCACACACTTGTGCCGCTGCGTCACGACCTTCATTGACTAATCTTTTAATAAATCTGTAACTGATCACTGTCTGTACATGGGAGTCATTTATATATCTTAATATAATAGGGCCCAAAATAGAGATTTATTTTTATCTGTTTGTCGGTTTGTGTGTGTGTTTATACGCTAAACCTATTCAAATGCGGTTTTCACCATAATATTTGGCCACTTTCATTTGTTTATAAAATTGCACAAAATTTTGATTCATTTCGCTATTTTTTGTTTTCAATGAAAATATATTACAATAGAAACAAGACTATAGAAATAACTAATGTTAAACTTGGATTTTACTCGCATTGTAAATAAAGATGTATTATAGTTTTTCGCTTTTCTTTAAATAACATTCTTGTTACATATATAAAGTCTTCAATATGGTACAAAATAAAATAAATACCTTGATATTAAGATATACAGATCTCCACTTCCCAATCATTTTTTTTCCAATGCATGCATAATAGCGGATGTAAACGCCATGCTTGTTTACGTCAAATATTTTTATCAATAAATAACATAGTTATAATGTGATAAATTAAGTTACTAAACCATAATATTAACTTAAATCCGTACTAATGAAGTTTTTCCAGGGGCCCGAGGAGATGAAGTACCCCACGAAGCAGCTCTACTCATACAACATACGCTCCGGCGACGAAATCATTATTGATTCAAAGTTAAAACACTCGATTTCTGTTGGATCTACCGCGTAGATTGATCATGTCTAACGTAAATATACGTTATATGTAGAACTACCGTCATTTGTTAAGATTTATCATGTATTTTTTGGCTCAGTGTACATATGTCAACGCTTGTTAAAGTGACAAAAGGATAAAACCCAGTATAGGTCGTAATTTAAAAATGAACTTAACAGTACTTATTTTATTAGTTTGGGCCAAAATATGACTAGCTTTGGTAATTGTTTGAAGATTTGTTCTTGTGTTTTTAATTATATTGGAAATATCCTTTTTTTTTTGCGCGTCTTCCATATGTTACGAAGGAGAAAAGAAGAAGTTCTTGATACTCTGTCCTTTTTTTGCCTCTTATGTAAAGACAATAACTGTATTAATATTATGTAATGATAATTTATTAAAAAAAATGTGTTATTGGTAATTTCATACAACATCGTGTTTGACTTTCATGTAGCAAAAAATTACGCAAGGCATTATTTAAAAAAAAAGTAACCCCCTTAATATTGTAAGCATTAAATTGTATTTGTAATGTCAATTGTGCCAAAATACATGTAAATTGGCCAAAGCTGTTTTTTAAGTAACATTTTCTTTAACTTTTTTTTCAAAATTTATAATCTGTAACAAAATCTTTAGAAACATTTGACGGTAGTTGAAATTAAATGTCTGACAATGAATTATTATGATATAAACCTTGTACCTACTAACCTGATAGTATTTTAGCCATTTTTTTTGTACGAAATATCGTACCGTTAACTTTTGTTAAATGTATGTAACGTATAAATGGTTGTCGCAAAACATTTAGTTCTTTAAGTTATTTTCTAAGCTGAAAGCTTTATAAGATTATTATTTTTGCAACTTTTACGTCAGTACCAATTAATATTCGACACAATTGAAAATGGATTTTTTTTTGCAATAAGCATCTGTGATAGTAAATTATAGAAAAAAAACGACTAAACCCAAGATCAAATATCGATAATCGTTTGTATCTCGATGTATCAAATGCGTGTAATTTATTGTGAACGAGTCATCGGCCATTAAATACAATTAATGCTTATTAAACAAAAGTGATACTAACTGCCATTTTGCAAAATTAGTCATAAATACAATAAGATTATTTGCCACGATTTTAGGTGGATAATTTTCTTTCTTCATAGAGTGGTAATTGGATTCTTAGCTGTTTTGTTTTATTAATATTATTACAATTTTAATAAACTAGCGATATATCTGCCAAGCATTGTATGTAGTTTGATAGATTACAAATAGAATTTCGATTTGGGCAGTTCGCTAAACGTTCAATGTTATTTTTTATTTGACACAACTAGATTCTAATAGAAGCAAATTAAAAAATAAACCAATGGGATTATAAGTTTTGATGTTTTATTTTTACATCCTTAACTATTAAATAACATTTTTCCCGTCTAATCTTTAAAAAACTTCGATTCTCTGTAAAAATCAAAATTATATTAATTTTATAATTTTTGTTTTAAAAAAACATATTTTATTATTAAGCAGTTATTTGGATGGACATTTACATATATACAAAAATATCCAAAATATAATTTTTTCAATTTTATTTATTGTTATAATCCTCATATATGTAACTAAGTAGTTAAAGGGAGTACTACGTCGACCGAGAATTTACGATACACTATTCGAATAGCAAGTCAAACCGAGGAACTTATAAAAAAAGCATTTTCCAAATCGGAATCTATATTCCGAAAATTATTATCTTCTCTCTTCTTCTTATATATAAAAATGAATGTTTGTCGTCGGTATGTCATCGATGAACTCAAACGCTACTGGGCCGCTTGTTATGAAAATTGGTATATAGTAGTAGTTTTTCACGGAGATTTGTATAATATACTCATTGATGGCACTTGCCACCAGGTGGCGCTGCAGTGTAGGAACTTCTAACCCGTTTAACGGGTTGTAATGAAAATCAATATGACCATGTGTTTTTACATAGAGGAAACGAATATGACATGTTCATAGATGTAACTCCCCACCAGGTGGCGCTACAGAGTAGCAATTTCTGCCTCGTTTAACCGATTGTCATGAAAATCAGTATGATCATGTATTTTTGAATATGACATGTTCATAGATGTATCTCGCCACCAGGTGGTACACTACAACTTTGTAATGTCACAATTTTTCGGAAAAACAAAATCAATAAAATGACTTAGAATGAATTGAAAATTTAAGTACTGATTTTTCTTTACTTAGCTTCACGCTATATCCCTAGCGGCGTAGGCAGAGAGGACGGAGCGCCAAACTCTACGTATTACGATGTTTTTTCTTAAATTTATTTTAGTTATTGGCGTAACAGCGCGCGAAGTGTACAGCTAGTATATTATAAATAATACTAAAAGTGATTTTTAGTAGGATAGCCTACGTCAATTTTTGCCAAAAGCAGGCACGTAGATTAACGTCTTCATCGTGTTTAGCTTATTTTGGTTTTTTGCTAAATATCTTACAAATTATATTCTATTAATAGTTTTCAGTCGAGGCCTGTAGAGCAAAGGCACAAGCATAACTTTGAATAACAGATTGTGGATTCGATCCTTACTCGGGCAAAGTGCGGCGTAAAAGGCAACACGGATTCATTTTAAAGCTGAGTGAGTAAGTAAATAATAGTTGTTGAAAATAAAATTTGTAGACTAAACTATATTTTATATTATGTAATATGATTTTTTATATTTTATAATCAATATTCATCAGACATCCACAGCTTCTTTCCGTACACTGCCAACATTGCGTTTTGAACTTCTGCTACAACGTTATTTTGAGCTTCATTCCACACTTCGTTATTCAGTTCATGTATTCTCCTCCTCATAAAATTAAGTAAAATGTTTAATTTGTCAATATTTTTATCAGTTACCATTTCACGCATATATTGTGAGATGAGGTCGACGTCACATTGCTTCGGTGTTTGGCCGCTGTCGAACCACGCTCGCAGCAATTCACGTACCTTATTCCATGGAAGAGCTATTAAACCATAATTTTTAACTTCTTTCTCTGTTACATTTGGCTTTATTTCTTCTGTTTTTTCTTTATGCATAATATCTTTTTTGGAATAGACTTCTTTTGAGGCAGTTGGACCTTGAAGAAATTTGTTTATGAGGTTATGAGAGGTAGTGGCAATATTTTTGGCATTTTTGGCTGGTCTACCTCTCTTTTTTCCCAAAGGAGATTTAATAGGACATATAATTGGAGACATTTTGTCTGATATTTTACTATATTTTTCTTTAAGCGGTGTGGTTGGAATAGTTCTGTTCTCAAATCTAGTTGATTGAACATCAGGTCTCTGGAGCTTATTCTTATCTGATTGTATATCACTTTTTGCTTTAAGAAACTTGTTTATAGAACCCGTAACTGGCTTTGTATTGATAGATTCTAATTTTGTTATCTGAATCCCAACTCCTCTCATGTCTACCGGATTTATATTTAGCTTTTTACACAGTAAAATTATTTCTTTTTGTATAATATTTTCATCGCCAGTTGCAGTTGGTAAGTTTGTTGATTTATTGACGATATCACAAAACCCATGACCCATAAACTTTGCCGTTTCCACGGGCGCCTCTTTTGCTCTTATCATTAATTTTAATGTCACACACTTTCCTATAACTTTAAACTGAGACATTCTGGAAGCTACTTCAGCCGATAGTTGCTTTAAAAAGTCCTCGCATTGTGTTTGATTTTCAAAACGAATCCCATAATTAACTTCTGCCGAAACTGATTTTCTTATTGTGTGGTATGTTAATGGGTTAGGATCGCGCCCACGACATTGGTTATACAACTGTTCACCAGTTTTATTGCCTAATTGTTGTTGAAGATTAAATAATGATAAACATTGAAGAGATCCACATGTTGTATGCCCAAGTGATTCCAATTTCTGAGTGGTCTGCCTTCCAACTCCAGGTAGATCACCGAGTTTAATATTAAACATAAAATCTTCAATTAAATCAGATGTTAGAAAGAATTGTCCATCAGGCTTGGCTTTTTTAGTCGCTAGCCTGGCTTGAAGGCGGTTACCACCAAAGCCTGTTGAACAAGGACATCCAGTTTTATCTTTTATTTCTCCTCTTAGAGCAGCAGCAAAATCATCAACATTTATTTCTAATTCTTGCAATAGACCAGTACAATCTACATACATCTCATCACAAGAGACCGCCTCTATATCTAATGTATACTGTGCAATAGTATTATATAATGTATATGCCACTTCTTTATAACCCTCAAAATCATATGGTATAGTTGCTAGATCTGGACACAGTCTTAAAGCTGCACCCATAAACATGCCATTACTGATACCCTTAGATCTGGCTTCATATGAACATGAAGCAATTTCACTCATAGATCCAAATTTATCATCTTCATCAGCAATATTATCTACTTTAGTTTCAATTTCCATCTCATCTCCAATAATTCCAGTAGCTTTAGTAAGTTTTTTAACTTGTTTTTGTTTGTATAAGTTAAATTCCACCTCTCTATCAACACCCGGCCTTTTAGCCCGACTTTGTCCACCTTTTGAATGTGTAACAGCAACAGGCTTGCCTCTAAGTTCAGGCCGTTTGCGTAAACCTACTGAAACAAAAAAACAATCCATGTCTATGTGCATGATAGTTTTGCCGTTGCTGAAATTTATCTTAGAATTACTTCCATTCATATCCTTAGATTTCAATATTCTATTTTTTAAGTTTACTCTTGCTGGGTATTTGAAATCACTTTTCTCTCGTAGATCATTGACATGTTGCTTGAAACAAGCTCCAAGTTGTGAAATATGATGTAATCTAGAGTTATTATAAAATTCTGTTATAAAGTTAGGATCATTTGCAGTTTTTGCAATCTGGTTTTCACTTTTGGATGCTATTGTGGAGGAAGGATTACTTTTAGTAGGACTGAGAGATATTTCTTTGTTTGTGTTTTGATTGGAGATGTTTGATTCATTGCATTCAACACATTCATTTTCAGACTTATTAACTACTTCATTTTTAACTTTCTTTTCAAATTTAATTATTCCTTGAGATTTTGAATGTCTATATAATAAATATTCTTTATAATCCAGCAATTGCTTAGCCACTATACAATCTGTAATCCACTCAGGTTTTACTACTTTTACTAATGACATATTTTTCACTTTAGTGTCTGGTAAATTTGAAGCTATTATAATATCGTCACTTCTTTGGTAAGTGTGGTAAACCCCACCATGTTTGGCCATCAGTTCTTTTAATTCTTCTGCTGAAGGAACCGTAAATCCATTAACAAAAATACTAACTCCTTTAAAGATATCTGATAATTTTCCTTCGTTATGAACTCCAGCAGAAAACTGTTCTTCGAGTTTTGCAATTTTCGCTTGCATATATCCACCCCAAGCTTCAAAGCCATTATCCGGAAATTGCTCATCTCGACGTCGCATCGTAAAATATTTATAACATTTAAATATAATATAGACAAAGTATTTACTTATTTAATGTATTAAATAAAAATTAAGTCAAAAAGTTTATTTCAAGATTCAAATTTTGTCCATTGTGTAAATCATAGATAAATAATTTAAGATAATGGGATGACACCGCTGTCATATTTTTCTACAAGATTTTTTTAACTTTTGGATGTTTTATATAGATAGAAATAATTTAATCACTATTCTAACAATTATTAAAAACATGTATGTGGTTGTACCGTTAAAATTTACGTATAGGATACAATATGGTATGCAATATCTATATTAATTTTTAAACGGAATATATCACTAATCTGTGTTCTATGTGACATTTGTAATTAAGTAAGTTATTAAAATTTGAAAATATAGACATTGCAACCGCCGAGTTTATATTACCTTTATAATAATTGTCGTTAATTAGTACGATTAAGTTTTTACTTAAATTTGATTATAATTATGTCCACAATTGAAGAAGATTTTATTATAGTGCCATGGGTCGGTTTAACCAGTCATAAAAACAGCTTAACTATTGCAGTACTATCAAACAATGGCGATTTTATTGAAAAACTATCAGAAGCCATAATAGATGTTCATGCTAAGAGGAATGTTAAATGGAAATTAATCGTGCTACGTTCCCATAGTTTGGAAGATATTGCAAGACAAGCAGACTTGACAGGAAAACTGGCTATAGACTTTGTAGTAATTGCTTTGGATACAAGCAGAATATTTTGTTTAGAATGGACAAGAAAAGTATTAGAACAAGTGCATCCAGATCTCAGAATTCGTCGTGTGGTAATGGTAAACGCAAGTGGCTTACCTGTAAACGCAATGGCTGTTAATGCCAGTGATTTAATAACATTTTGTTCAGAAAATAGATTAGAGATGTTAAATGCAAATGTACCTAAACCTGAAGATGCTCAATTTGTATCGAATAGAATACTTAAATACATTGAAGTTTCTTTAGGTTTAAAAACTGGTATACCAAATATAAATATTTGATAGAGAATTTTAAGTTTCTTTTTTGTTATATTTATTTTTTTTATGGACAAGACACGGCAAACGTGCGTACGGGTCACCTGATGGTAAGTGATCACCGTTGCCCACAGCCCCGTGTAACTCCAGAGGAGCTACTGGAGTGTTGTCAGCCTTTAAAATGGATGGACACCGGGGCCCAGCATTACCCAATGTGAAACCCAGTGGCCGAAGCCACTACTTAACGCCAGTTTTAAATGCCAAGGTGAAAAACAATCCGGTCGAGTCTGCCTATGCGTGTTGCCATTGCTGACAATGTGACTCCCCACACAACATATAAGTTGTAACTTGTAAATTTAATAAATAAATACTTCAATTACACATTTCCAAATCATTTATTTATACTTCAATTGTACTACAAAATAATAGGAAGTTTTTCTACAGTTACAATTATATTTTACATAAATAAGAAAATCATTACATTATTTTATACCAGTCCGCGCAGATGTAGAAATCTCACAATGTCTATAGTTATATATCAGATAGAAAATAATCTTAAACTCTAGATGAAATACTGTTTATTTATTATACTTTGTGTAAAACTATAAATAACATAGAGTAAGCATAAAATTTAAGAAATATGTAAAAAAAACAACATTCAAAATGTTCCATGTTAAAAAAATCCTATAACATCACTTAAAATTAAATGCTACACTTTTATTTGTTATTGTGGTATTATTTATCCATCTAAAACATAATTATAATAAATTGCTGACTCTAACATTAACGTCACAATGGTGACCATTAAAATAAACGTATACAAAAATTTTAAGATTAGGCAATATCACAACTAAAACACCTGAAAACCAGGCCAATAAATAAAGCAAAACATTTTTTAGAAAACATTTTTGTAACTGCTCAGTGGTTCGTGTACTGGCTATTTTCAAATCTATATAAAATGTTTTCTATTAAATATTTTCCTTTAAAAATGTTTAAAACAATAAATAAAGTACTTGTTTTCATCATACATGAATGGTTAATAGGAGTGGAGTATGTAAATTTTACACATATTATTAATTTGACAAACAAATTAATACTAATCTTACTATATTGAATTTTTCATTACTGTTTTTAAAATAATGATTGTAAAGTTGAGAAATATTAAAAAAAAGATTATAATTAAAGAAATCTTTAAATCAGCTATAATTAAGACAAAATAATTTTAATATAAAAAAAAAATGTTATAATATAAATCTATCCAAAAAAAAGGTCAGTATCAGAGTATGTCAAAAAGCACATAGTAGATATTGTGCAAAATAAACATACCTACACAATAAATTCTAAATTATATAAATATTAATAATGAATATTATACTGCACTTATATCATTATAAATTTGGAATGCTAACTTAATGATTATTTGTTAAGTTTCATATTTTGTATGGTTAATTTATAGAAAATTTAACCTTCTTTCATCTACAAGACTTTTTTTGCTGAAAAATGATGATAATTTTCATGGTTATTATGAAAAAAAAATTAATGTTATAACTTGATTGGGACATTAAAAAATAAAAACATTAAAGAGAGCTAAATTGATATCATAAAACACAACTCTGATATAATAAGATGATCATTGGAAAATGTTATACACAATGTTTGCTCAGAAATTACCAAATTTGTATTAAAAATATTTTTAATATATTAAAACACTTAAAGCCAGGGATAGATGCAGTGAACTCTTTTTTGCATTTGCGTCTAATTTTACATAATTATACCAAAATTTCGACATAAAAATATTTAAAAAAAAATTATAATTTAAAGATGGAAAATTATTACTTTTGTTACATATTTATACATAACTATATTTTTTATATATATATTTTATAAGCTTACACATATAGCCAATGCCTGATTGCGGCTTCTGTACCATTGTGATACTATTCAGTTCCACACGTCTTGCCAACATTGAGATGGTCAACACACAGTTACTACCTACTGATATAATATTACATAGCTTAATACTAATTTCCTGTACTGAGAGATATAGTTAAAATTGTCAAGCCGACACTAAAGCCTCTCAATGACATAATATCTATGGATCGCTCATATTCCACTTGAATGCCAGTGAGGTGCTTCTAAATATGTAAATAACCAAAAACCCACATGTCCCAATGTTGTCTGTACATATCAATATAGAGTGAAAAGAATAAACAAATTATATCCTTACATGACAATGTATTTACATCTATTGTTTTGAAATAATTTGTTGTGGGTTCTTATGTCATCTACATATCACGTTTACAATTGCCTAATGCTCATCTAAATTAGTTATATCGCATTATTAGCTCTAAAACTGATAGCACTGATTACAGTGCTACTATTAAATATATTTATGATTCAAACAATTTTTTGTCATTTTATTACATATAATATATTTTTTTTTTGTGCAGATAGAACTGTCTCACAGAGGCTGAGGAGATTTTTTTGATATGTGCTTGCAACCACCTCGATACAAAATAAAATGAAGTATTTGTACGTACATGTAAAAACCGGACATGTTTATTATAAAAAAACCGCCCGCGGCATACGTTTTTCAAATAGTGTTCTAGTTTTAGTATCTTAGAAAACATATAAATAAAATTTTACGTAGCGGGACTCGAAGCCGCGCCTCTTCTAAGCCGGTCAAATATTCATGTTTACTAAAATATTTTTCTATTCCCAGTGTGGAACATCTTTACTTTACTACTTTACTTAGAAAAAAAAACTACAAATATTTTTTTTTGCAGTAAATCTTAAATCAAAACAGATATCCAATCGCTTCATACGTCCGTTACGTAATCACTTTGTTCAACTTGATCTACACATTGTATATATCTTACACTACACATGTTCGTAAACACAATATAAAATGACAAATACAATAAATGAAACAATGAAAATGAGATTCAAAAATGCCGTAAATAAAATAAAGGAGGCCGTTACATATAATGCGACAGGTAAAGTTGAAATGATGAAAGGTTTTGAGTGGAATTGAAGCCGTCGCTTGCGTCGCACAGTTCAAGCCCACCTCGCTGATACATAGCACCTTAAAACATTCACTGTACACATATGTCTTACTATTCATGGAACGTCTGAAATAAAATAATTTATTCTTAGAGGGAAACAATTATTATGTCAATATTCAAATTGTATTTGCAGAAATTTATTATCTTTTAGTTGTTATATAGTTAATGCTCAACAGTTTAAGACCAATAATTCAATAAGAGCATCATATCTATTTCCCTATACTGTAGGTACTTTAATAATTCATAGTTTATTTTCGAAAACATAATAAAAGATAATAGTTTTACTACTTGTTTTGTAATTAATACATATTACATTTGAGATATATTTGAATGTTATCAAAAATTCCTCTAGGGCAATTTTTATTTAGAATGAAATAATAATGAGGCTTGTCAGAGATGTGTTACAGTAAACGCAACAAGTTGTGGCATCGGTTGCTACTCAAAGAACATTTAACACTGGCGATCCGTTCGCGGCTTCGCCCGCTTGTATTACACTATTTAATTTACTAATTTCAACTACTCTCTTGTTTGAAGAACATTATAACTTATACGACAGTATCTATACATTGAAAACTGACCTTTTTGCTAAATTCATAAATTTTATATCAATTTTGTCGAACTTAACATTTTAAATTTAAATAAAACAAACATTAAATGTCGAAAAAGGGTGCCAAAACATAATAGTAAAATCTGCATTTAAATCTGGTTAGTCATTTCTGAGGTTAGCCCTTTTAGATATATCTTCCATTTTTTTATATATATTTTCCACGTACAGCCAGTGACCAGTTACTAAATATTGAACATTGAAGTTAATAGTAAGTGTAAGAGTGAGACCTGGCGGTCCTAGTCGGAGTCGAGGTTGACGACGTCGGCGGGCGAGAGGGCGGCGGCGGCGGCGGGGCGGGGGCGGGCGCGTCGTGGCGCGGGCGGCCGCGCGGGCGCCCGCGCTCGCCCAGCATCATCTCGCGCGCGCGCTGCTGCTGCAGCGCCATGGCCACCGGGTCGCGGCTGCCCAGCCCGCCCGCGTAGAACTTTGCACCCATTTGTTGCTGTTTACATATTTATATATTTTGCGAAACAGAGATGCTAATTACTATTTATTATTTTATATCGCATTAAATAGGATTATGACATTTTTAATTAATTGTAATGAGAAGCAAACTAGGACGGATGTCTCAGTTAAACAAATAGACCAATTGTAAGAGCAATGTATTTTCACCTGCCATAAAGATATGGGAATACATGTGTGACTGTACATATATACATCACAGACGTAGCTATAAGAGTACATGCATGGATGTAAGAACACAAGTGTGGATGTGAGGTAATGATTATGATCCAAACTCCTCCAATGTGATCACACATAAGATGTGATCACATTAAAGGAGTTTGGATAACGGGAGTCCTGAATGATTATTGATCTGGGTCGTAACTGAGTAAGAGTATGGGTAGAAAAGAATGCTTTTATCTAGAAATTAAATCTATCAAATTGAGCAAATGTCAGCAGCTACATACAAAGAAGGGATTTTTTAAGAGAACAAAGATCATTACATTCTGTTGCAACAGCTGCTGCATTCTCATCTGCTGCTGACGCTGCCACGGAGGCTCGTACTGCAGCCCGCTGCTGCCGCCTAGAGCCATACCGCCCGCTAATCAAAACAAACAAACATTACTTTATTTATTAAATAAACTATACAAATTAATAAGAACTCTGAATTGATATGGTTATTTGTATTTTTTTAAACTTTTATTTTAAATACGAAACTCTAAACATTATTGTATAATTCCTTTTTTCACACCCGAGGGTGGAGACCCTTTATAGTAACAGTAGTCAATAGTGGGTGGACAAGAGGAGGCTATCCATGATGACGGACTAGTTTTTATTAAAAAAAATATTAATTTAAAGAGTCAAATCAGCTATTACATTGAGCAAAACATTTTAATTATTAATATTATTTAAAAAAATTAAAGATGTATATTTTATTGAGGCCTGTCGTGGCGCAGCGGCACGAGCGTGTGACTGTAACCGACAGGTTCTGGGTTCGATCCCAGTCGAGGAAATGAAATATTTAATATTTTCAATTTAAATATTTAATGTTTCATTTCTTCGCTCTGGTAATAAGGCAAAGCGCGGCGTTGAGTTCCGCCACTCAACACGCAATGCCTCAAATTTGGCGGAAAGTGGGGAACGGGAGTGGAACGGAGTGTCTTGACACTAGGTTCCCGGGTTCCTACTGCCTACCCTGCCTCGTGCGGGATACAGCGTGAAGCTAAATAAAAATATATATATTTTATTGAGAAAGAGTAGGTTAGAAGTAGGTAGGTACTTCTTAGAGACAATCTATATCCCTATTTTTCAAGAGCAGAAAACAAAAACAATTAATTCATAAACAGACGCTGTGAACTAGCGCCACGGTGTCCACGAAATATTCAAATACTTTTGAAATTGTTATATTGAATTACAATTATAAATGTTGTCTAATTTACATCTAGAAACATAAATAAAAGCAAAACATATTAACAATATCAATTCAATCTATTCTCTATCAAACATATTAATAATGTTAATTAATAGTTAAGATATATTTAATATATTTACCAGCATTCATAGCCTGATTCATCATTCCAGGATTCATCATCCCCGGCTGCGCATATTTATATAATTCACCCATTTTCTGCAAAAGCTGTGAAAAAGCAACCATTTAATACAGCATAGTCTATAAATATATAATGCATATTTTAACATTTATACAAAAAATAATAATAAAAACATGCGCTAAACAAAATCTTGGACATGGCGTAAATAAACATAATTTCTAAATAGTATCTCTATAAACTTACGCCGTAGTCGTATCCACCGAACATCTGGACAGACAAATGTTTCATTATTGTATATGAAACTTAACATTTCCAATTTAAATTCTACTAATATTTCTTATCATATTAATATTGTGACAGTAAATATTAATATTTATATATCAATTTAAAAAAATAATCTTTAACAATTTCTTTTTTATTTATTTTTTAATATTATTTATTGACATTTGCTTTTTACATTTACTATTAAAATGGAAACTTAATTGAGTTATAACTAAATAATTAAAAAAAATATGTAATAATTAATGAATGTCTTTGTATTTAATATCAATTGTTTCCACGTAAATGAATTGACAAAGAACCAAATAAATTCCAACAACTTAAAAAATAAACATTTTAGTTTTGCATTTCTTAAATCTTAAATTTAAAGATTGTGTCAATAATTGCTCAGAAATATTTTTTGTAGAGTAAATATGAAAAATGTTCATCATGTTAATAAAACAAACACAAAAACATAGTCATAAAGTGTACGGACCGATGTCTGTAGATTTTTATACATATCACCTTCAATCTTTATAATGCACATGGCAAGGTAAGCAGTGATAAGGAATTTTCTTGGGAACCTATTGTTAAGACACTCAGTGCCGTGTCTCACTTTCCGACGAATTTGAGGCATTGCATGTTGGAGTGGTGGAGCTCAACGCCGGGCTTTATCTTGTTACCAGAGTGAAGAAATGAAAACAACAAATAGTTAATAAATACTTCATTTCCTCGAGTGGGGATTGAACCTACAGCTTATAGCATTTACATTCAGACGCTTGTACGCCTACACCACGACAGGCCTCAGTGTCAATTTCAATAGATAATGAATAAAATAGAGACATTATGTTTCCTACCAACATTAAATATTTGTAGTAAACATACAGTTCTACAAATATTGGATAGTTCGCAAATTTTAAGGAGTTAGTTTACTGTATGATCAGTATAGGTCCCTTGTCTTATATAATTAAAGTAATTTTATAGCTAAAATATACTAAAATGTGTTTACTATTTTTAAAGTGTTATTATTCCACACTTAAAAATTTGAACGTAGCGAGATTTGAACCCTCTTGGAAATCGTTCAAGAGCTTTGACCAATTAAGCCAAAATTAGTCTACAAAAACGTCTTTATTTCAAGTAAGTATATTTGTCTTTAATATTTAATATTATTACACAAAAAAAAAAGTCCATAACTCACCCCTGGATTAGATCTATACAGAGCATCTCGTATCTGAGCGTCGCTTGCGTTCGGCATTTCCTTGTGTAATAATGCGGCAAACGTCGCGTACGCTAGTTGCTGCTGCTGCTGCAGTAGACCTGGCACTGTTGAAACGAAATATATATATGCATGGGTATTAGGGAAAAATAGTGATAACATAATATTGTTTTCTTTAATAATAAGAAAATTTAATTTGTCTCATATGCTCTTTGTTGCTTATTATGAATTTGTATTTAAATTCTTTATTTCTGAATGTACATAAATACTCTTGGTGTTACTTAAAATATATATTTATTTATTCTTCATCACTTACGAACATATTTACGCTACGTAAACACTAAAACACGACAGATATTTTCATTTTCTCGTTCAAGTACCAACATATATATAGAAGTTGAAGTCCACCACTCAAGATGCAACATCTTTAAATCTTAGGCATTGCATAAGGAATGGAACATCTTATATCTAGCATGAAACTAAAACAACATCAAAAGTAAATTCAAACTTACTCATCCCATTATGCATGTAGGATAAGGGTGCGGGCGGAGGGCGAGTTTTTTCATTTTCAAAGTCTTCCCACGCCGCTTTACGTTCCTCCTCCGTAAGAGTTTCCTCTTCTTTATTCTCAAGAAGAGAATCATGCTCGTGATATTTGTAGATCTGTGTATGTTAGAAAAAATATAAGTATTAGAATGCTAAATATTTTTTATCGCTTTTTGGGACGCACTAGTTAATACAAATGCATTTTTACTGCTATATACTTAGTACCTCATGTGCCTCAAGCTTGTTCAGCATCAGAAAAATCATGAAATACATGAAAATATATCCATGAACTGACACTGATGATACTGCAGGCATTGGTTAAATCTCAACACGAGGGAATAAACTAATGTAATTTCTTCGCTCTAAGTAAGATAACATTCAAAGTTAGTGTGTGGGGGCACCTGCGCCTCGTGCTCGCGCAGCATCTCGGCGAAGAGGCGGTCCTTGGGCAGCGGCGGCAGCGCGCGCGGCGCGGGCGGCCGCGGCTCGAACTTGTACAGCTCGGCGAGGTCGTTCTCCGCGTAGTGCCGGTCGATCTGCTGCTCGTCGATCACGCGCTTGGATATCGCCTGCTTCGTCACCTGGCGCTCGTAGATTTTTTCCTCCATTGTACCCTGACGATTACAATTTCAATATATTTTTTTAGATCGCACTAGTGATGTGAACTCGGGGAAATGGAATATATTATAATTTATATATATATCTTCGCTCTGGTAACGAAGAGAAACACAGCGTTGAATTCCGTCTACAATCCTAATCCGATCCGAACAATTTCCGGTTTAAAAATATTACGAACATTATAGCAAATCAATAATTAAATTTTAATAACTTTTCAAAGAAAAACAAAGCAAAAACACTAGAAGCGTAAACAGCATTACATTAAAATAATTAACGCTAACAAATCAAAGATATTTATTACAAAAACCAAATTACTTGCAACTTACCATAGCCAAAAACCTATAAATATAACACGGCTTCTTCTGTCCAAAGCGATACACTCTGAATATGCTCTGAACATCATGCGAAGGATTCCAGGACACGTCAAATATGACCACTCGGTTGGCCGCCACTAAGTTGATACCGAGGCCTCCAGCTCGGGTTGATATTAGGAAAAGCCTGAAACATAGCAACGGTAATTCTTATATATGTACTAATTTATTAATTTTGTTTGAAACTGATCTATTTTATACTAAACTCAAGTGGGGAAGTTTTCACATGCTATACACTGCACAACCTTGTTAATTTCTTTTCAATAATTTTTCTGTGATTCATCCCATTGATGATATATCAGACAGATCTTACTAATATTTATCTCCCACAAAATAAGTTACTTTAAAAAAAACCGTATAAGAAATACAACATCAATGATTAGAAAAACAAAAAAAAAAATGTAGACAAAAACTGTACCTTGCTCTCGGATTATCTTCTTTATTGAAGTTCTTGCACCAAATAGATCGGTTTTCACACGACGTCGACCCATCAAGTCTAAAATAATCCACACCCGGCGACCACGAGCCTAATGTAGACAATTAATTATATTAAATATTGAACCGGATTACTTATCGGTACTAATTTTTTTTTCATGGCGTCATGGTGTAGTAGTATGGAGTCTGGTTGTTAACGTTTAGATTGGATTGATTTTTATTCAAACTGATTATGCTCAGCTTCACGCTGTCTCCCGCACATGTCAAGATAGGCAGAAGGAACTTAAGAACTGAGTGTTAAGACACTCCGCTTTCGAAAAATGAGGCATTGGCAGGTGTATTGAGCGACGGAGCTCAACGACGCGCTTTGCCTTATTATCAGACCGAAGAAAATATTAAATATTTAAATTGAAAATATTAAATATTTCACTTCCACGTGTGGGGATCGAACAATCAGTTCCGCAACTACTATACTATACCTGTGTACATACTTACTAGGGGAGAAATAGTCCCCACTGTGACAAGACAGCGCGGCGTTAAGTTACACCACTATAACACATATGTAGATAATCTGCCGCGATGAAGATGCCGACTTACCAACGTGTCTATTCAATTTCTCGTCGACGCGCGCCTCTTGTGTTGCTTCATCCACTTTCCCAAGGAAATGCTCTATAAGATCTAGCGAGTACAGCGACTGTGAGAACACCAACCTAAAGTATTTCAAATTAAATGTTGTGATACAATTTTATTATATAATATATATTTATAGATTTAGCGAAAAAATAATATATGAAAAAAATGTGTTTAAAGTAGTCTACTAAATATAAACAGGTTATAGATATATGTGATCCTTAAATATTAATATATTTAAGGATCACATACTCTCCGTTCAAAATCTAAACACTCCATTCCGCGGTGTCCATTGAAGTTTCGAGACATTGCGTGTTAATTGATAAAACCCAATGTCGCACTTTGCCTTGTTACTTGAACAAAGATATTAAAATTTTAAATAATTCATTCCTGTGTGGAAATCGAACCAACAATCGTTAATTTTACAGCCACATGGTGTACCAATACACAACGACGACTTATTTATATATATGTATATAAAAGGCAAAGCGCGGCATTGAGTTCCGCCACGCAACACGCAATGCCTCAAATTCGAAAAGTAAGTAACGGAAGTGGAACGGAGTGTCTTAACACTAGGTTCCCAAGTTCCCTCTACCTACCCTGCCATGTGCGGGATGTATATTACAGCTACAGCATATAACTTACAGCTTATCCCCAATAGTTTCACACTGTCTCAATATATCAAACAGCAGTACTAATTTATGTGAATGTCTCAAGTCGTCCAGCTCATCCTCAGTGACGAGTGACATCCACCATTCTGTAGGGTTTTCTGATTTCACTTGGACGTCGTCTTCTAGTATCACGTCATCATCGTCTGCATCTACTATATACATTTATATTAGACATGTAAATAAAGTCAATTAACTTATATTAAGAAACAAAAAAATGTTGTGTGGGTTATTATATTAAATCGTACGTTTCTAGTAATTAACCTATCTTTATTTAACAATTTGCAATTTTTTACTTCCAGTCAAGTTAGTTTAGTAAATTAGTACTACTCATTGGTTATGCACGTAGACCGGCTTCCACAGCGAGCAAAGCGGGACTATTAAGGACTATGTTGTACTCGTAAGAGTAAACTATATACCAATAGTCTAGTGGAAACGAGCAAGCATCCAGAAACTGGTGAAATATACTCGCTCCGTAGTAGGGAGCAGAGCCACGTTATTAAAAATCACAAAACTCTTTGTTCACTCATTTCTTTTCAGTAGTGGAACAGGACTTAATGAATGGTTACAAGAGAAAAACAGTGTTAAGACGCATTCTTTACTTTTTTACTATTTTTTAAAATGTTATTCCACACTTAGAACAGAAAATACCAAATTTAAATTTAAAATGCGTATAAAACTTTTGAACGAAGCCGAATTTGAACCCGCGCCTTTTGAAAACCGTTTAAGCGCTTTGACCAACTAATCCATCCGTTCTCACAAAGCTCCGTCGAAATTCTTATACGCTTGTTACAACTTATTTATGTTGTTAGCATCTCTGTTGGGAGATTTTTACAAATTTCTGCTACCCAAAGACAACTCGTAAGAATTATCGTTTGGCAAGAGAAAATACTATTTATTTAATATTTTTAAATTTAAGTTTAATACATTCTTTACTTTTACACCTAAATGTACCAGAAAAAAAACAATAAAGTGAAATATTCTCGAGTGAAAATAAAAATAACGACAAAATTTAAACTACATATATATATAAAAGGAACATTTTACTTGGATTAGCTCTGGTCCCTCTTCTGGTCGTCACTTTTGTGTCTTTTGCTTTACTCTTTTTAGTAGATTTCTTTTTCTTGCTTTTCTTTCCGCTGTCTTCACTCAAGTCCGACAAACTATCCGACGAATCCTCTGTTGAAGATTCCTGTAAAGAAAATATTATTTATTTTTTTCATAAACTTACATCTCTTTTATGCCGTAACTGTGACTGTACGACACAGGTTGTGGTTGTCATTTCTTCGCTCTGGTAACACGGGAAAATGTTATGTTTTAGTCGTCAGGGAAATTTTATATTTTACTTACATCAGGCGTAGAGTCATCATCAATGAAATCGGCTATCGAGCCTTCAGAATCTTCCTCTTCTCTCTCGCGCTAAACAAATAAATACAAAATATTAAAGTCACAATAAACAACTGCAAACTGTTCTATAAAATACGAACAGCCATCTAAATAATAATATTGACATTAAAAATAGTATAATACTTACTTTCTTCTGTTGCATAATTTCATATCTTTCAGAATTGTATTTTAATACTAGTGGATGTGTCCATATTCGTTGCAAAGACTGGAAATCCGGGAATAAGAAACCTGACGACTTTCCTGGTAAAGGCCTGGCAATATATATAAAAAAATATAATTTAAAAAATGTAATGTTGTTTCTCATAAACATTTTATGTCACAATTACTGTAGTATTTTTTTTTGTACTAAAGTTTATCTTTCTATTATGACTTTAAAAATGTAAAAGTCTGTAAAGATAAATAGATTGATGGATGATGGATACGCGGATACTAAGTTCACAAGTATTTAATGGATTTATATTAAGCTTTACAGTAAAGTTACTTATTTGTACTGTAATATATATATAAAGAATAATACATATATATATATATATATATATATATATATATATATATATACACATACACATACACATACACATACACATACACATACACATACACATACACATACACATACACATACACATACACATACACATACACATACACATACACATACACATACACATACACATACACATACACATACACATACACATACACATACACATACACATACACATACACATACACATACACATACACATACACATACACATACACATACACATACACATACACATACACATACACATACACATACACATACACATACACATACACATACACATACACATACACATACACATACACATACACATACACATACACATACACATACACATACACATACACATACACATACACATACACATACACATACACATACACATACACATATATATATATATATATATATATATATATATATATATATATATATATATATATATATATATATATATATATATATATATATATATATATAAAGAATAATACATATATACCGTAATACATTTACAGATTTTGCATAATTTGTCTTTAATCAAATGATACATAATTTTAGTTTTCAAAGTTACCTTCTAGAGTAATTGTCCAAATAGTGTTGGTAGAGCTTGATCTGCACTTCAGAAAGAGTTATGAATAGTACATATTCGTGCTTGGGAGGTAAAAAGGGCGCCAGCACTCCGTAATCCCTCCTCTGTAAATTATTGATATGATTTTTAGTTATACCATTACATTATTAGTTAAGTGTGTATACTAAAATTTATCCATTTATTTTGAGAATATTTTTCTAATGGAATAAGTATGTAGCGGTCATGTCGCAGCGACACTGCATCGACTATAAGCACGACTATGTTGGGTTTGATTACGACTAGAGTAAACAATTACTTTCATTTCTCACTTTAACGGTATCAAGACGAAGCGCAGCGTTAAATTACGTCAAAATTTTGCACGAAAAATAGAAAACAAAGTCTCATAACTCCAGCTTTCCTTTGTCTACATTTGTAAAATACCCAAAAATTACACTAACCTGCACTGCCCCATCAAGCATTTTATGCAAAACATGGGAGCGTCGCTTCATAATTCTTATATCGTGTTCCGTTGAATCCGTGTACTGTCCGTTAGTTATGGGGTTCACGAAACGGTTCAGATACTCGTTGTATTTACCAAGGAGGTTCGGCTTCACGAATTGTACCATGCAGTAATCTGGTGTCAAACGTCATATTATTAGCTAAGTTATATGAAAAATTATACACATATTTTTATATTATGAATAAATTATTAAAATAATAAATTTAACTTTGCATATAATTAAAAAAAAATTACGACTATCAATATTTGATTCTCTTAATTTCATCCCAAAATCAAATATCTCAAATAGAATATACAAACACAGTGCCTACTGCACCTCATACTACTTTTACTATCCATTGTTATATGAAGTACAGTGTTATACTTTTAATAGAAAACATATAAAAAAATAATGTATCAGAATTTGAACCTGCACAAAACAACAAATTATTTTCTTGAATTTAGTTTAGAAAATTTCCATAAGGCTTGGATTCAAATCACGTTACATTAAAATTATTGTGTTCTAAAAAGTCTCTCTCTCTCTATTTTTCTCTCCTTAATATAAAACAATAACACTTTAACAATGTTAAAAATAAGAACACTGTTTAAAAGCATTGTTTGCTAAAATATGCGATTTGATGCATTGATTTCAAAAAAGTATTCCTTTTTAAATGAAACACTTTTAACCGGATTAATCGCGTATATTGAATGGTAAACATTTTTGGGAAACTCGACGTTTCGAACACTTTACAATAGTCCGTCGTCACGGAAAGACTACCCGTTAAAAGAGTTTCATTTAAAATGTGTAACAATCGCGAAAATCAAATACATTATTGAAGTAATACTTATTATTATTTAATATGAATGTCAAAAACTGCTGCAACTATTTTCATTAATTTTAATTAGTAAGCAAGTTTTAAGGATATTTTTGATCTAGCTAGCTGATCAAAAATATCCTTGAAAACGCTTTTGTCAAAAAATGTCTTCTTGTCCGTTTTTCAGACAAAAAATAACTTTTCTTTTCTTTTTGTTTAACTTGTTTAACTAAAGACTACAATATGTCATTACATAAATAAAATAAACATTGCTAATTTAGATGACATTACAATAATTTCAAAACCAGTTTTTTTTACTTCGATTTCTCTTTTTTATATGTAATTTGTGTTTAAATATATTTTTCGAAAAACATAATTTACAAAAAAAGATGTTTTTTTACTATTTAATAAAATAAATACATTATATAAAATTTCTATTATATATCTTACATTCTTTAAGATTATTCTGCAACGGCGTGCCAGTAAGTACGATGCGGCGCAACGTCTTCACGCGGTTCATTGCTTGCGAGAGGCTCGTCTTTTCATTCTTCAGTAGATGCCCCTCATCGCACACTACTAAATCTGGACCTGGTGACATTATTATGAAAATATTTTAAAATAATCACACAAAATCGTAAGTTTTATTTTTTATAGTTATCTATTAATTAAATAACAATTAAAATAAATTTGAATTTTAATAATAATACGTAAATTTTGTAAAGTTGTAGATTCGATCATCACTCGAGGGAATGAAATATTCTTAAAATTTTAAAAAGTTTTAAAAAGCGTATAAAAATTTTGAACGAAGCAGGAAAATTTTTTATACGCTTTTTAAAACTTTTTAAAATTTTTAAAAATTAAGTTTAGTATTTTCTGTCCTAAGTGTGGAATAACACTTAAAAACATATTAAAAATATTGAAATATTCTTCTTCTCTCTTGTATATAATTTTCAAATTAAATATTCAATGTTATCATTTCGTTGAGTCCCGCCACTCCACTTGTAATGCCTCAAATACGGCGGAAAGTGGAAACGGAACGGAATGTAACAATACTAGGTTCCCAACTTCCCTATGTCTGCCCTGCCATCAGCGGAATACAGGGTGAAATTGAAGAAAAAATATTGAAAAAGCCTCTCCTTAATACTACAGTATTAACAAGCAAAATGAATGAATAATAAAACTTATCAAATCGTAACTATGTTCATGAAATAATAGTTTTTACAGTGTTTTGTTTTTAAATTAAAACGTAAAACCTACCAGGGTCAACAAGGCTCTCCTGGAAGCTCTTCAACATTTTCTTCTTGTATTTCTTAGAGTTGTCAGCCGAGAGGTTGCGGAACATCTCATACCCGAGGACGCACACGCCGCCGCCGCTGAACCACTGTTGGAGTTGCCAGGCGCGTTCCGAGTTTTGTTTATGCCTGTAGCGATAAAATATTACGTTAAATTATAAATTACTTATTTGTTCATTTATGTCGTATCGCAGCGGCACAGCGGCTAACTAAAAATGCAAAAGTTGCGAGTTCAATAGCCACTCTGGGGACGTATCCTTATTTGATTTTTAAAAACATATGTATTACTATAACTTAGCGGATTTTAACGAGATTTTCACAAAGTTGTTTTCATAAATATTGAAAATATGAAGTTAACAGAGAAAACAAAGTTTGAAAATATAATTAGTACTGAATAAAATAGAAGATCTTATTAAAAGATTTGAAATAATTCAAAGGATCTATTTCATAGTTTAAAAAATAATTCTCATTAAGATTCTTTACTTAATAAGATCTTTGAATTTAGCGATTGCTACATTTTTTATATTTTATATTTGACATATTTAACCAGATTAATTGCGTATATATTGAACACTTTGTAGTAATCCGTTGTTCTGGGTACACTGAGGTGGCATCCGATCTGTTAGTTGAAAATGAATCGGTTCTTCGGTTTCATTTAATTTTAAATATGATAATTTATGACAATCACACAGAAATAAAAGTAAAGATAACAAAAAAGCCGACCTGGAGAGCTCATAGACATCCACTTCGTAATCAGTATGGGCGTGCTTCAGCCAGATGCCGAACTCGTTGACCCAGTTGAGCACGGTGGACAGCGGACACACCACCAGCACGCGCCGCACGCCCGTCAGCGCGCCGTGCGTCAGCAGCGTGTGCGTCAGCGACACCACCTGACGACAACAACATTTTAATTATCATTTCTCAGATACATATCTAACAATATCATCAAAATATTTGCTGCGTAAGTTTTCATCTATTGAAAATACTACTACTATTACAAAATCGGTTGAACGTCCGTTTAAAAGCAATGTATATTTATTAGTAACTTTGACGTATGTATGACTAAAGTACAGAAATTATAAGACATAGACTAAATTAAATATGTATGTGTAATATAACCTGTAACGTCTTCCCGAGACCCATACAATGCGCCAATATACAGCCGGAGCCTTTGTCCTTCTTGATCCGCTTCACACTCTCGAAGCACGCGTCCCACATGAATTTAATACCATTGGCCTGAAATTTTACATTTTTTATTTTATTGTCAATATTAAAAGAAATCCTAAAAACTGTCGATTGAATAGTAGTCGAAAAGTGAAAACAACTGTACAGCGCTTTTCTTCTTCAGCATCAAACTTTATATGAAATATAGACAGACAGAACCTAGTGTCCAGACACTCTTTTCTCCATATTCTGTTTTGGCTACTTGACGCCCAGCGTCTTCATAGCGGTAGAGACGCTGAGTATTGAGTGACGAACTTGTCTAGAGTGGGGAAATAATTTGTGAACCTGTAATCATAGTTTAACAATCAGAGGCTGTTCACTGGGCCACGATGGCATTAACTCAATCAATTTAAGTATTGTTGGAACGAAGTTCCTTATCGCGCGTTGTGAAAGGGACCTAGACGGAAAAAAAATCTCACGAAAAGTTGTAACGACACTTTTTAATATAGCGTAGTAAGGCCGTGTGGTGTGCACATGCTCTCTGTCTCTCTCATAGAAAGCAAACCAATTGTTTTCTATGAGAGAGAGAGAGAACAGAAAAACATGCTTTTGCTTTGTCGCGACGATTATTTTTGTTTTGTTAAGTTTATACAATTCTTTTGTACATAATAAATAATAAAATAATAACAATGATAAAATTACAATTATAAATTTTACTACGATTAAGCCTAATGATTATCGTTATATTATATTATATTTGTTAATAATAATAAGAAAAATTTTATAACTATTAGAGACTATAAAGAAATAAAAAAATATTACAACAATTCTCTCATCTAATATCAACAACATTGTATTATGGCAAGTGACAAGATTTATCCATGCTTTCCTTACACTTAAAACTATACAAATACATATGTTTGTTACAAATTAAATATCTGTCATATAGGTCCTACATAATAATAAAGTAAGTAGAGTAAAGTTTTTCTGTATAAAATAAATACCTGATGAGGTTTCAGTTTCTTCACCAACCCCTTATCAACTTCTATCAATGGCTCCTTGGTCTCGGGATCAAAGTCAAGCACCACTTTGTCGAGCACCACTTCGTCAGGCTTACCGGATTCGTCGAATTGTAGATTGTTGTACTATAAGTATAAAGTGTTATTATTTTTATTTGCTTCTAAATTAACTTTTTATTATATAAAACTTTTTTTTTAAAGCAGATTAGTTGCATACATTTTTATACTTTCATTTAAAATGTATAAAAATTGAAAATTTTCACAGAAGATGTACTAGTGTTGCCGCTCTAACAATAAAAGAAACTATTTTTATATAGTACAAAAATCTCTGGGCACGAATCCGACGTGCACTTGTCCGGCTTTTTATATGCATATTTTTAAATATTAGTGTGGAAATGTTCAATACACTTGTTAAAAAAAAGTGTATGAGATTAATTATTTTGCAAAATTTTGTAAATTGAAATTATTATTAGAAATATTATTTTTATTATAGAAATTAGAAATATTATTTTTATTATAATCTTACCAATTTCTGTCGTTCAGCAATACGAGCAATTCTCTCTTTCTCTTGGCGTGCCGCTTTCTTGGTTGCCTCTTCTAATTGGTTTTTGCCCATAACCTTTTAAACAAAACATCCTTAATATACATTTAAGTTTTATTTAACTTATAAAAAAAAAATAATATACAAAAAAAACTATTTCCCCTTACAATTTAAAACTATTATTATTAAAAAGTAAACAAAAATTAATAAATAATTATTGTCAATAAGTTATATAAACAGACAAACCTTCCGTATATTCTTCCTGCCGTGCTTATTTCTGCCCTCCGTTTCCGATTCCGAGCCGGACGCGTCGTCGCTGTCGTCTACGTGTTTTATTCGACGCCGTTTCTTTTTACTGTTAATATAAATTAAATTGTACATTTAAATCAAAAATCAAAATGAAATAAAAACCCCAAATAATCTTTCAGGGTATAAAAATAATATTCATTCATCAAATAAATGATGAAGTAAAGATATGAGAGATAGAAATAAATATATGAGAGATAGAAATAGATACAAGGCAAATCGCGGCGTTGAGTTCCCCTGTTCAATACGCAATGCCTCAAATTTGGCGGAAAGTGGGGAACGGAATGTCTTAACACTAAGTAAAATAATATTTACCCCCACTCATTGGAATCGAACCAACATCCATCGCATACTATGGCGTCATAAAATAACACTATATAACAAAAAACCATACACACCTTGTATCTATAGACGATGAGGCCGAGGCGTCACTATCATTATTCTTCTTTTTCTTCCGCTTAGATTTTTTAGTGGACTCGAAATCGTCCTCTGAATCTTCGAAATCGCTAAGTTTAACGCTGCGACCCTTCCTGCGAGATCCGCCCGCATCCGAATCGGATGATATCGCGTTTGCTTTGCGACGTTTTGATTTTACACTGAAATTTTAACAAATATTATAATATTACCACCCCTGTGGCGTAGTCGGGACATACCAAGTTCACACAAGCAAGATTTTTTATTGCAACTTTACGCTTTATACCGCTTGTAACGCTATTATAACAGGGTTAAGATACACATTTTTCCTTTTTCCCTCCACTTTCCATCGAATTCTTGATAGTGGAGATTTTTATAAATGTAAGAAGAGATTGTGTCCAACATGACTGACTGTTAACGCATGGTTATAGGTTCGATTCGAATATAAAAAGATATGGCAGTTGCCGACTATAACACATTAGTGTGACTCCAAATTGTCATTGCATTGCGGAAACGGAGAGGTGTCAAGCTCTCTATTTCCGCAGTAAATTAATTAAATATCATTAAACATTAAAAATCATTAAATTAAGTAATCTGTCTACCCAGCGGCAGCCCGGATAAAGCGTAAAGCTATAAATTAATACATACATAAATAGATTAACTTACTTATCCTCGTCGGATACATATTCTTTTTTAAAATCCTGAAATATAAATAAAAATAGGTTAGCTGATAACACTTGGCACTGTTACACACTTATATTAATTCTAATTTTTATATGCCATAATTCTATTCTTCACATCTTTATAAACAATCGACTGACTTCCTTCTACTTTGGTAAAAAATAAATAATTAAAGACAAAATATTCAGAGTCATTATTTGTATTTAATCGGAAAACCTTTATCTAGGTTAAAAAATATATATAATATTATGAATAATAAATAGATACGATTTTGATTTTTCGAATCCTGGTCATAAAACCAAAAGTAGTGTAATTGTCAATGGGAATTACATCAAAATAATCTTTGAAGTGACTATTTTATTTCGGTCAAGTTATTTGATAATAAACGCATCTAAAACATAATCTAACTACTGAAAATATTTTTACGTTAGTTATCTAAGGTCATATAACCTATCTGGTAACACGTCCAGATCAAGCCAATACCAATAACCAGAAAGTTCATTTGCATTTTACTTTCGAATATTTATTTTTTAACAAAATCAATGAAAAAAAAAAGAGCCGAGAACATTCATCATCATCATCATCAAGCCTTCATAAATCTAGTAAAAGAAATTGCGAGATTGCGATTTGTGACTGTAGAAGATACTATGTTAAACTGTTGACAATTTTGTTGAGAAATTTGCTTCTCAAGTAACAATTTCTAACAAGCGTCGTCCAGGCAGACCGAGAGGGACGACTTGGAGTGAAGATATGGGTATGACTACTGCAAGCAAAGGGAATAAGTGGTAAACTGCACCAGAAATAACAAAACAGTTAAACGTGATCAACCAGTCAGTGTATCGAGTTATTTGACACTCAAAAAAGTGCGTACTTCTCAAAAATCCCGATCTGCAAATCAACAGCAAATTGGGAAAAGATCCTCTGGACGGACAAAATTTCTGATTCCAAGCGATGTGTTTTTTATGGCGACAGTCCAAAGAAAACGGTGAACATGACTTGTATTGTGGCTTTAGTTAAAGAATTATAATTTGGCAAAAAGAGAGCCTTGTCAGTAGAAGGTTATAAACAGGAATCCTTTTAAGTAGTAGTGGTGGTAGTAGCGGTAGTGTTTATTCTTACATTAGAACTTTTTTCTTGTGAGTCTGATGAATTACTCTGTTCTAATAAGTCTGCTTTAGCGAGATGGTCTATGGTGTCGCCGTTGAGCCCCGACATACTAACAGCTGGGATTTCTACCTCTGAAAAAACAAGAACGTTCTCATTAGAAATGTACCCTTTAGCTTTGTTTATAATTTATTTTTTTACTGTTTTCATGTTTTAAAAAAAAATAAGAAAATGATACAATATTGTAATTTAAAATATTTTTTTTATTTGTAAAATGACAAAATTTTTACTATAATAGATTATTCAAAAGATAGTATTTACTATTTATCTATAGTAACTTTACAACACCTACCATGTTAACTTTACTTGATGTCTATATAATAAGATACAGCGTGAAGAGGCAAAAAGACTTTTGTTGTTTTATTTGCACACAGTTAAGTTACATAACTAAATCACAATCCAGAAGTTTCCAATAAAAATCATATTAAAATAGATGACAAGTAAAATAAATTAGTAAGATTGCCAATAATATTATTGAGGCCTGTCGTGGCGCAGCGGCACAAGCGTGTGACTGTAACCGACAGGTTCTAAGTTCGATCCCCGGTCGAGGAAATGAAATATTTAATATTTTCAATTTAAATATTTAATGTTTCATTTCTTCGCTCTGGTAATAAGGCATAGCGCGGCGTGGAGTTCCGCCATTCAACACGCAATGCCTCAAATTCGGCGGAAAGTGGGGAACGGAAGTGGAACGGAGTGTCCTAACACTAGGTTCCCGGGTTCCCTCTGCCTACCCTGCCTCGTGCGGGATACAGCGTGATGCTGAGTTAAATTAAACAAACTGAAAAAAATTATACTGCACCTTCACCAACGTCGCTATCAGCTAGCGATGCCGCATCAGAACTGGTTTCAGCTTTTAAAAAGCCGTCTTCACTTATAAGGGGTGCTTTAGGCATTTTCTTTACGCTGTTCGAGCTGGTACTCTGAGAGCGTTCGGATGAGGAAGAACGCCGCCGCCGCCGTCGTCTTCTTAGCCGCCGACGCTTTTTAGTTAGAGTTTTTAAATTTGTTAGGCTGAAAAAAAAATTAGGAAATTATATCATTGATATTATCAGAAACCGTGTCTGACCGTAAGCTCGATAATTATGATTTATATCAAAGGGAATATTATTATTTAAAGTTTTTCATTGTAGTAAATTCAACGCAACTTTGGTCTCCACCACTTAACATCTAGAATTTAGGCAGAAAGTGCAAAACAAAGTATTTTTATCTAAATCTAAATCTTTATCTAATTATCTACCTTTGCTGGCTTCTAAGCTACATACGAGAGAGTGAGAGAGTCCGAAGCCAAGATCTCTTAGTTTTTTGTATGTAAATAAAAATAAACATAATAAAATAATAAAGCTACTAAGCTAAAATATTACCGTTTACCGGCCGTTACGCTGAAATGTCATAGTCCACTTACAAACAATTAGTAAAGAAGAAGAGGCCAATATTTTATTCATAAACAAATAAATAAATAAAAATTAAATTAAATTTGAGGCTTGTCGTGGCGCAGCGGCACAAGCGTGTGACGACATGTTCTGGGTTTGATCTCAGTCGTGGAAATGAAATAATTAATATTTTTCAATTTAAATATTTAATGTTTCATTTCATCGCTCTAATAAGGGAAAGCGCGGCGTTGAGTTTCACCACTCAACACGCAATGCCTCAAATTCGGCGGAAAGCGGGGAACGGAGTATCCTAACACTAGGTACCCGGGTTCCCTCTGCCTACCCTGCCTCGTGCGGGATACAGAAAAAACTGAAAAAAAAAATTGTCTTCCGCAGAATTGGAAGTAGCCGATAGTTAATGACTTTTATTTTGTGGGTTAGATTTCTCATGCAGTTTCAATCAATCAGTTCAAATCAATATTGGGTATTAGACCTATAACGAATATAATTTATTGAAAATTCGTGAATAAGAATGCGTAAAGTTTTTTGCGCCAGATTTTCTTAGGTCTGAGGTCATAACTTTAGCAAATCGATGGTTAATTTTTTGAGGTTTAATAATCAAGCATTATCTTCTTATTGTGAATAAAATACTTAAAATTCAATATCTGATATTAATAATCATGCTTTTGTTCAAATTTTGGCGCCCATTGTTTATGGTTTGGTGGCATTGTCGTTCGACGTGCTTTCTGTACATATGTTTACTTTCAAGATAACATTAAAAAATGGAAACGTAAAGGGATTAAGTCCCCCGCCTTTTGGAAACTGTCAAAGCTACGTCGTTATTTTACACGATTATTACAAGTTATTCATGTTATAAGCATCTCCGTAAGGAGATTTATTTTTACAAATTTGCGCTATCAAAAGAGAATTGTCTAGAATTATATTTTGGCAAAAGATAATTACTATTTATTAAGCATTTTTCAATATATTTAAAGGGTTTACCTTTCCACACATAGCTGAGAAAAAAATTTTTTAGAAAACGTTTTACATTTTTTAACGTAGCTAGTTTTAAACGTGTGTCTATTGGAACCTAAACCAAACGTTTAAATTTTGATTTTGATTACAAAATTATTATGCAAATATTCGTTACATCACTATTGGGTATTGGAGTTAAAACTTCCTAAAACAATGCTTCTTATAGCATTGCTTTAGGAAGCCTATAGATATAAAGATATAGTCATTTTCTTTTTATTTATTTTTTAACTTTACACAGTATGCCGCACATAGCAGGGTAAGCAGATGAAACTGGGAACCTTTTGAAAAATGGAAAATATTCCGTTACCATTGGAAACAATTTGTTCCCCGACTTTATATTAAAATATTTAATATACTTTGGTTTTACTTGTGGTTGTACTTTTTATAAAAGAGAAATCACATACTCATATATACATACGATGGTACGGCATGTTTATTTATTTAAACAAAAAAAAAACATTTCTTGTTGCAATAGATTTTTCCTCTAATGGAGCTTTCAAAATAGTAATCAATTCTAGAATACATAAAAATCTGAAGACATTAAAAACTGGCACAGCGTAAACAATAACTATTACAACTTTTGGTAACGGAAAATACTCACATAATACTATATGCGAAGGTTAACTTAATTAATGACATGTATTTTTCATTGGTTTAATTTTTCACCATCAAGTTACTTGTTGTTTTGTGTGGCTGTGGTGTCCTTTAGTAAGTCCTTGATGAAGTCTTTTTAATGTAGTATTAAAACTATACTATACTATATATATTAATCTAAATTTTATTTTATTAAAAACACTTGTTATTAGACACGTCTTTCACACTTACTAGTAATTATACTAAAAGTAATTTTATTTATTTATTTTCAGTTTCAATATTTTTTCATTTTTGGTTTACAATTGTGACGTTGGACTATCATTTTATGGTCTTTACCTATTACAAGATAAATTATATAGAGAATAGTCTTTAAAATATACATTTTTAAAAATAGACAACTTCTTAATTACTTTAATTATATTTTCTTTTTGTTGTAAATAATTTATAAAAGAGAATTCGGTATAAAACCTATTTAAATATAGAGTAATAGAATTATTAAAATAATGAAAGAAAGAGTAATGCTGTTGGGTTACGATATCTTCGTAGGACATGCTTAGTCAGTTTCGCTGACCGAATCCGCAATGAACTGATACACAGGATGGTACAGGTACTAGCGATGATGTTATAATGACAATTAAAAAGGACGAACTCTTCTACGAGTTATTTTGGGTAATGAGAGAGAATAGAAAAAATAAAATAAAGACTGGCATACCGACCCTCCGGATTCCGGGGGGTCTACAATTGCAGATATTTTGTCTCGTGCGGTTAGCCAAACAAAAAAAATGTCAAAGCGATAATGATATGGTGGTTCAAACACCTAAAAAAAAATCACTGACACGACCCTGACCCCCAACCGCCACTCTCTCTGTAAAACACATATATGTTCACCCCGGTATGATCGATGGTCCTAATTGAAACACAAATTATGATAAAAGTCCATTTATTGTTCATGTCTCCCGAGAAGTGGAAGATCCATCCTCAGGAGCTACTATACGGACTATAAAATTTGATAAATTGCATCATCATAATAAAATTCGATATATATAATAATAAAACTAATTATCCAATAGATAACTATAAAAACCTATTCGTTTCTCTCACGGCGATGTTAATAAATATTATTTTTCCGTGTAATGGAATCCTTTACCGTCCAACATTGCCCAAAAACTAACTCAACTTTTTAAAATTATAAATAATTGCCCTTGTCGATCTTCCACAAGAGAATATCAACATTAATAGTGCCAAAAAGATCGAACTTATTGCCATTATCAACTTAAACGATCGATGCTTTCATTATTGCCATCTCTGAAACCTGGTTGAGGTCTGCTACTTCTTTTGGAGTTTCAGGATTCACTTGTTTAAGGGATGACAGAAGTGAGGAGTTTGTGGGTTGTGCCACTGTAGTTACTCTCTTTTCCTTTATTTCCCTCGCCCCTCATAGCCATCAGATTAGTTATAAGGGCTTTTGATATTTGCTTTATTTCTATTTATATCCCTCATCTTAATATCTCCCTTATTCCTGAGCTACTTTCCATACGGTTAGCCCTTCCTGGTCCAATCTGGTTATCTGGTTCTAGTCTCTGACCAATGAATGAATCTGGTTATCGCTCACCGACTCAAAAGGTGAATTCAAATCAGAATCCCAAAACCGCTGTCGACTTTCCACTTTCCTTTCATTCTGTTCGTTCTGCCATCTACCCGTAGAAGTGACCACTTTCTTATCTTTGAATATTAGACCTACACCTACCTATGTACACTTTATAAACCTAATATAAAAACATATAATGTAAGCACAGTTAATTTTTATTTTTAACCACTCTCTTAGCCCTAATATTAGAGGTTTTATCTTTAAGATAGGCATGCTGGAATTTTACGTACCAGGAATAGTGGTAGTGCTAACTGCACTACCACTATTCCTGGTACGTAAAATTCCTTGGCGTTCCTTGGTGAGGAATTTAGATAGTTATTTCAGAATTTTCAAGACCCATCTTGGCATACAATACTTAGTTTCATAGAGCAAGGTTGTTAAATTTTACGAAGATGGCCCTAGTCTTACCACAAGATGTGTGTCCCAGACGTGGGCAACGGGTAATGCTATCAAGTTTTATATCTGACATTTCAAAATGTTCAGGAAGATTTTGACAATAGAAGAGGCAACATTCCAGTTCATCTTATTTACCAGCTAAACATAAGTTGTAGTTGAAGGGCTCCCAATGCTCTAATAAACTTCTAAAGAAATAAAATTGAGATGTAAGATTGGCGAAAGAGATGCCAAAACCGCAACTATTTACACTCCGCTATGTTTGACTTCTCGGCTATGGATACAGCATTAAGCTTAAAAAATAGTATAAAAAAACGTATTATTTAAGGCCGTTCTGGTGCAGCGGCGCAAGCGTTTGCAAACAAGATGGTTCGGTTTGCACTCGGAAGAACGAACTATTTTATTTTCTTATGTCCATTACAATTATAATTCCATTAGTTTTACAATCTATCAATAAATTAATTAGACATTTGCATTTTTAAATATAAACATTTTTTTTATCACAAATTACTGCTCATTACAAATAAAAAAAAATGATAAGTCCCTCTTTATTTTTTATTGCTACCACTAATAATATTAAAGAAATTCAATATTAATAATTCAATATTAATCTAATTTGCATGTTATGAAATTATTTGAAATATAATTATGTGACTTAAGAAAACAAGACTAAAAATTCATAAGAATTTTTTCCCATTTCCTGTTCAGTTAAGTATGGTGATGCTTAAGGCATACAAACAACAATTGTACAATCACAGATAAACATCCAATATATTCATTTTCATTATTGAATGTATATTTTATATGAATATAAGTTTAACTATCCCTCTCCCATTAAAATATTTACCGATCTAGGTCTTTGTCATATGACTCTTGGGTATCTGAGTTTTGACTGCTGCTACCATCTGGTTTAGATTTAGAGCGGCCCATCTGTAATCATTGTAACTTCTGTTTGAATGTTTGTTGAATTTCTTTGATAGTTCCCTACTATATCATGTAATTTAATAAAATGAAAGACAAATGTTTGCACTTATTTTAATATCTGTTATCATGTAGAATAACAATATTTTACTCTATGCTACTATAAAATACACCTATAAACATATTGGAATTATATTACTCTTCTTTTTGGTTTTTTAATGATAAAATATTATATATTAAATTAACAAATTTTAAGCAATATTCAATGGAAATTAGACTATTTAACTCTGAAGTATGTTTTATTCACTACACAGACAATATTTGATTGAAAGACAAACTGCGAAGTAATGAATTTTTCTTATATTTAATATATACACAAAAATACTATATTAATTTTAAGATAAGTATGTTTTCAAGTTATGCATAAATGCACTGATTAAGCACACTACTAAACTAGTAGTACATTGAGTTACTACGGTATCTTCATTTCTAATATGTAATACCTTAGAGAGACTATGTTCACCATTGTCTGTATCCTATCAAAAAATATGTATATAAGTGTATTTTAATGAGAATTTTTCATTTAAAATGCCTTAATAACATTGCAAATATATACAAATAGGATTTACAACATACATGTAAAATGACTTAAAAAATATTCACTAATTCCTAACCTTTTCAGAACTGCTATTTGAATTAACTTCATTTCCCTGGCTATCACTGTCTTTAGTTGATATATCACACGCTGAATTACTTCTGCTTTGGCTTGATTTTGTATTTGACTCAGTTAATTCTTCATCAGATCCAGATTTTTTTCCAGTTTTATCTAATTCATCTTTAAGTAAGGAATTTTTCATATCTATTATCACATTTTCAACTCCTTCATCATCAGTATCTGAACTAGAAGAACAGTTTTTCTTGTTTTTTGCCTTTTCACTTATCTTTTTACTTTTTTTACTACAGAGTATGGGTGACTTAGAAGAATCATTATTATTCTCTGATTCTTGTCCACTCAATGTTTCAGTTTCTTTGTTAAGTCTTGTTTCACTGTTTGTATCACCTTCAGATTCTTTCTCAACATTTTCATTTTCACTGTTAATATTTTCTGAACTGCTATATGAATTTACTATGCTATTTTTTTGACTTGTGTCTTCAGTTGGAATAACACATTCTGAATTATTGTCCTCTTTATTTGACTTTGTTACATCTTCGTTAGAACCAGACATTTGTTTTATATCAACATCTTCATCTGATTCCCATTTAAGTAAAGAATCTTTTATGTCTTTTATCACATTTTCAACTTCCTTATCGTCAGTATCTGAACTCGACAAACAATTATTAGAGTTATTTTTTGCCTTCTCATTTATCTTATTGGGTTTCTGTTTATCATTATTGTCTGACTCTTGTTCACCCAATGTTTCACTCTGTTGCTTGTCTTCGTTAGTACTTTTTTCAATGTTTTTATCATCTTCAGATTCTTTCGATTTTGTTTTTTCAATATTTTCATTCTCATTGTTAAGATTTTCTGAAGTGTTATTTGAATTTACTTTATTGTTTTCCTGACTAGTGTCTTTATTTGATAAATCACTCAGTGAATTACTATCGTTTTTATTTGACTTAGTTATTTCTTGGTCGGAATCAGACTTTTGTCTCATTTCTACATCCTCATCAGATTCTCCTTTGAGTAAGGAATTTTTTATGTCTTTTATCACACATTTAACTCCTTCATCTGAACTTGACGAACAATTTAATAACATTTTTTTTGCATGCACACTTTTCATCATGCATTTTCTTTTAGAGGCAAATGGAGATTTGCTATTTCTGCTTTTCCTCTTTCTTTTCCTACATTTGGTATTTGTATCTGAGGAATCATAATTATTTTCTGATATCTGTTCCATTGGTGTTGTACTCCTTTGTTTGTCTTTATTCCCACTCTCTTCACTGTTTTTGTCTCCTTCAGATTTTGATTTTTCTAGTTCTTCAAGAGTGTCTGATTCATCTAAACATGCTTTCTTCAGTTCAGTAACTTTTACTGTTTCTTTCTCACAATCAGAGTCAGAATCATAAAGTAATGCTCTTTTAACAACATTAACTTCTTTTTTCTCAATAGACTTACATTGTGTACCATGTAAATCATCATCTCTAGTTTCTAAAGGTATTTCACATACTACGGAACCATTTTGAATTATTCTATTCAAATTATATTTGTGCAAAAATTGCTCTGTCAATTTAGGCATTCTAACAATGTTTACTGTAAACTTTTTTGGCTTAAATTTTTTCACCTCTTTTCTTTTGTTATTCCAAAAATCTTGATCATCATGAACATCTTTGGAGCATTTTTGTGATAATTGGTTGATTTGGTTTTTGATTGACATTAATTTGGTTCTTGACTTATATTTTTTATTAGGTTTTTTGTTTTTTATAGTAATTTCATCATCAGTATCACTTTCAAGTATTTCAATAATAGATTCCCTTGTTTTTGGGATTTTATCTTTTTTGAGCAATTTATTTATATTTACACATTTTATTAAAGGCCTCGAATCAGTAGAACAATAGCTATTATCATCAGAAATTGATTTACTTTCATTTTTTAATTCTTTAGCTATATTTGTATTACTATCAATATATAAATCATTATCACTATTATTTGAACATTTTTCATCACCTGTGTTAACGCTGTAAATTTCTGTTCTGGAATCATTTGTATTGTCATCACAATTACTTTTTGCTTGGTTTTCCCTATCAACGTCATTTGTGTTTACCACTTTGGTATACATGTTTTCAGTATTATCTAAAGACATACTTGCACTTAAAAGTTTACTAGTATTTTCACCCAGAGTATCTTCCATATCAGGATTTTGTTGTGTAATTTCTTCCTCCCTAAGAATATCTTTATTTGTGCTACTTCTGTCAACTAGTTCAGTGTTTACATCATTATTCTCTATAATATTTTCATTTATTTCTAAACTATCTATTTTATCATTGCTATCTGAATCATCATCAATAATTTTTATATTTTTATATTTCTTGTGTTTCTTTGGTGGAGATTTCTCTTTAATCTCAGAAATTTCTACATGATCCTCTTGTATTGTTGTTGTAGAATCAATATTTTGTATGATATTTAATTTATCAGCAACTTCACAGTCAAGTATATTGGTATCTTGTTTTTTCGTAGAATTGTTTAAGCTAAAATGTGATGAACTTTCCTTACAACTGTTGTTTAACATATTAATTTCTGTTGATTGGTGATCATCACATTTCTGTATACCTTGCTGCTCTCTTAAATGGAATAAGTTGCAAACGTAATACAGTGGATATTTATCCTGCATTTCAGGAGGCATAGCTTTAGTAAGCACTTTAACTGATGTAAAATGTTTCAAATTTATTTTATTGCGTATTTTTAATCTCTGTGAATCGAACACAAAATATTCATATGCAATTTCTCTAGCACTTTCATCTTCACATTTCTTGGATTTTTGAGCAGCGTCAATTTGAGTAAGTATTTGCTTTACACCATCTTCGACATTTAATATGGACTTCTTGGACAGTTCACAAATTAGTAGCACTTTATTAGCGGCTTTTTGAACGGCATGAGTGTTTCGAAGTCTATCTTTTCGTAATTTTTTCTGTTTAAAATTTTCTGATCGCACGCGTAAATTTGATCCAAGTCTAGACAAATACTCTATCGCCTGACACAATGCATCGGAAACAGGCACCCCATCCGCCATTTTCACAATGAGTTTAGTTCACATTAATAATTTGTAATAAACTTTTGTATTCTTGTATTGTCGGCATAAGAAAATTGTTTAAAATGTTGTATGAAAAGCGTCTCATAAGAATTTAATAATTATTTTCGGAAATAATAAATTCGCGGCAGCAATAGTCAAAAATAGAATTATACCCACAGAGTAAAAAACGGATTTTTAAAACTATGGCAGGCACTGACACATTTTTTTCCAGTCTATGCAGACTATTATTTATTTACATCATGTGAATATTTAAAATCAGGAAAGACAAACTTACATATTACATTACTAATGTATTGATTTTCAATGTACAGTTAATCTTTCTGGCACTAAACGATGATATAAGGGTTAAGTTACCGTAAAATCTCAAGAAACAATCACTTATTATAGACGTTATCTGCGCGAATAGGAACGTGAGCTTGCACAAGCCCTCTTCAACTTGGTCGGGTTATACATATAACTATATACAAATATACTACAAAATAGCGGCAATGTAATACATAAGAATAATATAATATACTACAAGTCGTGCATAATTTCGCATGGTTTTCTTATAACATAAACTATTATAAGAACAAATTTGAAAGTAAGGTTAATAAATCTCATCAGTCGAGCCGTAAAGGTAAAACTATCCCTGTATATCAAAACAAAAAATCGTGCGATACCAATTTTTTATACTTACCTTTCATGTAAATGGCTGATCTAGCGTTTTACGGTGATATATCCAAATGAGAAAACTTAACTATAACCTGAACACATTATTGTACTTCAAAGTACATAATAAATGTTAAATCATATACATTTTTCACTCTTATTCTATAAAATCGGCGAAATAAGCAAGGTAGATAAACTATCCAAAACAGTCGTGAAAAAGTTCCATAGAGAATCTAGACGCACTGTGCGAAAGCGAGATTGCAGTATAAACAGAGACGGAATGTTACCTCAATATAACGATTCGCTTGAATTATTAAAATTACGAAATCAATAAAATTTAAACTTTCTTATATATAAAACATTTATGAACATTTTAAATACCATTAATAAATTCGTTTACTTTCTCATTATATTATTATTATGTAAAATCTATGACCTTTATTATATATGTCACTGTATTTCTTTACAGTTCTAAAATATATTTATTATTTTAATATCAAAATTTATTTTCTTATATAAAATATAATTATAAATCATTTTTTTTATTTTTATAGGTCAATGTCATGTTAAATATAAATTATAGTACGGGCACACATATAAAGTATTAATTTCATTTTTGACATATAAAGGTTTTAAATTTTGTTTTTGGATCGAGAATCATTATACTCTATAGAATCTGCTTAGAATTTTCAATTTAAGATTGTGTAATAAGTGTATAATGTTAGCAAACACGCTTTTAAGGGGAAATATCCTCAAAATTTGTCCGCGATTTTTTAGCGAAATCTCTGGCCAAAATCCAAACGCTGGTTCATCGTCGGCACCTCCACCACAAGCCAAAGTTAATGACAATGTCCCTGGCCTTAGCAGCGCAGTTATCCATCAGGCATCTGAACCATTAGGTCCAGGCGTAGATCCCAATAAAAGTGGTCCATATAAAGTACCTGAATACTTCTGTTACGACAATATGAGTTTCTTTGAAGCAGAAATAGAAATGGCGAAGTTTAGACTACCTCAACCTTCTGCAGTGAAGAATTAGAAAAAATAAAAATATACCATGTTTATTGTGTTAGGTAACTTGTTGTTATGTTAATGAAATAATTCTGCTATGTTAATAAATTATTGTTTCTAATTGTATGATTTGATTTTTTTAAAAATAAAAGCTACTAAATCCTCTGACCCTCAATAGTTCACAGCCTAAATTTCAATCTCTCAGCTTCACACTGTACTGTGTGTCACACACACAGGCAGGGCGAACTTGGGAACCTAGTGTTAAAGATACTGTTCCACTTCTGTTCTCCACTTTCCGACAAATTTGAAGCATTGCATGTTTGAGTGGTGGAACTCAATGCCATGCTTTGTTTTGTTACCAGAACAAAGAAATGAAAACATGAAATATTTAATTTGAAAATATTCATTATTTCATTTCCACAAATGGGGATCAAACCCACAAACTCTTGTTTACAGACACACTCTTGTGCTGCTGGGCCAATATTAAATTGAACTCATAAATTAAAATCAAAGTCTAAATCTTCTGATTATAGTCAGAGGCTTGTCCCACCACACAATATGAGCTCTTTGAATTTAAATATTAAACTAGGTACCTATGTTAAAATAAAAAGATATATCAATATTACACATTATTAATAGATGTGTCTTCCATTCATCATAGCAATGATTTTCAAATTCATGCTATATGCCATCCATGGCAGGATAGACAAAGGGATTTTGGGAACCTAGTGTTTAACCATCCATTTCGTTTCCCACTTTCCGCCAAGATGAAGGCACTGTATGTTGAGTAGTAAAATATTTTTTAAATAATATTTGTAATATTTTTATTGAATAATAAGTACAAAGAATATTTTATAATCTTTATTCAAACTGATATCCATACATACTAAACCTACAAACTATTTAACATAAAATGCATAGTATAGAAATTTAATGTTAAATGAAATGTACACACTACAAAATGCGTAAGGAAATAGTAACTTATTAGTTCTATATAGCAACTGAAGTAGTGCTACTAAAAAAATATTGCAGTTTCATCATGTTTAGAAAGAGTAGTCACTAGCTCCAGGCTTCTTTTATACTCTTCCTCTGCCGTATGTTACTTCTTCTTTGTGAGTTTCTCTGATAAGTCATCGAAAGATGGGTCTTGCAGGTTAATCATCAAACTGTTACCCGGCAAGAAGACTCTATTTTGTGACTGTGCAATCATTCTAGAAATACTTTGAGCGGCACGGATTTTGCGTAATTTTAAGTAACCTGGATTCATTCCCATAGCTTTACCCAACATCTCCGCTGCCTCAGCTTCTCCTTCAGCTTGTACAATTTTCTGCTGACGCTCTTGCTTAGCCCTTTCAACTACAAAAGCAGCTCGCTGAGCTTCTTGCTGGGCTACTTGTTTAGCCTCAACTGCAGCTGTATATTCCTTACCAAAACTCAACTCTGTTAAAGATACATCATCTAAAATTATATTAAAATCTGCTGCCCTCTCAACCAATTCTCTTCTTATTAATAACGACACTTGTTGACGTTGGGTGATAAGTTGGGATGCATTAAACTTGGCTACAACTGATTTCAATACTTCATTACAAATAGATGGAAGAACTTTTTCATCATAATCAGTACCCAATTGTCTGTACATAGTAGACAAGTTGCTAGAATCAGGACGAGACAACACCCTCAGGGAAATATTTACCATTTGTAAATCTTTTGAACCGGTAGGAGAAGATATTTTACGAGGTCGTGACCTGATATCATAAATGATAGGATACTGGAACCATGGAACACGAAAATGTAGACCTTCAGACATAACATGCTGTTGCACCCCTCCTATTCTGTTAAACATAATGGCACGATGACCACCTTCGACAGTAAATAAAGACTGTGAAATCCCATAGAATCCTGCACCAAGTACAGCAGCTACTTTCAATCCAATACCAAGTCCAGGGGGACCTCCTTTAGCAAACTTGCCCGCCATATCATTTAATTTACTTTGGGCCATTTTCGACTAACTACTTTAAAAATATCAAAGAATTGAAACGGGCAAAAAATTCTAACCTATCCGGCAAACACTTCGAGTTGTGCAACGATGAATGAACGATATCAAGGTTCACAATCACACAGATAATAATTATATATCATAAATATAATCTTCATCATTCTGAACATATTTATACAATAATGTACGGTATGTAAGTTTAATGCAATTTTTATATAATGTGGTATTATTACATAGGTATTTTAGTTAAATGGTACTTATTTTTAATTATTTTAAACATAATTAAACAATAATATGTTTTAATGCTAAATGCAATGAATGATTGAATTAAACCATGTTGCCATTTTTATAAAATAAATTTAAATTTTTAGTAATAAAAAATATAAAACAATAAGAAAAGATAGTAATATATTAAATAAAAAGTTCACAAAAGTTAAATGAATAAGAAAAATACATTAAAAAATATACCGTATACGCTGTCTATCTTTGGTACAATGTATTCTGTGGTTAGTGTCAATGTCAACCGCAGTCAGCAGTGAGAAAACGCAGGAGCTTACCTTTGTTTTGTGAATTTGACTTTTGATTTGTCAGGGAAAAATTGTCTGAACGTAAGCACTAGTTCTTTACTTCTCACAAAATATTTTCAAAAATATTTTTTTACTTTTTATGTGGACAGTACCTTAAATTCGAGAATTTTATAATTATAAAGCAATGGATTCTTGTATGGGAGTAGAACAAGACTTAGACAAAGCCACTTCTAAATTTACCACTCTAAATGACCATGCAAACAAAATATTAGAAGATTTAATAAGTCAAATAGAAGAATTAAGAAATGAAATCTCTAAAGGTATGTAAATGTATTCAATATTATGTAGTACTGTAGTACAGTTTAGAGTACAAAAAAAATGCATAATCATTGTATTTTATTAGTTACTTTCATTATATTCTTTCATCGTTTTGTGCTACTGTGATAAGTCCTCTGTTATAATTGTTTAATTCAATAAACATGATTTATACAATCAACTTTTTATAAATACATAAAACATTGTGAAATAGGGTTTGTAAATTGAGTATTTTTATTTTCAGAAACTCCAAATATATCATTATCACAAGACCAAACAAAAATTGTGAATGAACTGGCTGCTTCTGTCAAACAAACAGTATTCCAACTATCTACAGGTATATGATCTTATCAAACATTATAAGCTACCAATTGAAAAGCTTATTTTATAATATATATATTAGACTTAATTGAAGTGAAATTTCATGCCTTTTACTTTTACATTGTATCTTGCATGTATAGCACTCTGTTTACCAATATACCTTACTTTCCAAAATATACTGTTTAGCGCTGGGGAATAGCAGGAATAGGAAAAGAATTCATTCATCTGAGTGGGAATCTTTAAATTACTACTTCACTACCTATTTTTTTATACTATTTTAGTAAATTATATTAAATATTGCTTTTTACAGAGCACCGTGAATTACATGCAACAGTTTCGAGAGTGGGTAAATCCATTGATAGGCATTTTATAGCTGACTATGCAGCTGTAGCTCCAAAAGCAGAATCATTTTGTTCCGATACAAATAGACCTATCATGGAACAAGCTATCGCTCAGCATTTGTATAGACAAGTGAGTTTTATTTTTTTAATATTTATAGCATTTGCCTTACACTTAGAATAGAGAAAACAGGGCCCCTGAAGGACAAAGCTGCTTTCAATAATACCTCTAAGGATTTTGAAAACTAATTGAAGAAATGGAGAAAGACAATTTGCAGTCATACATGAGTAATCTAACACCATCAAGTGAAACTAATTATGAAAAGTGATACTCTTTATGAAAAGCAACTTCAAACTTGTAATGCCTTAAAACCTAATACTCTTTACCCAACTACTCTTTATGGAAAGCAACTTCAAACTAGAAATGCCCTAAAACAATGTACTCCTATAAAAACTACACTAGGAACATTGGTTGTTCAGATTTGGAAAAAGTAAAGTCATTTGCAGGACACCTACATAAAATGCTTAGGATATGATCTACTTAGCACTACACTTCTAAAACACTTCCCTTTTAAAAAAATACTAATAGGTAATAGTAGCAATATTCAATGCATGTCTAAGATTGATCATATTTCCCGTTCAGTGGAAAATAGCCCAGGTAATAATGATCTTTTAACCAGGTAAAACCCCCTATGAAGTTTTCTTCAACTTCAACTTTCGCCTGATAAGCCTTTTCTGCCATTAATAGGAAAATTATTCAAAAATAATTCTTACCAAAATATGCATTCATCTTGAAGATTTACCTAACTATCAGTTTGAATTTAGAGAAAGGTAAGGATAGTACAAAAAATCATCATCATCATCATCATCAGCCTATGACGTTCTTTTGCTGGACATAGGCCTCCCCTAGAGCGCACCACGATGTTCGGTCCTCTGCTTTCTTAATCCACTGTTTATCTTACGAATGTCGTCAGACCTGTAAGTCGGAGGTCATCCTACGCTACGCTTGTCGAGACGCGGTCTCTACTCTAGGACTCGTCTGTTCCAGCAGCCATCGGTCCTACGAAAGATATGACCAGCCCGTTGCCACTTCAACATGCTTATTCTACGAGCTATGTCCGTTACTTTGGTTCTCTCACGGATAATCCATTTCTGATTTTATCCGCGGGAGGGAAACCTAGCATAGCTCGCTCCATTGCACGCTGCGTGACCTTAAATTTATGGACTAGCCCCACTGTCAGTGTCTGCGTCTCGGCACCGTACGTCATCACCGATAGGACGTAATGCTCGAAGACTTTCGTCTTCAAACATTGTGGAATTGCCCGACATAAAGACTTGACGCAGCCTGCTTAATGCCGCCCAGCCCTGCCGAATTCTCATATCAGCCTCCCTATCAAAGTTGTGCTGGCTAGTTGAATAGTCTGGCCAAGATAGACGTAACACACAACCTCGAAGGGGATGCCGTCGACAGAAATCGGTCCCGGCACCACATGGTCATTGAACATTACCTTGGTTTTATCCAAGTTCATACCGAGACCTACCCGCCGAGAGGACCCACCTAGGTGTGCAGCATTCCGCTAAGCTTCTCCAGTGTCTCTGTAAAGATGACTATATCGTCTGCAAAACGAAGATGTGAGATGCGCTCTCCATTGACGGTGACGCCTCGTGCTCTCCAGTCCAGAGTCTTGAAGACGACCTCCATCGCGTTGGTGAACAGTTTTGGAGATATCACATCTTCCTGTCTCACCCGGCGACAGAGTTGAATCCGTCTTGTTCTCTGGTCCTGAACCTGCACAGTTACCGTTGCAGCGGCATCTCCGCACCTTGATATTTTGCCAGTCTATACGACATCGCTGCATAGTTTCTAAAACAGCCCAGGTTTTGATGGATTCTCGTAATCCACAAATGCCATACAAAGCGGTTGATTGTACTCCTCGGGCGTCTGTACAATCTGCCGAACAGTATGGACGTGGTCTACGGTGCCTACCAGAGCAAGCAGGGTTTCGCAAAGGCTACACCTTTATGAAACCCTGCTCGCTCTGATAGCTGGAACTCGTCAAGTCTATTATCAAGTCGATTCGTAATGACCCGCGAGAACAGCTTATAGACGTGGCTCAGAAGGGAGATTGGCTTGTAGTTCCTCAATAAAGTCCTATCACCCTTCTTGAAGAACAAGACCATCGTACTCCTAGACCCCGCCTGTGCAATACCCTGGTGGATGATAGCATTAAAAAGCCTCACCAAAGCTGTAAGCAAGGGTTTGCCTCCAGTATTTAGAAGCTCTGTAGTAATGCCATCATCACCAGGGGCTCTACCAGTTTAAAGCTGCCTGAGCGCCGCACTAACCTCACCGACATCGACGTCTGGGGTGTCCTTGGTAAAATGTCGCGTGAGAGGGGCCCGTGGATTAGCCTCACCTTGGGCCGCAAACTTCTCTGCTCTTGAAGAGTAAAGGTCTCCATAGAATCTTTCCACATCTGCCAGAATCTCAGGGCGAGACAAGCAGTAATTCTGCCGTCTGCCATCTGCCGAAGCTCATCTTGAGAATAAACCAGATTAGATTAAATTATTATCTTGAATTATTGTTTTTCAAATAGATCGCCAAGTAGCAGTCTACTACTACAATGTAAAGCTGCAACACAGCTTTATATTTATAATAAAAAAAATTATGGAGTGTAAACGATGATACGTTATTAGTTGAAAATATGGAAACATCTTCGCTTAGTACTTGACCTCACAAAGTACAGGGCAATCAATAAGAAGTCATAGTTTCGCCAGACAAAGTATGATTCATTAGTAACCGAGGCAGGGGCGGACAGCAGACCGTGAAAGCACTTTCTCTTAATTACCTACAATAGAGTGCTGCAGAGTAATTAATGAAAAATGATAAAATTTCTTTTATTACTTCGAGTGTACTATTTTTTCTTATTTCCTAGTAAAGAAATAAGAGAAAATAGTATAACATTACTATTTTCTCTTATTTCTTTTCTAGGGCCTAGACGATGTAGGTGATTCGTTAGTAGCTGAGGCGGGAGTGACAGCGGAGCGTGGCAGTACCTTCGCCCAATTACAACGTTGTGCCGCAGCCCTGGCCGAGGGGGACCCGGGGCCGGCGCTAGAGTGGACAAACGCCAGGGAACACGAATTGGTGCATTCGCCGCTGCCTTTCACATTGCATAGGATGCAAGCGCTTAAGGTGTGTTTTTTCACGTTTTATCCTGCACACAGAAGGGTACGCAAAGGGAACTTGGGAACCTAGTGTTAAGATAATCCGTTTTCTATGAAGGTAATCACTACCCAATTTTCACCGAATTTTCTAGGCATTGCGAGTTGACTCGTGGAACTCAACGCCGCGCTGTCTCGTTACCAAAGCATAGTAATACAAATTATAATTGTATGATGAAGTTGTGTTACAGAAAGAATCATAAGTTTTAAGTAATTATTAATCCACTTACATTAATGAAGTGGTTTAATTTGTAATTTGGTATAATACGGCATACTATGGATAGTGAATAATTAGATGTTTGGTGTAGAAAACATTGTCTGATGTTATGGGGTTGTTGAAAGTATTTGATGATGGTTATGGATTTAAGACATATGGATGGATGGATGTTAACACAAAGAAATGTTATGAATATTTTTTTTTCAGCTTCACGCTGTATCCCGCACGAGGCAGGATAGGCAGAGGGAACCCGGGCACCTAGTGTTAAGACACTCCGTTCCACTTCCGTTCTCCACTTTCTGCCGAATTTGAGGCATTGCGTGTTGAGTGGCGGAACTCAACGCCGCGCTTTGCCTTATTACCCGAGCGATATTAAATATTTCATTTCCTCGACTGGTGATCGAACCCAGAACCTGTCGGTTACAGTCACACGCTTGTGCCGCTGCGTCACGACAGGCCTCTATGAATAATTTATATTGAAATATGTTATGTTGTTTATTTTTATTTTTTTTATTGAGAAATGTTAGGATTGTAAAACGCTCAATTGTCTAATTACTAACATAATTACCCTCATTAAATTATAAGAAGCTAATTATAAAACTGTAGAACCAGGGGACAGTCTGCCGGTGGTTCATTGATAAGAATAGTATCATACCATTAGGTCTCATGACATTTTGCCTAAATACTTTTTTTAATCTGTTGATAGCTTTAGCAAATTTTAACTACTAATTGTGACTGTAAAATCAATATGTGTGTGTAGGTATTCTCTTCACAAGTGGGAATAATTTTCAAAAGACACAATAATAATTTCCACAGCTGGCGCACACTGTGGGCGTGACGGCGGCCATCACGTACGCGCGGCGCCAGTTCCCGGCGCACGCGGCGCGGCACGAGCGCGCGCTGCAGGCGGCCGTGTGCGCGCTGGCCTGGTGCACGCCCGCCGCGCCCGCGCCGCCCGCGCACTACGCGCACCTGCTCGACGTGCGCGCGCTCGGTAAGCCGCACTACACCCGCACTACACCCGCACTACACCCGCACAGGCCGAACGTGGCGCTCGTGAGGGAATCTGGCTACATGGCAATGCACGGTCGAATAAAGCCGCCTTCAAAACTTGATAATGCTATGCAGATTTCATTTTAGTTTTTTACTTTTAATTATTTTTATATATTTTTTATTATGTATATGTTATGTGCAATAAGAAAAACTCACATAACTTCAAGACAACCATGACTAATTGAGGGTAATCTACACATACCGAGCCATGCATTGTTTTTATTTTAAGTTTTATACTAATATTATACAGTAATTTCTCCATAATAAAAAAAGTTGATAAATTATTGTCGTAATAGCATTGACTTAGCTGATGTGTATTCGCCAGGCGCGGAGGCGGCGGAGCTGTTCGTGCTGGAGGCGTGCACGCTGCTGCGCCTGGCGCCGCAGTCGCCGCTGGCGGGCGCCGTGCTGGCGGGCGCGCGCGTGCTGCCCGCGCTGCACGACGTGCGCGCCAAGATGTCGCACCCGCACGTGCTGGCCGCCTGGGCCGACGACGAGCTGCCCCTGGAGGTCGCACGAGCACACCCTACTCTACTACTACTACCACTTTTACTTATCCTATTTATATATATTTTGTCTCTGTCATTTCGCCACCCCTTATGTCGAGATGCAAAACAAATCATTCTTGTCTGTAAAAGTAATTACGATCTTTTTACTACTTTTGAAGATTTGTTCTACACTTATAAAATAAATTATAATAAAATTAATAATTACAATCTCTGTAACACAAGGCAGTGAGCGTTAACTCATGTACACGCTCATCTTAACGAAAAAAGAGTTACAAGCTTCGTTACTTTCGTAATTACAAGTTACAAGATTTTGAATGTCAAATAATTTACCACCGGTTCACTAAAGTTACTGCCTCAGACCTGAGAAGAACCGGCGAAAGAAACTTAGCGGGACATGTCTTTTTTATCCAAAGCTTTCAGTATCATATTTTTATAATTGACAAAACAGTACCAACGTGGTGAAGTAGCGACAACTATGTGACGGCGGAATTTACTCTTTTTTTTTAATATCCAAATCAACGCAAGTATTATTATGTGAGTCATAGTTTTCCTTTAAAAACTGTTCAATTTTATGTTCTATCAAAACTAACCAGGCGGAATGAATCTTGTGTTCCGCTGAATTTTCGACGAATTACGTGAGCAGTGGCGTAACTCAACGCCGCACATTGCGGGCTTACAGTCACCCGCTTATGCCGCTTCGTGAATTGCCATGAATATTTGAAGTGTGTATACGGTAAGGTGTACGTTCTCAGGTGGAGCTGGGCGAGGAGGGCGGCGGCTACCACTCGGTGTTCGCGTGCCCCATCCTGCGCCAGCAGGCCTCCGACCACAACCCGCCCATGCGCCTGCTCTGCGGACACGTCATCTCCCGCGACGCGCTCAACAAGCTCGCCATGGGGCTCAAGTGCGTATTATGTGTACCGCACGTGCCAGGGTAGGCAGAGGGAACTTGGGAACCTAGTGTTAAGACACTCCGTTTGACGTTCGTTCCTCAATTCACATTCTTCTGCTGAATTTGAGACATTGCATATTGACTGGCGGAACTCATTGCTGCGATTTCTGCCTTATACCAGAGTGAATAAATGAAACCATTAAAAAAGACTAATTAGAAAATATTAAATATTTTTATTTCTCGAATGGGGATCGAACCCCCAACCTGTCGTTTACAGTCACACAGTCGCCGCTGCGCCACGACTAGCTTATTTGTTTATTTTTTTTTATATATGTCTTATATGTATATATATTTGATGCATAACATAGTAACAGATAAGAAAAATATTTTTAGTAGCTTCGAGTTTTATCAAGCGAATATGATGTTCTATTGTTAATAGAGGAATAGAAATAAAAGATAAAACAAAAATATATGCTACCAAAATTTAAAAAGAAACTATGTTCTTATTGAAATTAATTAAATGTTTACAGATTAAAGTGTCCATACTGTCCAATGGAGCAGTCACCTTCAGAAGCTCGCCAAATATACTTCTCCTAGAAACAAGAAAATACTCGAAACTCAGTTGTTATTACTTAATTTGTGATTTAAATGAAAAAACTGACACACACAAAACTATATGTTTGAATACAGGGGGTTCTTTTTAACTTTTTCGTTTACTTCCCAAATTTTACTAGTCTATTGGACATATATATAAATTGTTGGCAATTTTATATGCTCATATATTATATGTTAAATAAAGCCTTAAAATAACTCGCCTAAAATGATATCAAAGTAACTGGCATTTTTTTTATAACCAACTGCTTATTATTATTATATTTTGTTTAATTCCAATTTTATTACAAACTACACAATTGTCTTTAGTACTAAAGAGTTACATGATTTAAAAAAATATATGTATTTGAAAGTCAACTTATCAACTTAATCATAGCTAATATGGATGTATATTCAATTTAAATTATATTTTTTAGGCGATTAAACCATATCACTTCTAGTGCACTACATGTAGAGTAGTTTAAATGCGTGTAGATATCTAGAACCCTAACTCTAGTGTCCTACATTGAAAAGTAAAAAAAGAACAGTTAATTTCAATATTACATAAAATATTTTACTGCCAAACTTCTATTTAAGTTGACGAATAGTTTGAAGTCAATATTTAAATGATGACATAATTAATTGATTTAAATACTTAGAAATGTAATAGTGTTTATATTATGTAAGATAGTTGTTAATGTCCATAGAATAGAGATGTAAAATATTAAATATATACATACGTTTTTTACATTATATAGAATTTTAATGAAAAAAGTAAATCTTGCCGTAAGATTTATCTTTTAGTATTCTCTATCTCTTCTAAACGTAGTGCTTTATGAAATGTATAGGAAAATATCTTTAATACATTTACTTATTAATTATAGTATTACGTTTTGTAATAAAAATTAAATATATGTAATGCTTCAAAGTGAATTTGGGAAATCTTGTAATCTACATTCATTATAGATTTAAATCTAAATTTATGTAAGAATGTAGAGTTGGAATTGTTAAGTGATTTATAATAGAGTTTTTTTAAATAAAATATGTTGTAGTATATTAATTTATTATTTGTGTCCCAATATTGAAAATAATCAAAGATTTACTGGCTAGCTCAAGCTTTAATACTTTACTGTTATTTAATATTTTCAATTTAAAATATTTAATGTTTCATTTCTTCGCTCTGGTAATAAGGCAAAGCGCGGCGTTGAGTTCCGCCCCTCAACACGCAATGCCTCAAATTCAGCGGAAAGTGGGGAAAGGAAGTGGAACGGAGTGTCATAACACTAGGTTCCACTTCCGTTCCCTCTGCCTACCCTGCCTAGTGCGGGATACAGCGTGAAGCTGAAAAAAAAATCTAATAAAAGACTATAAAGTTTGTTTAGTTAAATGTGCAAATCTCTGAAACTATTGCTTCAAATCCCTTTGAGTTATACCTTACTTTTGATTTGACCAATGGAGTGAATACACTGGTGAAAGGCAATCTCATGTATGTAGCAGCCAGCCAATTGTAATTAACCGTTTAACAATAATAAACAGCGCCATTTAATTTAGGAATTTCTATTTTAGGGTTTAAAAAACAACTCGACGCCATTACACAAAGTTTAAGCATGCTTTCAGATAAATACGACGCATTAATTGCGGAACACGAACAATCAAAGGTTAAAATACTAAAGCTCGAGAAAATAATTTCTGCTGTGAACAATAAATGCGTGTATTTAGAAAAACAGAACATTGCCATCGAACAAAAAATTCACGAATTAGACGAGCAGGTATCTCGTAAATATAACATCGAAATCGCAGGTGTTGAGCAGCTTAAAGGTGAAAATGTCCAAGAGATTGTTGCTAAAATCGGTGCAGCTATAAATGTCAGCAGTTCCGATGTAGAATGGGCTAGACGTACTCAACCTCTAAAAGAAGGCGGCAAACCTGCGCCCATCATTGTTGGCTTTAAGACATCTGGGGCTGATCTGAGGGATAGATGGTTAGCCCAAAGACGCAAATTATCGGATTTGAGAAGTAATTATTTTACAAATGGATCAGCCACGAACAGAATATATATTAACGAGGACCTAACTAAGTCTACACGAGCCTTACTTTGGAGTACAAAAAAACAACTCAACGCGACTTTTAAATACATATGGGTTTCTAACGGAAAAATTCTGGCTAAAAAATGTGATGGTGAAAAAGCAGTGTGGGTTCGAGCTGAAAGTGATTTAAGTGAATTATTAAAAAAGAAATAATATATATGTATATACGAAAAAAGTTCTTAAATTAATGTTTACTCGTTCCTATCAAAATTCAATAGTATAAATAATATAGATACCACACTTTCTGACTCTGTTAATTATACAAGTGTAAATAGTTTAAAAACGTGGTTAAGTCTTATAAATAACAATATAAACGACTTAAGTATATTGCATGTCAATATTCGCTCATTAAAAAAACATTTTAATGAGTTTTTAGTTACTCTCGGTAGTGATTTAAGTCAATTAGATATAATAGTTATAACCGAACCTAATATTAATTATTCTCTGTTGTCTTTTTATAAAATTGCTGGATATCATACAAATATTTATGCCCGACAGGGACGCAAGGGGGGAGGGGTATTAATATATTCGCGGGAAGGGCTGGCCGTGAGAGTGAACGAGACGGATGCGCTTGCGACTGCTAGTATTATGTCCTCGGCGGAGTGCGTTTCCATTACGCTCAACATTAATAGTGAAAAAATTTACTTAATAGCAATATATAGGCCACCTAAATTTTTCAATGAAGATAGAATTCGAGACTTTTTTAAGGAACTAACAATTTTATTTGACAGTTTACCTGTGCATTCAAAAGTAATTTTTTGCGGGGACATCAATATTGATCTATTAAAGTATCGTGATAATCGTGTCATATTATATGAAAATATAATGGCTGAGTATGGCCTAACTAAGTGCATATGTGATGTAACCCGAAGGGAAATTGTTATGGGCAATGTGGTAGAATCGTGTTTGGATCATATCTATATTAGGGCACCCTCGGCATTTATTAATTCAGCTGTATTAAAACATAAGATTTCAGATCACTATTATGTTGCGGCGGCTATACAATGGAAACACGCCTCGTCCGGCCACTGTGTCGCTCAATCTGATAGTGTTGCGCCTCAACGGCAGGTTACCAGATACACTCTGGATAACCGCTTAGTAAGAGAAAAATTACTTTTGGTGAACTTTAGTGATTTGTTGAATATACAATGTCCAATTGAGTTATATAAAGAATTCTGTAGCATATTCACCAACATCTATGAGGAGTGTTATAAAATAAAAATTGGTAAGATAAATATAAGTAATAGAAATAATAAAAATTGGATAAGTAAGGACCTAAAACAGATGATTAAAGAAAGAGACAGGTTGTTTAATGTATGGTGTAATGATCCAAAAAATATGATAAAAAGATTAAATTATACTAGGTATAGAAATAAATGTTCAAATGCTGTATTTAAATGTAAGATTAAATATGATAAGCAATGTATTATAGATTGTAATAAAAATATTAGAAAAATTTGGGATAAAATAAATAATTTGTTGGGTAACAATAAGCAATCGATCGATAATTTAATACTAACCAGTATGGGAAAGCAGAATAATACAAGAGAGATCTGTAACACCTTCGCTACGAACATTTTGAGAGAAATTGACCAGATAAAACATACATGCTCAAAAAAATTCTTAAATAGAAATAATTATGTAAATAAGTCAGATGTTAACATGAGGTGGCAACCAGTCAGTAGCAATGATGTTAAATGTGTAATAAATTCTATGAATAAAAATAAATCACCTGGAAGTGACCTCGTGCGAATGTCAGATTTAAAGATAGTTGCTAATAAAGTTAGCCCAGTTTTAGCAAACTTAATAAATTTGTCAATTAGTCATCATAAGTTTCCTAATAAATTAAAAGAGGCTATAATTCGTCCAATCCATAAAAAAGGTGATCGTAGAATGTTCGCGAATTATAGGCCTATAGCTATTTTATCTTCTATTGATAAAATTATTGAAAAATGTATTGTAAACCAAGTTGGAAATTTTTTACAAAAAAATAATATAATTAATAAATGCCAACACGGTTTTCAGAAAGGAAAGAGTACAAATACATTATTAGCTAAATTTACAAATGAAATTAACATCTCTTTGGAAAATAAAAAGTTTGTTATAGCAATATTTTACGACTTCAAAAAAGCTTTTGATACTTTGGAAACGGAAACACTTTTAAATGGGATGGACGAATGTGGTGTGGTGCAGCCGCTAAACCAGTGGTTCCGCGACTATCTCACGGCACGTTCTTTCCGGGTGAAGGTGGGTGAAGGTGGGTGACGTGTTCAGTGAGTCGGCTGAGGTGGGGTGCGGTGTGCCGCAGGGGTCAGTATGTGGCCCAGTATGCTACTTGCTGCATGTAAACAGCCTATGCAATGTTATTCAGTATTGTTCATCCTACATGTTTGCGGATGATTTATGTACAATGCGCGCTGGCACCAATCTTACTGAGACTTGTAACTTAGTTCAGAGTGATATAGACGCAGTTGTTAAGTGGTCGCATGATAATGGCATTGTTTTAAATTCTGACAAAATTAATCTTCTTATTGTTCATTCACCATTTCTGTATTCTTTTAAATCAACCCCAAACATGTACGTCCATCATTTTTCATGCCTCCAAAATAACTTTATTAATTGTATGTTTACACATACAATTAATAAAGTTATTTTGGAGGCATGAAAGAGTAGATTGTGTAACCTATCTTAATTTAGTAGTAGATTGTGTAACCTATATTTATTTAGGCCTACTGAAAGAGTAGATTGTGTAACCTATCTTGGTGTTAGAGTTGATGAGAACCTCTCCTGGGGCTCTCATATTGATTACCTTTGTGATAAGTTAAGAGTGCTCCTCAGAAAATTTTACAATTTAAGTTTTAAAGTTCCACCTGCAACCCTAAAATGTTTGTATTTTTCATTGGTAGACTCGATATTGGGCTACGCTCTTGATAGTTATGGTCTTACATTTAAAACATATATTGATAAGCTTGAAACATTACAATTAAAATTTTTAAAGTTTCTAGTCAGTAAAAAAAGTAAAGAAAATTGTAAAGGTGATTATACAAAATTATTCAAAATTTGCAAAATACTCCCAGTCAGCTTAAAACATAAATACCTCTTAGCCATCAACCACCATAGCACTCAGGAGCTTGGCCTTACTTTGGTCAACAATGAACATGGTACCCGGTCTATGTCAGCGGGAAAATTCGAAGTACCCAAAGTACGTAATTATTACGGAGATAGAACTCTTAAGAAACGAATACCATATATATTTAATAATTTACCTGAAGACATACGCCGGGAATCTGATTTGAAAAAGTTTAAAATAAAATTAAAAATACATTTATTAACAACCATTTAAAGTAAGAGACTCGATAGATCCTACAGTCAAACTGAATAAACAGTTTTGTAGGACTCAGTCAAATTGTTATTTTGTAAAATATATATTATTAATAAACAAATAAAAAAAAAAAAAAAAGTAGCTGAAACAGCATTCAATTGTAACTACTACATGTACGTTACTTGAAAATGTAGGAGAGCATTAAGAGAGGATCTATCACTCACTCACCTTAATCGTATTAATAATAATTAACGATGTATCCCGCACATAGCAGGGTAGGCAGAGGGAACTTGGGAACTTAGTGTTAAGACACTCCGTTCCACTTCCGTTCCACACTTTCCGCCGAATTTGAGGCATTGCGTGTTGAGTGGCGGAACTCAATGCCCCGCTTTTTGCCTTATTACCAGAGCGAAGAAATGGAACATTAAATATTTAAATTCAAAATATTTCATTTCCTAGACTGGGGATCGTACCCAGAACCTGTTGGTTACAGTCACACGCTTGTGCCGCTGCGCCACGACAAGCCACAAAGGAACCGAAGCCCACGAAGAGGATGTATCAAATTATAAAACGTATTTCAAGAAAAATGCCTACACAACATTTTAGAACATTTTAGTAAAAATATATAGTAAATATATTAAGGATATAGAAATTAGAAATAAAACTCTACATTGATCTTCAGTACATAATTTATTAAATGGATATGTACAGACAAAATATTTTAGGACAAATAAAAATTTTGGCATAACTCTCAACAATAGCTATAAAAGTGTTTGCAAGCCGCACTAAATATAACAACAACAATCATTTTACACTTACCAACTTGACATACCAAATGGTATTGAAATTTTAGCTAAAACGACGTCACCCATGTCATTGTTCGCGAAACAAACATGTTCTACACTTTATTATATTGAAAAGTAGAGAAGTTAAATATTAATAATTTATATGCATTTAATTAATTTTGATTATTAATCGAATAAAAAATCACGAGAAGGAAGTGTCTCTCGAAACCGCAACAACACGAGCAACGGCGCAAATAAAAATATATAAAACGATTATCTCAAACAAAACAAACCAATACCAAAAAAAAAACTAGTTGGAAAGAATCGTTTTACAATCCGATTAATACAAAAAAAAATCAATAACAACTTACAAACTAATTATAATAAATTAATCGATAAATTATATCCGATAAAGTATGAGCCGCAACAATTTTAATATCAAATCGATATAACTCGGGTAATTTTGATCACATTCACTACACCAATACTGAGCTTGTCGCTCTACAGTTTGAACTTTGTTTATTAAATAAACTATGCGGTGTTACCATTACTCGAAACCATATTATATTACTAAAGTAGCACTTAGTAAATAAATCGCAATGTATCACACAATTGTACACGTAGCATCTACCAGCGAAGTCCTACATTAGGTACTAATTATTGCTGTAAAATTTTAACTACACATTTATACCACCAACAGAAAGGCTAGTGAGGTGACGATCGCGGTGAAGTCGAAACAATAACCCGTAATAAAACACAGCAAGGGAATCCATCAATTAATATCGATACATACATTGATAGATCGATACATAGATATTACTAAACGATAAGTCTCGTATCTATCAATTAGTATCGATACACACTTGATAGATCGATACATCGATATTATTAATCGATACGTGTCCAGTATCACTGACGTCACCGCGACCGCACTTATCTAATAGATCATGAGTAAGATGGAAGACGCTTCTAAATACAGCAAAAATGTATGTATTTAATTTAGAATTAAATTATATAATTATAATATCACTTATCGCCTAATCTAACTATGTGTTATATATTCTTTTTATAAATACATTCATATTTATGGTACATATTTGTATTTGGATTTGCTCGTTTATGGTAAACTCTACTATTTTTTATTATAATTTGGCACGCAGCGAATTAGTGTAGGACACTATTACATATACGAAATAACATTGTAATGTCTTGCAATCGAAGAGTTTCAAACAATAAATATAGAATAAAATTTCATATATTGCATTTAGAATAAAACGTAAATTTTATTTTCTAATAAATAATATTGCTTTACAAATCAGTCATGGCTCAGTCTAGAGAACTTTCTACAATTACACTAAACACCAAAACAAAGCGGTACGATTGAAATACGAGTCGAAATATTTCCAGAATAACCTTCATTTCTTTCAAACAATAAATTAGATTTATATTACAAATTGTCTAATATCGTTGACAGTATTTAATTTAATATATATTTGTCCAACATTTATCGTTTCAAATTTAAAATATAGATAAAAAATTAATGAGCAATTAAAATAAAACTACTTCATTGAATAATTAAAAATAATAAACCACATGGAAACTGGCAACACATATAATAGGCACTTTATGAACATCTTATAAATTTAATTTTAAAAAATACGTAATATATTAAAAATTCAATATCGACTGAGTCCTAAATAAGGTAAAGCCTATCAACAGAAAATTATATTACGACAGAATTGTAATGATTCCAATAAATTTATATTAATTGGTGTTAAAATATTTAACGTTAATCATATGCAAGACATTAGAGAAAACTTCAGTTTCTTAGTTTCAAGCCATGATAGTCAAATAGATCACAAAGTCATGAACACAAAAACTGCTTGCTTACAGCTAATATTATATATCTTATAGTTTATATTTATATTAAAATTTTATCACTTTTGAAATAAACACTGTATTTTCTGTAATCTATTTACCAGACAAGATGAACTATAATAGAAGGAGAAGAACTGATAATATGTTTTTGTTTAAGCCGTCAGATCAACTCCTATGATGTGTGAGTATTCTTACATTTCACCGTGACATTAAATATTATTATGTTGGTCAAACTGTGATTCAAATTAAAAATGTATATATTATAAAATACAAACCAAAATAGTAGTTCTGGTTTTTACTACCAGTAATCACTTTGATTTTTTGATATAATTTCCATATAATGTTGATATAATATTGATATATTTTATATTTAATGTCACAGCAATATCATCAGCAAACTATTCTAAATTGCTAACTCCTTTTGTTAAAGAAACTGTTTCATATTGTCACTAATCAAAATAAAACCAATCTACGCAGGGTATTTAATCAAAATTTTCTATTATAAATTTATAAATAATTATTATCTCAAGTAAAGTTAAAAGAAGTTAGCACTTTACATTCTTTAGTTATACAAGATATGAAGTACAAGATAAAATGGTTATAAGAACACTTAATTATGTTACCGTTATATATATATATTTATATATTTTGCCCTGTATACATATTAATGCATATGATTGCGTTCAGATCACATGACAACATGCATTCCAGATAAATTGCTCACTTTAGTATGTTTATAAGCAAAATAAATAATATTAACTTAAACCTATGTTACATTTCCGCCTCCGTTCTTGCACGTTGGCAACACTGGCATATTTCATTTAAATAAGCAGAAATATAACAACTTTGCTTATTTCAATATTTTTCTTATTATAATGAACGCTCTATATAGTAAATGGGTACCTAAATGCGGGGTATTATCTATTTAACTATTCCATTCTTTAAATAAGTTATGTATCACATCTATTACTAATATTTTCTAATTTCTTTTAACTTTAGTTAGTTAATTTATTACGAGATATTTAAGAATTTGACTACATTTGTTTATAATATTTAGTTTAGAAGAGGAAAACGCCGTCCATTGTTTGGCTAGTATTGCTCAATAGAGGTTCTTTTATATATCACAAGAAGTCAAAGGTAGACAAAATACACAATTAAATTTAAATGTCATTTAACAGATAAACCTAAACCATAAAGGCCTTCCATAAATAACAAAATCATTTTAAAATATAATAAATATATTATAATACTAAAACACAAAATTCTGTATAAGCAATAATAAATACTGAACTAATTTTTATATCAATAATTCCAGGGCGTTTAATTAATAATAGAGGGTCAAAAAAAAGATCGCGAAAATTATATATGTAAAGTTATAAATGGCCTCTAAACAGAATATAATTTTACTGTATTGTATATAAGAAAAAGAATGGAAATAGTTTAGGACTTAACTTAGAAGTGAGACTTAATCTATGATAGCGTGATATTTCGTATTAATTCATATAATTTAAACACCATAGACATCTGTGTAATGAAAGTAATGTTGTTTTTATTGGACTAGAGAATGGTAAACTTTTGTCTATGACTACACATATAGACGTTATCGAGCAAATTTAATGGTTTTTTTTTTGTTCTAAGAACGCACATACATATGTCGAAGGGGCTTTGCCCGCTGGTTTTTACTTTGAAGTATATACATTATACATACATAACTTATGTAATATTAAAATTAAACATTTGAGCAGTAAATACAGAACAATGCTATTAGATAATATTATATTAATGTACTATTAGCGCATCTCGATAGGAATAAACAATGGGGGGTAGTTGTAAATTAGAAATGTACGTAAAGTACTAGTCGGTAGTATTAATATAATATAATGTTGTTTGTTTGTGGTGAGAAGCATTACTTGGGAAGACTCAACTTGATGTTTCCTTTCTCAACGCGTACCCGATTTTCATTACCGGGTACAGCCTGAACCGTCAACAACCAATGCCCCCCTGAAATTAAGAATTTTGAATTTCAGCATTTACAATACTTATTTGTTTATTTTTTTATTATTATTAATGACTTTCTTTTGTTTAGCTTCACTATATAGCAGTGTAGTTGAGAGAACCTAGTGTTACGACACTCCGTTTCTCCGTCACCGTCCTAGGATTCGAGACATTGGCAGCACCGTTGAACTATATTTCAACGTATAACCGTTAAACTATATTATAACGATACGTTCACGTTCAAATATATTTTCAACGTATAGAAGTTGGACATGGGTGAATCAGTTTGTACTTTGCGAATATTATTATTGTTTGCTGCACTAGCTGCTTGTGTATGTATACGTGTGTGTGTGTGCGTGTGCGTGTGTGTGTGTGTGCGTGTGCGTGTGTGTACCTGCGCGCGCTAGCTGGGCGCGGCGGGCGGCGCGGCGGGCGACACGCCGGCCAGGTTGAGCAGCGCCTCGGCCGTGCGCCGCTCCTCGCAGCCGCTGCGCCCGTACGAGTGCTCGTCGCGCGCGCACCGCGATATCACCAGGTGCGCCTCGGGCGGCAGCTGGTGCACCACAGCATACACACAAGGTTGTTGTTAAAGGATGTTGAATAGGTTGCTTAACATTTATAATTACAAGGTTACAATTTTTAAAACAAAAATCTAAAAAATCATCTCCTGTCATTTTTCATGTGTACAAAGAGAATATTAATTGATATTATTAAATGAAACATTTAATATTTTAATTACTCTTCTCTATTTCTTCGCTCTGGTAACGAGGCAAGGCGCGACGTTGAGTTCCGCCACCCAACACCTCAATTTCAGCGGAAAATGGGGAATAAAATAAAGTGTCTTAAGTCTACGCTGTCATGTGTCATAAAATAAAAATAAATATTAAACTAACCTGGTCAAGTACCGCCGGGCCGTACTTCATAGCCAGCACCGTAGCCGCCGCCAGGTACTCGTCGGCGCCGGGCGGCGAGCGCGTGTCGGCCAGTCGGCGAGCCAGGTACGGGAACAGCTGCGGGTCGGGCGCGTTCTTGCCGACTTCGGCCACTTCCGTCGTCTCCGCCTCGACTGGCGGCACCGGCTGTCGGCCAAACGCCTGTGGACAACGCTTTACAGTTATATTGTTATTGTTAAATTATTATACATATAATATATATTTAATACTAAAGTACTTTAATAGTAAGCTAAATAATTCGGTCGTAAGCAATCTAATTTCATGAACTATAGGAAATTTCTATTAATATTGAATAGTCCATTAATTAGTATGGGATAGTCCACACTGAGAATATATAGGCAATATTATTTAAGTAGATCGCTTCGTTGTAACGTACTGTACCTAAAGACAGCTTTACGATGTATCCTGCACAGAACAGTATAGGCGGAGGGAACTTGGGAACCTAGTTAACACTAACTCTCCACTTTCCGCAGATATTGAGACATTGTGTGTGATTGGCGGAACTCAACGCCGTGGTTTGTCTTGTTACCAGAGTGTAAAAATGAAAATATTAAATATTTCATTGGGACATATAAAATATTTCAGTTCTTGGAGTCCCCACTCGAAGATCGAATCCACTAGGTGCCGTTTACAGTCACACGCTTGTGCCCCTGTGCAGAGACAGGCCTTACTTAGAAAATCATACTAATTTCTTGTTCTTCTATTTACCACGATGGTGAAGTCGTTATAAATCACTCAACTTGATATAGGTTCGAATTTCGTGGTGAAAGTATAGATGATTTGTATCCAAAAATGTCTAGTTAAAATTTCTGGTTAATAAAGAAATATCAGCACAACAGGTATTTATCAAGTATCAACGCTGCGAACAACTAATGCGGTTATTATCGTACAATATTTCTGTATGTACTCTCTAAACATAAATAAATAACAAAAAATATCTGGTCGTCGATGAATTAAGTATGTTATCAAAGGATTTTATTGTATATTAAATTTTAATCTTTCACATTTTCACGGTTCATATTGATATAAGCGAGTCTTATCGCAATCTATCGTTCTATTTTCCCACTACTGCTTTATTTCCCTACTATTGTTTGTTAATATTTCATAAAAGAAAAATACCGTTTATTAATAAACTAAACTTTATAGACTAAACTTTGAAGCGCGGCATTGAGTCCCGCCACTCAACACGTAATGCACCAAATTCAGCGGAAAGTGGGGAACGGAGTGTCTTAACACTAAGTTCCCAAGTTCCCTCTGCCTACCCTGCCATGTGCGGGATACAGCGTGAAGCTGCAAAAAAATATACAAATTTTAAACCAACCTGCAATAACGTCGATCGATGCTGAGGATCAACCGTCCATAATGAGCCTTTGCCTAAACCTGGTGCTGCTGCCACCTAAAAAAATAAAAAGAGAAACAATTATGCCAAGTTAATGCAAAACGACCTTAACTAACAAACACCAAAATATATAGCTTATCATAAACATTACCTTGTGAAAACATTTATTTAATGATAAATTGTGTCTGACACTGTTCTTCCAGCCTTGCGGTGCGTGTTTGAAGTATGGGAAGTGTTTTACAATCCAAGCATATATTTCTTTAACGGGCAGAGCTCTCGCTGGTGCCGCTTCTATGGCCATAAAAATTAGACAGGAAAAGGAATAGGGGGGTTTTGTGTGTGTGTTAGCGGGAGGGGAAGGTGGCGCCTTGCAGGGGGTGCGGGGAGGGGAGGGCACGCGGCATATCGGCGGTGGCGTTTTGGATTCGTTCTGAAAATTATAATTACATATATGAAGTATATAACGTCTGACTGTAAGAGCGATGGACAAAATTATTTTTTCGCTTTTCCAGAACAAGCGAGGCGCTGAGTTCCGCCACTCAAGATGTAATGTCTCAAACAATTGAGCGTTAAATGGGAAACGACGTGTCTTAGCACTAGGTACAATCTGAAAACCCTACTATTCGTGCAATGAAGCGTGAAGTTTATGCCATTTTTTCAATAGCTACGTCCTAATTAAATATAACCTAATATTTTTCGTAAAACAAACATAAAATAGCACTAATATTGTGACTGTTATTAATATATTTTTTTGTAATTCATGTTTTTGTCACATTCACATACTCGTGCAGAGTACAATACGTCATACGATACTGATAGCGGTCAGGTCGGTAACTTATCTAATTGGCTGTGACACTGCCGAATTTTATTTCTACGTCGTGACCTACAACCGCTTACTAAATAAATATTTTTTATCGCATTACAAATTACATATTATCTATTATATATTTGTATGTACTACTGTGTTTATATTGAACCATTTTTTTTTTACTTTATTTGTGATACTTTTTAATAAGTTAAATAAAGTATCGCCAACACAATTTTCAATACATTTAAATTTTTACTTAATTACTTCTACACTCAACTTTATTTAGAGATTCTTATATTTAAAAAAAAATACATTTTTACTGTAAAAACTTCCAATAATATAAATAACATAGCTAGAAGAAATCACTGTAAACGTAGGGGTGGACAAATGTATATAATCAGTAAAGATAATACAATACATACTATTATTACTATTTTTAGTGTTATTCCAGTTTTAGCAATAAGCAATACTTATTTAAAAAAAGTTTAAAAAAATTAACGTAGCGAGATTTGAACCTGCGGCTCTTGGAGTCCAAGCGCTCTGACTACTATTGTGATAGTATACGTTCTCATCAAGCTTATTGAAATTCGTATACCTTAGCACCTATGTAGGGAGATATTTGTAATGAAAACAATCTTTTGATAGTCATTGCTTAGTGACAACTTAAGATAAAGAATATAAGATAAATCGCTTATAAAACTGATAAAATAAATTAAAGTGTTTTACGTTTGTGACAACTTACTCACGTTAAAAACGTCGCATTTACGTAATAATACACATATGTACATAGTACGAGTAAATCACATGTATAAATAAATATGTACAAACCGAGGTAAGGCGTCCGTTCGGTTTTTTTTTTGTTTCATAATGCAAATAAATTATTCATTGCGCATTTAACTTTTTATAATATTATCTTTAAAAACGTATAACGGACTTCGTGAACGTTAGGTTTTCGTATAACGGAACAAAAAATATTTGATTTTGTTTAATTTTTAATAACACCTTTAACTAGAGGATATTTTTATTTATAAAAAAAGTATTTAATGCTATAAATATAATTGTTCTATCTTAATGAAACGTAATATAATTTTCATGCCATAGGTAAAAGAATTATAATAATGAAAACAAAATAAATATACAATTATAATTTTTGTCGCATGGCGAACTATGAAACCAATAGATCTGTCAAAATAACCTAAAAATAACTATATATCGTTTTCTACAGAAATTTCAAAAGGTTGCGTTAAGTTAATAAATGTTGCTTAATCTCCTTGCGGTCACATGTTTTTGCGGAGCAGTTGGCAGCAAGTATATTGATTCAACAAGCCGAGACTATAGCGAAACTACTATTGTATTGCGTTGCTTTGCAATTTATACGACTCCGACACAGAAAACGTTGCTATTATGAACTGGGAAGGTCAAGTTCAATGATGTAGTTTTGGCCGTTTTATCGATATTTGTTTATATAATGAGTAAAAAGAAATTCTAACCATTTAGGCATTCATTCACTTTTACCCAAAAGTTCAAAATCGATACGTATCTAATATATAACATACTAGATGCATGTTTGAGATATTACGTGTGGTTTTAGATTTTCCAATATGGTAGAATATTTTTATTACAACATGAAGCTGAAAAATATTTTAGGACATTAGAAATTCATATATACTTTCTACCTGTACTTTACTCTCAGGGGTACAATTTTTAAGCTCATTTCTTAAAGCTTTTTGATAAATACAAGCTACTGCTTGTATTTACATTTACCATATAAAGAAGTCTGTCTACGTCATCAGAAAGTAGTGAATAAATTCATAAACTGCTCATTAAGCTCGTATAATAACGAGATTTACTTACAATAAAAACATCACAGTAAAGTAACTAGGCCCTTATTAAATCTGTCAATGTCAAAAAACTAATTATACGACCACGATCGTAAGCAAATTCATCTTTATTTTTGAGGCCTGTCGTGGCGCAGCGGCACAAGAGTGTGACTGTAACCGACAGGTTCTGGGTTCGATCCCCAGTCGAGGAAATGAAATATTTAATATTTTCAATTTAAATATTGAATGTTTCATTTCTTCGCTCTTCCGTTGAGTTCCGCCACTCAACACGCAATGCCTAAAATTCGGCGGAAAGTGGGGAACGGAAGTAAAACGGAGTGTCATAACACTAGGTTTCACTTCCTTTCCCTCTGCCTACCCTGCCTCGTGCGGGATACAGCGTGAAGCTGAAAAAAAAATATATACGGCCTTAAAAAAAGATTGGAGTTTGTCCATTTTTTCAACTAATAAAAAACACACAGACAATAAGTTAATTAACAAAATAAATAATTTGGATCTTATTTATGTACACACATTATTCATGTATGAAAAGTTAATGCACAAGATATACAGATAAATTATACGGAATAAGTTCAACGTTTTAATTGCATGTTGCTCGTTCATTGTTGAGGAATAGTATGAACATTTTCAATCACACTAAGCAGATACTATGGTAATTATAAAATTTTGCCTTATACACGCCTATCAGGTATTTAATTTGTATATTTTTTTGTTTTCAAAATACGAAGTTTTGAAAGATAATTCCATGTTTAAATAATTCTCAAAACAATTTTATTATAGAATAAAAAAATAAAGGATTACAACAAAATCAAAACTATATGACTCACCTTTACTATAACATGACTGCTTATTATTTTACTGTCCTCCATATCACCTTTTGTTAGATTTATACCTGAAAAAGTAAATCTCATGAGAAGATAAGGTAGAACAACCAACACAAACAAACAGTCCTAGACGGCCATTTACGCGATATTATAATATGCAATTCTAATAACGTATTTCTAGGATAATTATTTCTTGTAAATGCAAAAAAAAAAACTAATTAATGGTGTCATATATATGAAGAGTCGCCTATTTCACAACAAACATCTTCCTCCGAGCAATCCACGCGACATTAAACGTGTCACAATAAAAAGCTCGCGTGACCGGCGACTTGTGAATCGTGACTATTATAATATGAACGTGTGAAATTGCGCAAATTTCCACTTGGAAATAGGTTAATGCCATACATTAGATAATAAGTGACACTAAAACTGCATAAAACGGGTCAAATTTGGAACTAAATTGCGTTGAAGGTTGATTTGTAAGTGTTTTGAGATGCAAGTTCGCTTTTAATTTCGTATTTTATTATAAAAAAACACTTAGTATGATACAGAAGTTGCTAACTAATTAGTGATAGCTGGGACGGTGGACGTTGCGTTATTTCTCTACACTCTACATAATCTGCTCTACATTTGTTAAAATTCAATACTAATCTCTGCGTGGTTGGATTAGATTTCACAAAATTTATATGTACCTGTCACATTATGTTAACCACAGTTTGTTGTGCAAAGCTATAGATATACACTGTATTCAAATAATTGTATTAAGA